>OX411553.1:17108369-17708369 GCA_948146395.1 Fragum whitleyi
TGTCCATGAAAATCCAGATTACCCCTTAAACTTATCTATCTCAAAAGATAAAGAGAAAGTATACGAGCGCAGATGAAGATCAGATCATGTTGGTGTAAAGGTTGGTTGTTTCTAACAGTTAATAACATCGTGAAATTGACAACGTGATTGATATCAGAATAATATTGATTGAGTGGGCGGAGCGAGTTTTGAATGAAATTAAGGAGAGGTAATACTATATCGATAATTTCGTCTGATCGGACGAAATTACCGAAAATTTATTACCTCCCTTTAAAATAAAAAAGTTATCATGTTTGTGCATCTTTTAAGACTAAACAGACGCTTTGAAATCCACTTTCTAAAATAAAATTGTGGCATGATTTGGTCGATTTAAAATGAAAACTTGATCGGTTTGAACGATTTTGGGGCGTTTTTGAGCAATTTTGTAACGTTTTGGAATGGTTTGATTGAGTGTTTGGAATGAATGAATGGAGCGCCGAGGGAGTGATCTAAACTAATTTTGATCGATGTGAATGTACATTTTACGATGTTACTGTATGCTTCCTGTCATCGTAGATTTGAATTTCATCTTATAACTATACAAATATCCGTGTGATAACATCCCATATGATATATTTTATGATATCACGTGGATATTTTTAGAACAATGACATAATGTGGTTATATTTAAAAACTTGCATTTTGTTAGAAACATCGACGAAAACAAGGCAAATAGAGGTTATAAGATAAATATAATACGTGCCTAGTGTTTTGTATGATAATATATCTTAGTCGGTTTGGCGAATTAAAAATTGTCTCGACAGAGCCTCGACAATTATCGATTACCCCAACCTCGTTAGATATTTTTTCATACAAAACACTAGGCACGTATTATATTTTACTCATATTCATATTCTCGCTATTTTACAGATGATTGTTAGAACGACGTTGTCACTTACCATTGTATTGTGCTTTATAACAAGATGTCATTGTGCCGAGAAAAAATTACCAAAGATAAAGTTCCTAGAAACCCCAAAGATCGACATGCACGGTGAATGGATCGGGGGCGGTGGTGGAGGCCCGGGGTCCCCTATAGTAGGGGCGTCAGGGACAGTTAACTGGTATCCAACTGACGACCTCTCGCTAAGTGGAACAGCCAACTGGGTCCACGGGAGTGGAACGAGTGGTTCAATCTCAGGGTCATTTGGCGTTAACGACAAGACGTCAATAAACTTTGGCTTTGACAGCAATGGAAACAGCAACGTTGGCTTTACGCATAAATTCAAACGTCGACGTCGGGATGTGGGAGTTCAACGTTTGATAAAGGAAGTATTACGTAAACTTGCTCGTTAAAAGTGAAGATCATGAATCTAAACAATTGACGATGAATAGAGTCAGTGATTTCAGTTTATCTTTAAAAAGTCCATAGTAAAGTCATTGTTGGGAAGGCGAATTTTATAATTATTGTAACGAAATTTGCATACATTGTCAGTTAAAAAAATTTTGTGGGGCAATACCCTAACCTTTGCCATAATGTTAAAATTCCCTGAAAAAAGCACAATAATCAAAGCTCTGGAAACAAGCAATGCACAAATTTTAATTTAATATTCATTTTTCTGCTCTAAAAAGTGAAATCAGATGGTATTGACTAATACCAGACTGTACATATGTGCTGGCTGATGTTTGTCTATACCTCTTTCTAAAGCCTAAAGTCATAATTAACGTTAATTACGTAGATGGTCGTAGTAATTGATCTACGTAGTCAGCTTTAAAATTTACGTAGCTGAGCGTATACTGCGCAGTTAATTGACGTGAGTCGTGCTAACTCGTGGTTAATAACGTAGTGCGAACTTGTGAGTTTGACCCCAGTGTCTTGGGTATTGTTAAAATGTTCAAAAGTCTATTCACGGTTTATATGATATTTTGTTCCTACTTTGACTGTATTCTCACAGTATTTTATCTCTGCTGACCCGTAAATCAAGTGCACCTTCTTTACAATGTTGCTTCGACACAAAATTGCCCGTTTGTCTTAAACATTTGATATGCCAGTGATTTACGCAAATAGTGTTGGGATACTCCTTCACGTTTGTTGCAAAGACAATAAAACGGATACTGGCATCGTAATATTGACCTCTTGAAATAAAGTCGGGTCCAGAGAGAGAGAGAGAGAGAGAGAGAAAAACGTTTTTAAGCTTTTAACTCAGTTATGTCTGACAGTTGTTAAAACAGTTCGTAAGGTAAGCCGCTTGTGACTGCTGTACGATTAGGCAACCGCATCGGACAACGTCATTTACGTAATCCGAATTAGTTACCAATTTTTTGACAAAGGCATAGAAAGGGCTAATGGACCATCAGGAAGCCGATATCCATGGTTCAACGACTCGATGTTTTGAAGTTTTGGTCAATATGGCCAACCCTGTCTCAAAATAGAGGGTACCAATCCTTGTAGCTGGATAAATCCTTTACAAATCTTGACTCAAAAACAGTTCTTGCTCGAGCTGGAATGCAATGAATTTGTCTTAAATATGAAGTAATGATTTTCTACATGATATGTGTCTTTTATAGATAGCTACCCTTTCTATTTGACGAATGTGTTTTTATTGACGTCAGTTTAATTTCAAAAAGCATGTTCTTGTTGATTCTTGGAATTGCACATCCTCAGATACCCATTGACGTCTTTATTTGTTGCGCTACGTCGACGTTTTTCACCATATACGAGTGTCAACGTCGAGAAATTTACAATCACCTCGATCATCACGAATTTGAATCTATCAGTCGGTGCCCCTCTCATTCATTCAAAACAGTTACTCACTCAAAACAATTCAAAAACGCCCCAGAATCGTTCAAATAATCACCTATATCATAACGAATTCAAATCTATCGCTCAGTGTCCCTCTCATCCATTCAAAACAGTAACTCAAACCATTCAAAAAAGCTAATGAATCGTTCAAAAATCTTTCAAAACGATCGACACTTTATTCAAACCGATCACATCTATCCACGATATTAGTTACATCGAGAAATTGACATTTAACTCGATCAAAACCATTCTAAACCGCTCACCCAGCGCTCCATTCATTCATTCCAAACAATCATTCAATCCATTCGAAATCGCTTCAAAATCACTGAAAAAGAAATGAGTTCAGCAACTACATTCAAAATAAATTTATCTAAAAAATCGCTATTTCGCTGATATTATTGAAGTTATACGCGTCTGATTGGTTCTTAAAGAAATAGGAAACTATTTAAGGAACTTATTAGCATATTTTATTGAAGGGAGGTAATGAATGTCGCTAATTTTGTTCATCTTGAACAAAATTAGCAATAATTGATTACCTCCTTTTAATTTCACTCAAAACTCACTCTTCGCACTCGTTCAATTCCATTCCAAACTCATTCATCTTGTCAATTTCACGGTGATGTTAACGGTTTTGGCTTTTGTGGGTTTTAAAACGAATGAAAGGTCTGTGAAGTCACACAAATACATAAGTACGTGGATTCTTAAAAGAAGGATATCCCATATTTCGTTTAATTGGACGAAACTGGTGGTATTATATTACCTCCCTTTAATTTCATTCAAAAATAGGTTCTATCGTATATCCAATCTCATTTCAAAATCACTGCAAAATCATTCATTTTGTCAAGTTTAAGATGTTGCTTACTATAACGGTCCATTCACGGGACTATCTATGAACTCAAGGAAACAAATATTTGAAAAAAAAACGGGATAAACATATCAATTAGAAGAAGTATTTCTAAAACAGTAACAACAGATTGTTAGAATATATATATAATCCAATATTTCTTTACATTTTGAACTAATCTAGGTTGAAAAGGTTAATGTTCTTTTATCTGAAATTCTTAGACTCTTAAATCAGCATTCAGATTATTATATATTATTTCTATCTTTCATCTTAATTGTAAAATATCTTTATTTGAGAGACTGTCACCATTTTATAAAACGCATACACGCGTGTACGCACTAATACACACGTGTACACACTCACACACGCGTGCACGCACGCACGGATCCTGTCCCCATACACAAAAATTGATTGATTGAATGGAGTTTAACGCCGCTTTCAACATTTTGCAGTTATATCACGGCACCTGGAACACCTAACAATGGATTCCTGGTATTTCTCTCACCAGTACAACCATCACATCCTTTCCTAGACCCCAGCTGCAATCTCACATAGATCTACGATTATCAACCCGTTTGAGACAAATAGTCGGAAAGAATGAGTGCCGCTACACAAACATTGACCAGGGCCTTTAAATAAAATATTGTAGGTTCTGTAAATTGACCAAAACTTCCCAAAACAACCAACATGGCATTTCAAAATTCGGACCGATATTTTTTCTACAGACATGTAACAAATGTATCTTGTAACATTAAGACAAATTTGACAAGGAAAATGTACATCCGGGCTATGTTTTTAAACGGAAATTATACTTTTTATGGCGTCGTTTTTCTACATGTAATTTCTGGTGTCACTTTGACCGATTAATTATTTAATGAATGGCGTAATACACGGAATTCAATGTTGCTGGTGTTCAGCGCATATATCCATGTAGTATAGGACCTAAATATTTTTATTTTAACCCTAAAACATCATTTTCAGTTGGTTATGAAGATTTAATTTAAAAATAAAAATCTTCGCCAATCCTCAGAACAGACTCAGCCATAAAACTTTCAGTATTTAATCAAATCGATTCTTCAGAAAGACCGCATAAACCAAGAATGGAACTGATGTAACAACGAGTTTATATCAACCAAAGGTCTACATATAGTCAGTCATGGAGTCTACAAGCCAATCTACAGGAGCGACAAAAGGCTAATAAAAACATGTATTTCCCATACAATTTAACATCCCGCTGTATCTTGAAATAGACTTATGAAGCTATATAAATGGTACATCACAAATAGTGAATAAAGGCGATTAGAATCAATGAGTTTCTTGCAAATTTAAAAGAAAAAAAGAAGAAACGTGAGAAAAAGCGTAACAAAGAAGACTTGACAATACCCCCGGATCTCTACCAGTCCTTTTGTCAGTAATGCGTATGTGAAAGCATCATTACACCTTACATCTGCGTTTTTACTTTCTTGATATATATTTGATTTTAACCACGTTCCCTATTTTGATGTTACTTTTAATCTATTTGACAAATTAAAACTTGTAAAATTAGACCGCCTTAAATATATTCAGCAAATAGATAAAATATAAAATTAAGAAATGAATAATGTATATAGAAATAGTTAAAGACCATCTCGCTTTAAATGTTTAAGAAATCGTCGCTATAATTATAAAAAATGTTTTCGTTTCCACTATGAGAATATCCGATGGATTCTCTAAGCCTCAGAAATAAAGCATTACTTCGATTATCGACGTAATATATTAATTGTTCCTCAAACAAGCTCCTAGATTCACAAATCGTGTTCCTTCGCTACAGTCCTGTGGTTTTCTTTGACGAAGAAAGTAATCACAATGATAAAAGGCGGATGTGCATATCCGGATTCTTTCAATTTACGACAACCAAAGATGTGTCGACATTGTGTTATTGAGCTGTCCTCAATTGAGCACATTTTCTAAATCATTATCTCTGTATTGATTTGCTTGGTAAAGATCATTCTGACTTTTGAAAATAGAGAATATAACATCTTTTTCTAATTAAAAATTAGACAATTGGCAAAGCCTTCGTTTTTTTTTAAAGGATATTGATCATTAACATTTGTATATTTTTGAGTTCAAAATTATATAAAGTATGATGTACATGTGCTCATTTGGTTTACTGTATACGGTACACCGTATATCAAATAATTAAACATTCAAAATAAGAAATATTGTTGGGAATTATCAATTTTATTAAAACACCAATCAGTGAATCAAATGCTAGATTCGTCATTAAGCCGTATGTTTGGTACACGACGACAAATATGACTTCCTGATAAATGACGTCATTTTCGTATATTTTTATGGATAGATGACTGCATTAATACATTAAACAATTTTCTGTAAGATGTGTGACCAAATTGCGCTTACTTTAGCTTTTGAATGTGTTGATATGGCTTTTAGCACTTGTAGTCTCTGACGATATGAAATAAGAGTTTTGCTGGAAAAGAATTCAAAACTTGACACGATTAAGAAATCTTTATTTCATCAAAATTTAATGTATTCTTTAGATCGTTAATTGCCTGTGTTCTTATATGTTTATGTGGCATTAATAAAGAAATACCTAAGTTTTCATGTTTATTCGATGGTATTTAGATAGATTTCAGAAAAGGCATAGGGTGATCTAGCTATGTTTATTAAATGATGTGTGAAAATGTTCATTAGATTATATGAATGGCGTAACATAACGCCTGGAATTGCAAACCGATTTAATGATCTTATATCCGGAACGGAACAAAATCCGGACATCTACTTGCTGAAAGACGATATTTTGATCGATAAAAATGAATGATTGTAAGATTTCGAAACAAGTTTCAAAGATTCTCCGTTCATTCTAAACTAACAAAATTATTACTGTACCAGAAAAGTCAAGTTTCTGTGTGTACACAGAACGAACAGTGGTAAATATAAATAAGCATTGACTTAATTAAGCTTTTATGAACGATAGAATTTTAGAAAGTGAGATGTAAGGTTAACATAACTTTGATCTCATAACTATTATTTTGTTGAAATAAAAGTAATTTTCCAAATGAATTAATGTATAGAAATATCATGTTACTCGATAAAGCCTAGTTTTTGTTAATTTGTTAGAAAGCAATCCAATATTGGATGACAAAGGAAAGACAATTTGGTACCAATATTCCTACTATAGAATGATCGTTTTCCTTACATTGGATTAATTTTTCAAGTTTGATATTTTGTTGTTTTGCACGACACGGCCTTTGTGTACTTTATATCAAATGGTACTAAGTGCATTCTGGTGTTCTTCAGAGCTATAGATGAAGTAGGAACATTTGATATTAGCTTGAAATATTCAATAATATTGCGATAAGTCATGCTTGTTATTTCGTTTGAAGCATTTTTTCTGTGGTTGCTGTGTTACGCAATTAATCATATTTTAATTATTCATATGTAGAAATTCAACACAGAATTTCTTTATGAAATTGCGTTTTTGTGATGATAGTATACCAACTTATCCTTCCATTTTTTTACCCATAACTGCTTAATCTTTAAGTACTTCGTGATCACCTTAATCATCACTTAAAAAAATGTTATCCTTTTTTTTGCGAAAAGATACCTGACAGGGAGTGGAAAAATAATTGACCTTGGTCAGATTGCGCGGGCTTCGCAGGCTGATCAGGATCAAAACTGTTCTCTCTGAAAAAATTTTCTGAACTAAAATGAAAGCTATACATTCCTGTTATTCCAATTGTTTTCGAAATTCGTCCTCAGGTTTTCCTCTGCTTGATCCAATCTCTTTTTCTTATGTTTATTGAATGAAGCTCCCGGGTTGTCCCTATTTGTGTGATAGTTCACATATTTAGATAACTTTTCATATGTAAATAATCAATTCAGATAAACGTGCATAATTAATTTACAGCTGTCGACATAGACCTTCTTTGTCAGTAATGCAGACCATTTAATCCTAAATTGTATCAATATTTTTGATAGTTAAGCCGATTAACAGCTTTTAAAGTGAGCGAACTATTCAACCAGATGGCGCAAATATGAAAGTAAATTAACTGCAAACAAACTTCTTATCGGTCACATCATGTCTCTGTCTTTTTGACACATGTACAATCAAATAATTGAATAGAAAGATACTTTCACAGAAAAACAAATCAATCTCGAGGATTTTGGTAAAGGACTTAAAAAGACCCGCTCAACGATTTTTGCAGTCAAAAGAAAACACATGCATTTTCCTTATTAATAAGAAGTACTTTCGTGCTATAGCTATGTGACCGATAAGAAGTTGGTTTAAGTTTATATGCTAAACATCGTTTCAGACAGCTGAATATGATTTATTTAATGTCATCGGGTTAGATATCGATTTCTCAATAGATCATCACTTGGTTATTTCACCTTGCTTTCATCCATTTACTTAATTCTAAGTCTATTATACCGACGACGTCATCATGTCGACTTGTTATAAGGTAGAAACCATATTAAGCATTCTAAATAACAACAGTCAATCTTGCTCAAGCGACCACGTCTATTTTGCGACCATTTTTATGAAGCAACCGTCCTTCTGTAAAAAAAAAACTTACAAAGTAGATATAATTGGTCTAAAATGGTTTAAATGGAATCATGTGTCGTTAAAATTCATGAAAATCGTCTCAATGAGACGATTCCCTTTAGTTTTGACGACATAGGATTATTGAGAAATTTGCAAGAACATACATATTCAATCATAATAATGTTTGTTATTTGTAAACAGAACGTGTATTAACAGACCATTCTGTTTAACGACCGCTTTTTGCTGGCTCCGAAGGTGGTCGCTTTAAACACATTTACTGTAGTTGGAAAGTCTCGAAGTCAGTCTGTGTTAAGCCTGCGTTCAGGAAGACAAAACAGTACAATCTTTTTGTTCATTTTACCCTGCTTTGAACGCAAGACCACTTAGAAAACAGGGTATGATTTGCAAACGGTTTACAACGTTTGTTATCCTGAAAACATGGCGGGACTCAAAAACATTAACAAACGTTTTCCTCAAACTTTTCGCAAAAAATGTTTGATTCCTGAAAGCATCGCAGGATAAGGGAAACGGTAATGGCATAGATTGCAACAGCTCGGATTATTTTTCAGAGTTCGCTATCTATATCTATACATCAAGATATAATGCATGCTCTTATCAAGCTTAACCGGTCAGATACGTTCGTAGAAAGTGCATCCCTATGTAAATGTTGGTTTTAAAGTGATGAATTATGTTCCATTTCTTTTAAATAGATATATAGTGGTGTGAATATTAGGATATACTTCATTATAGTAAGTATAAGTGTAGATTAAGTTGTCAATTAACATTTAGCCAATTTAACGGAAATTTCATTGATTTTACTTTCATAATGAAAGTTAAGAACCATGAAAGCTATCAAAAGAAATCATCGAAATTTAAGAATCCCATTTTTGTTTTTGTAAATGTGCGAAGGAAATAGATTTAAAAAAAAGGTTCACTGGTAAGGGGCTAAATAGGAACTCCTTTAATCAATAATTGGAAAGAACGGTTGATTCCAGATTGGGTTAACCAAGAATTTTCTCAAAAAAATATACTTCTCTAAACTCCGAGGTAGATGCGTGCTATCTTAGTAAATATATGCATATCGAATATTTTCAAATCGAAACAGGGAAAGTTTAGAGGGTTTTTTTTTTGTAATATTCTTCGATGATTAAAGATGTACATCAATTGAATAATACTTTCGTGCAAGGCTTAAATGATTTTTGGCAGGAAAGATGTGATTTTCTTTCGTACATCAATTGTGAATTTTGTAGATGGCAGTAATGGCCTATGAATCTTTTTTAAAGTAACCTTTACCTTTGCGTTGAGATCATCTTAAGGCTGGCGCCTCTTCGATCCGTCTTACTCTGTTGATATCCTGAATGCCCGCTTCCGGTCCGTAGCACTTGGGATTAAATTTGATAGGAATATGCTTCCAAACTAAGCTGGTACATGGCTTCGCGGAATTAATATTTTTTGGATCCGTAAATGAACCGCAACGCTTCGAAAGCCATGGGTTTTTAACATTGATAACCGAGGTTTCCTAATGATTGCATTAGGACACCTCGGCTAACATTGTAAAAGATCACGAGTTCTGAAATATTGCGGAACTAAATATTACGGGTATCCTACCTTAAGAGAAACGATGCTGAATGAATGAACTGATCCCTGCTAGGGATTGAATGCTAAAATGTGTGAAAACACTTCAGCTTACCACGCATCACTTTAATGCCGTTTTAAAAAAAGGTTAAATGATCATTCTTGATTCAGAAAACGTAAAAAGGACTGGCAGGCTCTGCTTGCCTATATTTTTACAGACAGACCCGTTTTCAACGACAGACCAGTAAAAGGAAGCAGGTGCGATGATTCAGAACATGATTAAAATTACTTTTAATAATCCCCGAAGGTCGATTCTTCTTCGTAAATGTCACTGAAAAGCTGGATTTAGAGTATTATCTTCAAATTAGTATATCAAATGTGTTTGAAATATCGCTTTACTGACGAGAAAAAAATACCAACGTAAACATTTTTGTTGTTTTGTTATTTGTGGAAGACATAGTATTGATTTAATATGTCGAGGCTATTCAAAAATAAGTTGAACTCTTTTTGCAATTTTATAATTTTAATAATTTAATAATTTATTTCAATATATGCCTCATTTTCGAAACAAAATGGCCCCCATTAATGAACAATGATATAAAGATTGCTTAATCGGACCCGCTCCGGCCATGATTTACTTCCAAGTTACAAGGTCGTTGTACCCTAACATAGTCCGGTTAAAAAAATGATGTGCTCCTTTTGTCACTCCATTTTAATGTTTAAATAACAGTAGAGGGCTCGAAATGAGGTTTGCGAAGTGCTACATTTCATGCAAAGTATTAAATGAATCTAGAAGGGAATTATTTTTTCTTGGAGCTTGACATTTGATGGTGGTTCCCAAGTAAGGAAACTCTTTTGTACCAAGACAATTTCGAAGTTGGTTGTGCGCCATGAAAGATTGTGAGAAAGTGAACAGCTCACGAAAGCATCTTGTGGACATAGATTTTCAAGAACAAAGAATGTTCTTTAAAACGTGCTAAATTTTATAGCCAGAATATGTTTTTAGAAGCTACTGACTGTCAAAATGTGACTATAAATAATTTAAATAAGCCAAAACAGATAGGAGTTTATCCAATCGCACGTTTCTGGCGTATTTCCGTTTCTTGCATTTAGCATACCCTTTAAAAAGATGTGATATTTCTTTTGAAATTATCATTTTTTTAATGTTTTAATTGTATTTTATAACCTCTCTGCAAATAAAATCGATTCAACAAATCCGCGATCATGCATTTCTTATCCAACTGGTAACAGATGGCGTAAATGTACCTATATGAAACAGGGAAATTCATGTTTTTGAAAGTCCGCTATATTTGTCAGGATTCGAAAATGCGAGTGCATGACAAAATCCCCACCAGGACAAACCCCATCGGAACCCCCTCCTCCCCGACAAAACTACACAAGGACAAAATCCCCACCAGGACAAAACCCCATCAATATATATATGTGTAAGTGTATAAGTGTAAGTGTTGAAAGTGAAATGTTATGAAAGTGTATATTTAATTATTCCTATAAATACACATATACATTTGCATAATACTGTTATTTCTTTTCCACACAACATCATTTGAACAGAGTGTTGCAAGGGACAATTAAAATGCACCCACTGAATTTAGGATTTAAAGTAAAAGAAAAGACAATCTACCCCTTATCTGGTTGATTTGTCGATTTGAATAATCATTCAGTCATATTGAAGCGACCGGAGGCCCTAAAAAAAGGGTTTTTAGTTTTCCTCGCATCAGTTCTACCATTACATCATTTTCTAGCCTCTAGCTGCTATCATACATAGGACTATGAATATTAACCCATTGGTTGGTAGTCAGAAATAATGAAAAGGTTAGATTTCGACCATCAGGGATTGAACCTTTGGACCTAAAGATTTATAGTCGGCGCTCCATACTCGCTAAAACAATGACTCAGAAATGTATCTAGGGTAAAATGGAAGGAAATAGGAAAAATGCTATAAACAGGTTCTTTTATACAATGTCTGCAATAAATGACAGTTTCAACCACTTAGCAATTTATTGTCTTCGTATGTTTGATTAATTAAAAGAGTAAAAATAGGAAAGTTAACAATCAAGATATCGAAGATTATCTTCATTCTTGAATATATAGAAAACCATATGTAAACAATCTGTTTGCCATTTTATAGTTTAAAGGCAAGAGAATTACTAAAGGTGTGTAACCGCATTTTTTTCAATGTTTTGAGAAAGCATTTACGAGTTGGGGAGTCAAATCCACGGAGGAAAATAATATTGATAAGTCAAGTGATTTTAGTGAAATATTTAACGCCTAAATTATTTTTCTTTCTTTTATTGAATGAAAACATAATCAAATTAAGATGGATTTTACTAAATTTATCAATATGAAAAAGTGGTAGGCTTCTGTCCTACTTGCCAAATATAGTGGTTGGGTTTTGTCCTGGTTTGGTTTTGTCTGGTGGGATTTTTTCCTGGTGGGTTTTGTAACCCCTAAAAAGTAACCCTCCAGTCTAAGATCTATAGTAAATCAGATCCTAAATTTGACAATCATTCCGATCAAATCATTTCAAATCACTCGCTTGAAGCGTTCCTATATTTCATTTCAACCACTCACTCTAATTACTCAAAAACGCCCCAAAAATTGTTCAAAAACGCCTCGATATCGATTATTTATGGATAAATTTGGATGAAACTGTCACAAAATTTACCAGCTCACCTGACCTTACGCATGTTGTTTTGGTTTTATTGAAATCTGACCTTTCATAGAAAAAGGGGGGGCCTTCATGTCAAAGTTTTCGAATGTCTGTACGTCCTCATTGCACATATAGTCAGGGTTTGTTGATATATATAATACATACTTAGTGTTTTATATGAAAAAAATATGTTACGAGGTTGGGAGAATTGAAAATTGCCGAGGCTCTGTCGAGACAATTATCAATTCTCACAACCGAGTTAGATATTTTTTCACACAATACACTAAGTATGTAATATTTATCTTATAACCTCTATTTGTCTTCTTTTGGTTGATGTTTTTAACTGAAATGCAAGTTTCTAAAAATAACCACACTATATCATTGTTCTAAAAATAACTATGTGATATCATAACAAATATCATACTGGATGTTATCACACGGATATTTGTATAGTTATAAGATAAATTCTTTTATGTCACAGAAAAAGGATGTATATAATTATATAATACGTAGACCTACTGACTGTTTGGTATGAAAAAATATCTAATGAGGTTTGGGTAATTTATAATTGTCAAGGCTCTGTCGAGACAACTATCAATTCCCACAACCGAGTTTAATATTTTTTCATACAATACCCTAAGTACGTATTATATTTATCTTATAACCTCTATTTGCCTTGTTTTCGTCGATGTTTCTAACCGCAATGCTAGTTTAAAAAAAAACGCATTAAGCCATTGTTCTAAAAATATTCGTGTGATATCATAAAAGATATCATATGGGATGAAATCACAATGTAAAATTATTAAATAAAAAATGTTCTTGTCAAAGCAATTAACTGGATCGTGGATTTCCGCGAGACTCACTTACTGTTCATTATCAAATGGCCATGTGTATATTGTCATGATAATGTCCATGTGCATATTATTCTGGGGCCTCTTTCAAGAAAAATATCGTACGATGTATCTTATAAATATCGTACGATTATATTTAAGACGGTCGTAAACGCCTTTCACAAAAATATCTTTGAAAATCGCAGACTATACGACCTCATAAGATTATCGTAAAGTTGATCTTTCACATCTGCACGTGCTGATCATATGATATAGACTTCCCCGTTAGTGGGTAAATTGTCCGCTTTTTACAATAGCAAAAAGGGTAAATCAGCAAACTGACAGTAGAAAAGTAATTTACTTGTATATTAATGCATATTTAACGAGGTTTATTAAAACATAATTCGTCGAACTGCACATTTCTCATCGATACTTAAATATCCTTGTCAATATAATTATTCGAGTGCTCATAATTGCATAGTTAAGTTAGCTTACACTGTCGATTCCCTTTCCAATGAAATTATACCGACTGTCGCGCCGAATGTCCAGCAATCGAACATTGGACCACATTGTAAATATGCACATGTTCTAGTTAATGATCATCTGCACCAAGTTTTCGGAGTATGACTTTATTATCATTATACTTTATTACCATTGTTGTTTGGTTGGTTGGTTGTTTTCCGGTGAAGTATTAGCATGTATAAGAATATAACATTTTTAAAAGGGTTAGATGAAAAAAAATGGCTCATCCATTTTTCTTATACATGTATTTGTTATGTAATTGTTCAAATCTGTATAGCTCTATGCCTTTATGGAAGGTATTGAAACAAACTATAGTGGGGTGGTATTGAAATGAACTTTAGATGGATATTATATTCAATCGCTTTAATTCAAAATTACCGATAGCTCTAACTTCGGTTCTAGTACAGTGCTCGTTGTCGTATCCGTGTAACTACAACAGTTGCATGAAGCTTATCCATGTTTCATCTGGCTTAATGTCGCCGTTCAACTATTATATCTACTTGGGTTTTTTTACGCTCAGTTCATCTTTGACGAAAAGAGAGAGAAAAAAATATCGAGTGCAGCGGTTTTGTTGTTGATGATGATGCTGTTGTTGTTGTTGTTAATAAGAAATCCTCCTATTTATCAAGATTTGTATGGTTTTGATTATAGGCTGTGGAATTTTCCTTTTAATTTATGTCATACTTGAAGCATAAAACACAGGAATCCATATTGCATAATGTGAGAGTAGTTTTTTTGTTTTTGTTTTTAAAAAAAGTAAGTAATTTATATATGCGTAAAAAATGTATTGATTTGGTATCTCCCACTTTCTATTTCACAAGGAAGGGCAAGCATACGTTTTCAGTCATGATCACAAAAGGGTCGACTCTTACGGTAAATAAACAACTGAATAACACTATGAAAACATTCTGCGACAATCGTACGATTTTCGCAGAGTAAATTCAAACATCGAAATGATGGTGCATCAGTTGTTTTCAATATATCTTGTTTATTACACTATATTGTACTTGGAAATTTGGCATGTGCATAGCTAAATAATCGTTCTAACATCCGCGAGAGCTGGAAAGGAATCCGAAAAGATTTAAGGCTCATAGGGACAATATCGTAAAATTTACGACAGGTCTGAAGGTGTCGTATATTTTATCGTAGATTTCACGATACGACGCCTTTCTTGAAAGCCAAAAAGTTTCTTGAAAGCCAATTTTTATCGTACGATTGCGATACGACCAAATTTCAATCGTAGGACCTTTCTTGAAAGAGGCCCCTGATTTAGTGAACTATGCTGCGTCATGGAAAAGGTGGCATTATTGTAAATGTTCTTATAACACGTTTTACATTTGAGATGAAAGTTAACAACCCTCAATTGAAGGATTGATTAGGTTGATACTTTCGAAGGTTATTCTTCATATAGTAAACAGAAGCATAATTCCGCTTTTAATTCTTTTGATGCACCATCACAGTAAAGGGGGCTTTCATTTTAAAGATAAACATTTTTCCCTGCGTATCTTGTGTCAATGACACTCTTATTTTCGATGTGTCGAAATGACCTACTTTTTCATAATAAAGATAATCCCGGATGTAATAAAATGCGCTGTTCCAAACAGGCGATATGTAGGCCTATAAAGAACAATGACCGCTAAGAAGTTTTGATATTAAGTTCATGGATTATTCATGCCTTATTTTGTGGGTTAGAATGGAAGGGGAAGATGTTTATAAAATAGGTGGTTTATGTCAGTAGACAAAACACCAAGTACACATGATTATCAAACGAAAGCTTAGGGATAAAATAGGTATTATGCACTAACTTGGAATCGGTATTGAAATTGTAATTCCTTGTTTTTTACAAAGTCTATCTATTACAAAATCTATTACAAAATTAAATCAGATTTTTACTTTTAACAAAATCCAGACGTAAAGCTTTCAAATTCATCTGATATTTTTGATCAAATAAAAAGAAGAAAGAATATCAATTCAGAATTAAAAGAAGCGAGCATAGACATAAAGTTCAATGACTGTATTCTTTAAAAAATTGCAAGCCATCGAACAATTTCTAGAAATGGCAAAAATATACAGTATCCTAGGAGTTACAAACACTGAAATAGCAACAATGTTGTAAAAAAAATGCACTTGACAAAAATTCAAAATTTCATGCGTGGCGATTGTTTTAAGACTTCCATTAATGTAGTGTTAAATAGTAAGATATCACAGACACGGAAAAAATAAGGAGTATAAAATCCAAATTTCGAGAAAAAAAATGCACGAAAACAATAATTCATCCATTTACAAGATTCTTAATTAACTTTCTTTTTTATCATTATTATCATTGCTGCAGTTGTAAATGTTGCTATTGTTTAGAGATCAAAAGCAATAGTAGAAACGATTGTTTGTGGAAAGCATTTGTATGTCTTAGAGATCTCCAAACTAAAGCAATGAACAAGAATTCATAGATATAAAAACATTTCTGGGAGATGCCTATTTGTCGTGCTGTTTTTATTTTGTTTTGTTTGTTTTGTTTGTTTGTTTTTGGTGGTTTGTGTGTGTGTTTGTGTGTGTGTGTAAATGGTTTTTCCCCCTATTTTTAAGATTTTCATAGGAGTACTTCAGAATGACTTTTTCGATATTAAGATAGCTTGCACCAGGCAAAAAAAAAGTAGCCATAACTTACGGTATTGAGCCGATCTTGTGCGTTGGTTTGCATTAATGAGTTATACATCAAATTCGAATTTTGTATAGATTCGATAATTTTATGAGGATGATAGAGATGGATGCGGGACTTGCTATTTTTACCGCCGGTAAGGAACACCAGAGTGCTTAATTTCCATCAAATATTGTCTGTGTGAATTTGATCCTAAATTTATAATTGAATAAATGAAATACACACAAAAAATATCGATAAAATAGTAATGTTGACCCGTAACGCGAAAAGGGGAACTCTGTGAAACAATTATGTGATAAAGAGTTTGGTTATAGTATAGGTCAGCCAGAAGTCGCATTACAACTATTTATTCATGGGAAGGCATATTGATCCTTCTAGATATAGAAAATCCTCAAAGTCAGAAAAGATTCGATTCTAGTCAATCTGCGCAGTCCGCACAATCTGGCTAAAATTGACACTTTACGCACTACCAAGATGGTCCCTTTTCGCTTGACGTGTCATATATATAAAGTGCTTCCTATTTTGAGATAGCCCTTATTACAATGACACATCAGTTGAAAGATGCCAGTATTATGATTCAGAACATGAAAAAGATTAAGTTTTGAAAACCCAAAGGACGATTCTTCATCGTATATGTCACAACGAACCTAGATTTAGAGAAATTATCTTGAAAACAGTTTATCAAAACTTTGTTTTATCGCTTTCCCGGCGTGCAACGAAAATCAAAGTAAAATATACAGAAGAAAACATGCGTTATTTGTTTCAAATTAATAATGATGTTTTTGTGCCGATTAGTTTACAAAATTTGTTGTATTTTATGACTCACGCGCCGTTTAACAATTTAGATGACCTCGGCTTTCATGCACAAAGCTTATGTCCCAGGAATTGAGATTGTCGTACTGGTTATTTATTTTCTTTTTTGGCACCGTAGATTATTTTAGACATGAAGAAAAAAATTATTTTTAAATCATTGAGTTATGAAACCAAAAACGTATTCCATTTGTAAGAATACGCGAAGTGAATTCATACATGTATGAACATGTTTTAGTTTTATATCCCCATAAATAAAAATACTAAAATACTCTCTTCATGTCTAATGATAAATAAAATGAAGTAAAATTGTAAAGATTTCTTCAAATTGAGACAGATTTTTTACGGGGCTAAAGAAATATCTGTGTTAACAAAGAAAGATTTTTCCATAGTAAGAATGAGATTATTTCTGTTGTGTTTATTATTGTATAAACTATAATTTCTAAGAATAGTTATGTTTAAGCTTTGTGCTAAGGCAAATTTTGTTTTTACTTCTATAAAAACAATCAAACGAACACTCAACCCTTTGACTAAATGATAAAGGTTCAGCTTTATGAGCAGTCGAGCGTAAAACACAGAATTCTATTTTTAGATTGTAACTTTTGATGCCAACTGTTGCCTCGCTTTCATAGTTATCTTACGAAAATTCAAATAAATGGTACACACATAGACGATCATTATCTCTTTATCTTGGTATTATTGATCGAAGATGAAAATAGTTTTTACTATGTTAATCCCCCTTCTCATGGTATTCACGACATTAATACACTCGTACACTCGTAGCAGACAAAATAGACAAACGTACAATCAGGGCCAAAGGTTATACAACTTTTCTCAGGCTCGGGCTCAATTTTCTCAAATTTAAAATTGAAATAAATGTATGAAAATAAAAAATAACATTTATAAGTTGTTATTTATGGCAACTTATTAATATAATCTTTGATGTTAATACATTGAAATGAGTAATAAAACAGAAATACGGCTTTCATCTCAAATTGAAATTTGAGAAAATTGAGCCTGACCCTGAGAAAATTTTTATAACCTCGGGCCCTGATCTCTGCTTACATTGCCTGTGTTCTACTTACTTACAGCGGATAACAAATAAGACAGACTGATTGAAATATCCGAAAATTTTGCAATTTGTTTGAAACAAAGTTTGACTTCAGGATAAAAGGTAATTTGACATTGTTATACAGTTAGTTACATCGTGAAATTGACAAGGTGAACGATTTTTTAATGATTTATGAATGAAATTGAATGAGTGTGTGGAGCGAGATTTGAGTGCATTTAATGGGAGGTAATCCAATATCGCAAATTTTGTTCAGGATGAACAAAATTAGCGATATTGAATACCTCCCTTTAATAATGTATGCAAACAAGTTCTATAGATAGCTTCCTATTTCTTCAAGAACATAGTGACGCTTACAATTTGAATTATGTGAGTAAAATCGCGATTTTTTTTATCCAAATTTATTTTGAATGACCTTATTGATTCTATATTTTTCAATGGGTTTGAGCGCTTTTGAATGGTTTGAGTGAGTGTTTGGAAAGAATGAATAATTGGAGCGCTGAGAGAGCGATTGAGAATGATTTTGATTGAGGCGAATGTCAATTTCACGATGTAACTAACTGTATGTAGTACCGGACGTGGTTTAGAGGGCCAGGCATAGCCGCATATGTGATGCTTTACGAAGAGCACTTTAAAGTGGACGTCCGAGTAATTTAGTTGTCCCTTGCATATTTCTGTAACAAATATCTATCTTCTTTAATACGATGTAACTTGATTTATTTGATCCCAACTGGACCATTGTGGAAAAAAAATGCTAAAATATCAATTGATAGCATATTTAATCAATTTACAAACAGTGCATTAAATACCGTTCTTAATTTATTCCAATAAAACACAAGCAAATCCAAGCAGGAATCGTCAAGGTTCTTTTCGGGGTTCTTTTTTTTTTTTTTTTTTTTTTTTTTGTTTTGTTTTGTTACACAGATAGCCTATAAATGACAGGGTCAAGTTGTATGCAATCAAATCGTCCTAAAATGACGAAAAATATTCGAAACATTGATGTCCAACAAAGTTGGACCAGGGCAAATTATTTTTTATCTCTATATTTTCAAAACTGAGCTCTGGCAAAGGCACCGAGTTCATTAACATGGGTATATCGGGTATAAATAGATCTATATTCATGCGATGTCTCCCAAAAGTTCATAAACAAAATGTAGTATTATATTGTTTGTTAAATGATGTGTAATAATTGTTCATTGGATTCGTTAAGTGACGCAATCAAACGCTTGGAATTACAAGCAAGTTTAATGACCCTATATCCGGAAGGAAACAGAATCCGGATATTTCGTTCACATGACGAAAAACATTTTTACAGACGAAGTGTTTAAATGAAATGAATAAAATGAAAGAAAACAAATAAATCAATAAGTAATCTCAATCAACTCACGAAATTTTCATTATAGGGATGAGTATTTTTTTCACTTCATTTATTGGAGTATAAAGTGCAATTGCCTTAACACATGTACGGGCGTTATGTTTAAGCCATGTGCTTAGGCAATTGCACTTTATACTCCAATAAAGGAAGTGGAAAAGACACTCGGCCCTTATAATTGCAATCCTCTAGATCTAACAAACTATTAAAATGCTGGGCTAACTATTAAAGTTTCGAGTCTACTTTCTGCGCGTATATATAGATTACACAATCTATTTTTAGATCATGTATTTTCTTTCTCGCTATCGAAGTTAAATGGCATAAAGTTAAACAAATGGTACACAAATGAACGACAATTTTGATATTCAAAGAGGTACTTATATTCAAAAATTCATTTTTTATAAGTTATTTTGCGTTTTAAAACGAAACCTTCGTGATCAGGCTTAGTTGAGAGGGTTGCTTGATGGTCTTCGTCAACACGCTGTAAACATCGATTCAGAATCAGAAATGCATGCTTTTAGGCCCTTACCATAAATTCTTTCGAAAATATTTGAATTTCCTATATATTGAATAGCATCGTTACGATGTGGAAGGGGAACGGGGGTTTTCGAGTTCCTGCAACACAGGACCCGCCGATCGAAGTTCGGGGGGTTTCCCGAAAGACCTATTTCATTTTATACAGAAATAAAGTGCAATGGATTTCCCCACGTGATGCGATTTAAACCAATCAAAATTCTTTATTTTATTGGATTGCAATTATATTTCAATAATTGTGACCCGTCACGCGAAAAGGGATCATATGGGAACTCCGTTAAATAAATATGTTCACAAAGGTTTAAATCGAGCAGAGGACAACCAGTAGGCTTGTTTTGGAAATACTTATTTACGGAGGTAGAAAATTCATTCTAGATTCTGCAAACTCGTTACAGTTAACAACATCGTGAAATTGTCAAGATTAACCTTGTTGATTCTATATTTTTCAATAGGTTTGAGCGCTTTTAAATGGTTTTAGTGAGTATTTGGAATGAATGATTGGAGCGTTGAGTGGGCGATTTAGAATGTTTTTGATTGATGTGAATGTCAATTTCACGATGTAATTAATTGTATTTGTGAAAAGTTTCGACACTGGTTAGCCTGCGCAGATCGCGTAGACTGATCAGGATCGACACTTTTCGCACTTCCCAAATGGTTCCTTTTCGCGTGACGGATCTGAATTTCAATTTCAGTTCCGCTTACCATATGTGGACATTCTAATTGGCCGAATAGAAATATCTGTAAGTCATTGATATACATGAGCATGTGCATGACATTTCTTGACATATACATTAGTGGCAAATATCACGCAAAATAGACGGTCAAAACGTCAAATTAGAATTCTTGATTGCCCTTAAGACACTTTGATGTCATATCTTTCTAAAAAGCGCAAAGTGAAGACTCGTGTGGAAATTACAGGCTGACCAGAGTCTTTGCTCGGGGCACACACGGACCGTTAATCCCTAAATCACATTATTATTATTATTATTATTATTTTCTCTTTTTAAATGGCACGAACAGGCTCAGATTATATAAAATCTGATTCAAATTGACGCAATTAAATTATATTCAGATTTTTTTCTGTGGACGAACCCATTTCCGTATCAAATATTAAGTTAGAAAAGGGATTTTCGCAATAATTCAACGCCCCTTTTATACGCACGAAAATACATGTTTTTTCGACAGAATTTAGTTTTTGCTTATATGTTTAAAGAAATCCAATATTGGACTACAAAGAAAATACGACATCGCAGCAATATCCGAACAACCGAATAATAAAATATATCTCATTGGATTTATTTTCAGCTTTGATAATTTGTTGTTTTGCACGACATAGCCGTGTCGTTTGTCTGTTAACAGATTCAATATAAGAGGACATTTGGTGCATTTGCATATTCTGGAAATGTTTTGATGTACTCGATGAATTCAGAATGAAATAGAAGAAATTCTAATTGATAAGATAAGATTTTTTAACTATGTCTTTTATCAAATTGATGCATAGTAATTCCAGTTTTAACCCATCTCTATGCAGCCCCTTGAATTCACGTTCCTGTCATTTTATATATTTAAAAAAAAAAAAAAAAATACGGAAAAAAACTGCTAGTAATAAGCAGTTTCTTCTTCATCAAAAAATATAATATACCACAATTTTATACAACCGTCATGCAGTTGCTTGTTATGTACAAAATGACCATTTTCCACAATGTTTTGACCATACCGCTATAGCTATGACAGTCTTATGTTGCTCATCTGCTCGTGCCTTTAAATAGCTTCATTTTGGTATATAATATACCTGGACATACAGCTTTTTCTTGGCAAATGAAGTGCCCTTAAAATTGGGTCTCAAACACTTTACATGAACCTTAATACACTAGTGTAGTAACACCACTCTTAATATCGTAATTCAGATAATAAAGAGTATTTATTAAGTCGAGGAAGTTTGTTTTAACTTCGATCTGTTCATATTTCAGAAAGCCAACACCTAGCAACATCTGAACGTTAGCTTAAAAAAATTGAACAATAGTAATAATAATAATTAATATTATAACAGTTATAACACAATCTTAATTCAAAGAAGGTAACGTGTAAAGACATGTTTGGCAACATCTTATTTTATGCATGACCTTCTAGCATTTAAAGATCTCTCTCTCTCTCTCTCTCTCTCTCTCTCTCTCTCTCTCTCTCTCTCTCTCTCTCTCTCTCTCTCTCTCTCTCTCTCTCTCTCTCTCTCGCTCTCTCTCGCTCTCTCTCGCTCTCTCTCGCTCTCTCTCTCTCTCTCTCTCTCCTCTCTCTCTCTCTCTCTCTCTCTCTCTCTCTCTCTCTCCTCTCTCTCTCTCTCTCTCTCTCTCTCGCTCTCTCTCTCTGTCTCTCTCTCTCTCTCTCTCTCTCTCTCTCTTTCTCTCTCTCTCTCTCTCTCTCTCTCTCTCTTTCTCTCTCTCTCTCTCTCACGCGCGCGCGCCACTTTCCCACCATGAAATGTAACTATGTCAATATTTTATTTCCTTTTTATTACAAAACTAATTTTAGTCTTGACCATTTGAAATAAATTGCACTGGAGCGAGAGACCGATACATTACTTATAAATAGACCATAGCATCAGTGACCACAAGAATATTACCGACCATGAATTAGGAACAATATATTTTGAATTACAGTGCCAAAAGTAGGCCAATTAGGAAATACAGTCGTATCTCTTTACGTCGAACTTCGAAGGATAAACTAAAATACTTCGACGTACAGAAAGTTCGACGAATAGATAAACACTTATCTATGTGTATTGCTTGAATGCCATTTTGAAAACGGGAATTAAACAGAATTTATGAAATCATTTTCACATATTGGGCAAAGACCAATCAGCCTATTTGGCGTTTTTAACTCTCCTGACTTTGAATTGTAATGAACAACTTTAACTTAAGTCATCCCTACATATTTAAGCCTGTGAGTGATATTTTCAACAAGTTCATATCTGCTTGATGAAAAAAATTATCATGGTCCGATTGTATAAAAGATAAAACATTAAATTGTCAATTTTAGCCAATCCGGATTTTTGTTTCAATCGGTACTATTTTAACTTCAAACTTGGTTGGGTTGAAATAACTTCCGGTGTGTATTTAACCAGTAGTTATCTTTTATACAACCGGGGGTTGATAAAATGTAGATTCTACAAAGCACAATGTGAAAACTCTGGTTAGACCGTACAGATGCACGGACTGGCCAGAGGTTTACATGTAGCTTTGCGCAAAATTGAAATTGTTGGAAATGTTATACGCAGGCTAAACTAAACTGTCTGTTTACCCAACACTTTGACCAAAACTATGATAAAAGATATCATAACTTTGTTACCAATACGTAACTAAATTCTCCAGATGTCTCGGGATATTCGCTATGACTTCTCTCAGATGTTGGCGTACAAATAAATACCCAACTGTAGGAATAAATAAACCAGGATCTGTATGTAAGAAACTAACCTAAGGGTGTTTATTCACGTGTCTTAGTTAATCTAATTTATCATACTCGCCAAAAACCTAAATACGATTTTAGAAATATTGGAAGAACGATATCCAAGCTATCCCATCCTTGCCTTCAAGATTGCAAAATGTTCACAAACATGTACAATTAGCAACCCTCTTTGAACGTGCACGTACAAAGGTGCCATCTCATAAAACTGTCGATGATGTTTTGTGATTGTGTTATAATGGTTATAATTTTATTTTCTCGTTCATTTGTTCATGAATAAAGTCTGGTGGAGGAAGAGAAATCTGCAAAAGGTAAAATCCGATTTTGTTTTGCATGTAACTTTCCCCCCATCAGACTTTATTCATGGACACATTAACTCGAAAAAGAAATTATAACCATTTTAACACAATCACAATTCTGAAATAGGTTTAATCACCATCTCTGGGTGAAAATAGATTTAAAATATTTTCCTGGGTGAAAAAAATTGATGAACAAGTAATGAAAATGACGTTTGGAGAATTTCACTGAAAGCGAACAGCACATGCATTACGTGACGTCAAAAGATTAAAAAGTTCCCGCTAAAGATGGCGTTGAGTATAATGAATGGGCGGTGCTATCCGTGTATACAGTAAAAACATGGTATATGAATTTTATTGTAAATAAATTTCTATGTAATTTCTTCTTATTTCATATATATTTTACGCCATCTTATTATAATTTGAAACAATGTTATCAATTAAATAACTTAGATTATACAGGTCCATCATCTTCGCAAGCCACATGTTCTTTCCTTTGATTGCGAAGATAACATGTCCATGTGTTTCGAACATTTAGTTTTCGAAAGAGCTATTTCGTACCGGGAGTCGATTTGGATTCTGTTGATACGTCTATTGATTGATGGAAGAATCCTTATATTGATTCATTCTTGCGAGACTTAATTGAGCCTTGTTCACATTTGCTACGGACGATGTGCGATACCACAGCCTACGGTTTTCGTATGATATATTTGACATCATTAAGTGTCAAAAGCTACTATGCTACTGTTCAAAGAATTACATGTTGCCTGCATTATTTTCCTAGAACTTACCACTAAAGTTCGTGATGCATTCTTGCAAAGATACCATGTGGTGACCTTGCGCTTTGTCAACTGGATCTATAGTGTATATCGCATGTCCGCTGTAATGAACCCGTATGTTGCCATCAGATTCATGATTAAAATATCCTACCGCCACGGTGCTATGTTCGCGCGTCGACTTTACACGTTTCTACGGGCTATGGTCTATTTGCAGCCTTACGGTTTTGTTTATCTTTAAAATATTACTTGTAAATTTTTGGTAACAAAAATTGCAAGGTCTAAGGAGGCTAGTAAACAGTACTTAAACAACAAGTTGTCCGTATGCCGCAACACGAGGTGTTGGATAATTTCGGTAAACATCGACTTTACGGGCGCCGTAGCCTCTCCGTACCGCAAATGGTGATTGGGATTCAATGTCAGTTCTTTGAACCGACTGGACATGATTGATTGAATATAGGTTTTTTATCCATTATCAGAAACCAGAGACACTCCAGATTGAAGGAATTTTTCACGGCAATATAATACCAAATTAGTATTTTTTCCTTAATGTGAATAACATCGTTGAAATGAAAAGAGAATGGTAAAAAGACTTTTTTAACATTTTTTTCTCGTGGTACTTTTAATAATGATAAACTATGTAAACGAAATATAGGAGAATAATTACTATATAATAATAGTAATTTCGCAGTTTCGTGCATTATAGGCCCATACATGCTTAAAAGGGTGCATAAATAAACAAATGTTATTTATTGAGGACATTTTCTTTAAACACTAATTACTAATAACGTATATATGGAATTCAGTTCTTTACACGTACAACTAACAAAATATCCTCAAATTAAATTCTTAGGATTCAGTAAATAAATGTTTATCCCCAAGTTAAAATATTCTTGAATATTTTGTCATCTCGTATACAAGGGATAGCTTCGAATTTTCCATTTGAAATCAAAGCAAAACCTGACAAATTAAATTTATTTTGGATACTTACAAAATCCAGACGTGAAGCTGACACATTCAAACTTGAAATTTCTGCAAAAAGATAATTCTAGAATTGAAGTATCTAGTACAAAAATATTGTTCACTCTCTGGGTTTCATTAGATTTTAGAATGATATGTAACAACGTTATTATGAAAACATTATTTTGAAATATTTCTAGAATGACGGCAAGGAATGGTGCAGCTAAATGTAAGTCTGCGATTTTGAACAGATACAGTTAACAACATCGTGATATTAAAAAGATGAATGATTTGAGAATGATTTAGGAATGAAATTGAATGAGAGTGTGGAGTGAGTTTTGAGTGAATTTAATGGGAGGTAATCCAACATCGTAAATTTTGTTCAAGATGAACAAAATTTGCGATATTGTTAACCTCCCTTTAATAAAAAATACATTCAAGTTTTATACATGGCTTCCTATTTCTTCAAGAACCTATGTGAAGCTAATAATTTGAATATAATGGTGAAATCGCGATTTTTCTCGATTACAATTTATTTTGAATGACGTTGGTTATTCTATATTTCTAAATGGGTTTGAGCGTTTTCGAATGGTTTGAGTGAGTGTTTGAAATGAATAAATGGAGCGCTGAGCGAGCGATTTTGAATGGTTTTGATTGAGATGAGTGTCAATTTCACGATGTAACTAACTGTACTATAGGTAAACTTTGCGCGGTGAGCCGTGAACTCTTCCCGCGCTATTCTATCAAAATAGATTAAACAGGTTTAAACGATACCTAAGATGATACAAATTACCTTTCAAATAAACGTATTACTTGTCTAAGATCGCAAGGTTTACTCATTCATGTACTTTCAAAGTTGAAAAGGAGGTATCACTTTCAATTCCTATCATATGCTTTTTAATATATACCCGATATACATATGGTAATGGACTCAACGCCTACGTCAGAGCTCAGTTTTGAAAATACACCTATAGGTTCGCATCTACAGTTTACAACATCGTGAAATGGACAAGGTGAATGATTCTAGAATATGTTTTAACGAAAACGTATGAGTGTGATGGGTGAGTTTCAAGTGAAATCAAAAAGGAGGCAATCAAATTTTGTTCAGGATGAACAAAATTAGCGGTATTCATTACCTCCCTTTATACAATTTGCAATACAAGTTCTCTTAAAAATCATGTTCGGGCGTTTTTGGAATGGTTTTAGTAGTGTTTGGAAGGAAAAAAATGAATGAATGAATGAATGAATCACTAAGTGAGCGATTTAGAATGGTATTGATTGAGATGAATGTCAATTTCACGATTGAACTCACTATATCTACCGAGCGCAGGGGATTTAGGACTCTGATCAGACTGTGTGGATGCACAGGCTGGTCTGAGTCTTCATATTACACCCATGCTAAATTGTTGGAAATACCACACAGAGACTTAATCGAAATACAAATCGGATAATGAAATTTACTGGTGATAAAGAAATACCCGAAATACGTTGCTATGTGCTTCAGTCGCCGCGATATGACCGACAAACCTTCAAATTGCGTTTAACTATATCAGAACACACAAACACATTTGAAAGTAATAACTTTTATCTTCAATTATTGTTCTTTCTTTCAAAATTATAATTGTATATTGTGGAGCTGTTGTCTTCTCAACACGATTCCAATAGATACCAAGAACATGTTTTTTTGTTTTTTTTTTTTTTTCATTTTGGTTTCTATCTAGAATTCAGTAATTTTTGTTATCACGCCATGACATGAAAGCCTTTAAAACTTTTGTTACATAATTTTGTTTATACTTCTACCGTTGTTTATGTAAAAAGCATAATTTAGTGTTTAGTTAAATCTACTAACCGTTCATCGATTTTCCTACGGATATGCTGATCGTAAGTTTTGGTTGTTCATCTACAATCCGTGCGATGCCGCGGGACTAACGATTGGCTGACTTGACTGATTAGCGATACCGTATTAACTCCACTTATATTCATTCAAAACGTCTTCCTCCCGCTCATTCAATTTCGTTCCGAAATCATTCGAACATCATTCATCTTGTCAATTTTACGATGTTTTATAAACTGTTTTTTTCCCAAGCTTCTGTAGAGATATTCAACGGGAAAAGGTCAGTTTATTACAGGTAATAGTTTGATGTCGAACATGTAGATTGATCTTTTTCTAGGGCAGATGTAAGTCTTGTTTATAAACATAGATATTAATACGATATTATTGCATCCGATCATACCTTATTCCTGAGGCTTTTGATAAATATGCCATCGTTGTCTAGCCTTTACAATATTGTGTGGGATGGAAATACTACACTGACCCAGTCCTACTGATCTGAAGTATTGTGAAATGAGCAAAATTCATCTAGAGAAAGCATAATTTCTTATCAGCTTATATTCCTCTGCCTGGCCGACAAGTTAGTTTTTGGGAATATGGGGATCAATTGGATAGGATGAAATAGTAAAACATGAGTTGTGTATTTTATTGATCTCTAACTTAACCAATTCACTGCCTTGGAGCCAGGCTAAGGATAAACATTGTAAATAAATTGAACGTCTTTCAAAGCTTATCTTAGTCTAAATTGTCAATGATTTCTTTATGTTTTGAACAGTAAGAGAATAGTTCAGTATGCCTATATAGTGGCCCCTGATTTATCCTTTTTTGTGTATGCTCATAATTTGCATGCCAGCAAACATTTTAACGGTGCATTGTTTTCTGTAACTGAAGGTAAATAATGTTTTGTTTAGATGTATTATTTGTGAAAGGAAAGTGCCTGTTTAAAGACCACATACTGCCATCTCCCATAGAGTTAACGATATTGAATTACTTTTTGAGTGATAAGATTTCGTCTGTTTCGATATACAGAATTCAAGAACATTACTGTACTGGATAACGAGTTTATTTGAAATATTCAACACGGCTTGTCGACGATAAAATATCAATGGAACGGCATTCGTACTTGTTACGTTGCATTAAACGCATGGCACCAAGCATGAAAAAAGCGTTTTATTAGCATATGACGACGGTCCTAGCATTACGTTCAGGATGTAAATATATTTTCATATTTTTTATAGTTAGTAACGCCGTGAAATTGGCATTCACCTCGATCAAAACTATTGTTGACCGATAACTCAGCGCCCAATTCATTCATTCGAACAGTCACTCCAATCCCCCAAAACACTCCGAAACACTTCGTAATACTTCCAAAAGATCAGTATTTCATTGAAACTTATCAAATTATTCCACCATTTTTTATGGCTGTTGTGGATTTTCAAGCGTCTAATTGGTCTGTGAAGTTATACAGTTAACAAAATCGTGAAATTGACAAGCTTGATGATTTTGGAATGATTTTGGAATGAAATTGAATGAGTATGTGGAGCGATATTTGAGTGAATTGAATGGGAGTATATCAAATATCGCAAATTTTGTTCATGATGAACAAAATTTGCGATATCCATTACTTCCCTTTAATAAAATATGCATTCAAGTTTTATAAATATCTTCCTATTTCTTCAAGAACCAATTAGACGCTTACAATTTCAATTATGAAAGTGAAATGGCGATTTGTTTTAGCTAAAATAATTTTGAATGATGTTGTTGCATTTGTTTTTCAGTGAGTTTGGAGCGTTTTTGAATGGTTTGAGTGAGTGTTTAGAATGAGTGAATGGAGCGCTGAGTGAGCGATTTAGAATGGTTGTGATTGAGACGAATTTCATTTTCACGATGTAACTTACTGTATACTAGTAGATAGGATTGTACGTAGAATTTACATTAAGGGAGTCAATGAAACAAGTCTAAATTCATCCAATTTGGACAGAATATTGATATTGTATAAACTCCCTACAACTTCATTCAAAACTCGCTTCACATATCTATTCAAAATCATTCAAAAGTCATTCCAAAATCATTCAACCAGTCATTTACACATTGTTGTTAACTGTGAGCGTGCAAAGCGGGATACAATTTCTCAGGCGTTTCGCGAACGCTTTCATCTTGGACGAAAGGCTGGCTTTTACATTCTTGCAAATGTTTTGAAAGGTAGGTAAAATAATATGATTTTTTTTACCCAGCACTTATTTTGACAGATTGAAGTATTAAAAAAAAGAAACGCCACAATAAATCTCATGAGCAACATAACTGTCATGGCCTCCAAGCTTCGAAAATTTGAACAATTGAAAAGAACACACTTTTAATTAACAATACGAGTGATAATTTGGTTCCTTTAACGATGGAAATTGTTGGCCTCGACCGTCAGCATATCAGAGAGAGGGGTACAATTAATTACATCGTGAAATTGACATTCACCTCAATCAAAACCATTCTAAATCGCTCACTCACTGCTCCAATCATTCATTCCAAATACTCACTCAAGGCATTCAAAATAGTTCAAACCCATTGAAGAATATAAAATCAACAAGGTCATTCAAAATAAATCTGAATAGAGAAAAATCGCGATATTACTGACATTATCCAAATTGTAAGCGATTGATAGGTTCTTGAAGAAAAAGGGAACTTTGTATAAGACTTGTATGCATTTTTGATTAAAGGGGGGTAATCAATAGCGCAAATTTTGTTCAGTCTGAACAAAATTTGCGATATAGGATTACCTCCCATTACTTTCGTTCAAAACACGCTCCTTACACTCATTCAATTTCATTCCTAAAACATTCCAAAATCATTCACCTTGCCAATTTCACGATGTTGTGAACTGTACATTATTGCAGCTATCACACCCCTTGATGAAACGAAACGATAAATTAGGTTTGTGACCCGTAAGGTGGTAAAGACTACTAGTATACGAATACGAGCGTAATTTCATAAAACAACAACAAAAAGGATTCGAGGTGAATCATCGGCAGTAATTTCATGTATTTTGGAAAATATTAATTAGGCAGATAGAATAATCATTCTAGATTCCGAAAATTTGACCCTAATCAGTCTGCACAGATCGCACTTCCCAGGTCGTCACTTTTCACGTGACACGTCACACATATCAACTCAGGCTCACAAAAGCACTGATAAATGAGCTTGTGTGTGACATTTCCAACAATTTGACAACTTCGTGGTGTGCAAAGCAGCCAAGACAGTTACTTAGTGTAATAACATGGACCTGCAAATATTTCAATGCCAACCAACACTTTATACCAATTAGAGCTTAAGTAATCATCTCTAAACAAAGAAATGTTTTTCCTTAACCCATCAATAGGAAACAGCCAAAATTGCTATTTTTGGCTCTTCGAGAGCCCAAAAATAGTGGAAAAGCTTTTGAAAAAAGGGTAACTGTATTTCTTAAAGTGTTCTAGCACTAAATACGTTGTTAAACTAAAGAAAACATTTCAGAAGAAAAACAAAACGCCCTTCCTGAACTTAGTATTAGGAAAATACCCAATTTGCCCATATGGGCTCCTTTGAGAGCCCATAAAATCGGGCGACGGATCCGAAAAATTTGGACTCGCATAGTTTCCGATTGCTTGACCCCTAAACAATCAATTAAACACAAAAAATCAATTTCAGCACGAAAATCCTACGGTATTACATAAGGCACCGCACTATAAGTAGCGGATTGCCATACTGTCTGCGGATACTTTAATAATACCCTATCTATCAACAAATCGCATATTGAAGACTCTGGTCAGACTGTGTGTTTGCACTGACTGGCCAGAGTCTTTGCTTTGCGCACATTTAATATTGTTGGAAATGCCACGCACAGACTCAAATAAAAACTGAGAAAAGGACAATCTAAGAAGAACGAAAAGTCCCGATTCATTTTCCTCCAAATCAAAACAAGTTAAAACTACTCGTAATTCTGCATAGAAAAGTGTAGAATTCTTCCCAATGGTAACATTCATTTTTAGGATTTTTCTGCGATTCAAATTAGAAATTTACAAACCAGTATGCCTTTCAACTTTCATTAAACTACAAGAACATATTCGCTATCTTTAAATGGGTCGTGTGTTCTTTGATTTAAATCAGAATTAGATTCTCATTTTGGCGGGAAACCTAGACGATATTGCAATGATATTTTACAAATTAAATTTCTAAAACAATAATTACGGATGTATTTGAAATGAAGGGCGGCCTATGGGGAAATAAAACTTCGTATCTATGTGATGAATTAATGTGTGCAGTTTTGTTGCATTCTGCATTTTAACAAAACAGTCAATTACTAACATACCCATGTTTTCATTAGTATTCACCAAGATGATATGATTTACATTTTTGCATTCATTGTGGGTAAATGAGAAATTACTTGTAACAGCATTTTTTTTCATTTTCCCACAAAGTTTTCCACCCTTTTGGTGGATTTATTTTCAGTTCAAATTCACTTATGACGATCAATTTTACTTGAATTTTATTTTTGTCAATTCGGGCCTGTCTTAAACTCGATGGTTTGAATAGAGTCATGAAGCTGTTTGCTTTAGTTTTATTAAGCATTTATTGTAACTTTACACACAATGTTCCCCACTCTCTTGTTGGATTTATTTGCAGTTCAAATTCACTTATGACGATTAATTTTAACTTGATTTTTTTTATCATTTCGGGCCTGTCTAAAACTCGATGGTTTTATTAGGGCCATGAAGCTGTTTGCTTTAGTATTATTAAGCAAACTTTACAAGCTCCATACGATATGTCCTTGGCTAAAAATAAGATCATTTAGAAAATGCGATTTACTGATACTGAAGATGTTCTACTTCTATCTGGAAAATCATATTTTGTTCTTTTTCAATTATATACGACAATGAAAAGATCACATTTCATTAATAACTGTAGACTGTTTGGCTTAATTAAATACGCTAATATCATTTTCGCTATTGCATGTATTTGAAACGGATCTTTTTTACTCAATTTTAGAATCAGTCTTATCAGGCTTAACTTTACGGTATACATGTAATATTTTCCTATAGATAGGGAAATTGACATTGTCTTTCCATCTATCGAATCATATTGTGTTTGTTTTCAATTATATACGACAATGAAAAGATCATATTTCATTAACATTAGAAGACTGCTAAGCTTAAACAAATACGCTCAGTTCATTTTCGCTATTGCTTGTATGTGTATGTGTTTATTGACTGAATTCTAGAATTAATTTTAAAGTCAGATCGGGTTTAACTTTACGATTTTATAATTTGTTTTTTTTTTATGCAAAGTTGCTGGATCCAGCTTCATGGACCAAGGTTTACAGTGAGAGTATCTAGGTTTAAACCTCTGCTTTTGAAACAGAAAGGGACTGATCACAATCAATCTAAATCAATCACTCAGCGCTCCGTTCATTCACTCAAAACACTCACTCAAATCGATCAAAACGCTGCAAACTCATAAGAAAACATTTCGAAATCGTTCAAGATCAAATTATTCTACGATCTTAATGGCTGGTGTGGGTTAAAAGTGTATTAATTGGTCCACGAAGACAGACAGACAGAAAAAGTACGTACATTTTATTAAAGGGAGGTAATAAATATCGATAATTTTGTTCATTTTGAACAAAATTAACGATTTCTGAATACCTCCCTTTAATCTCACAAAAAATTGCTCCAAACACTCATTTAATTTTATTCCAAAATCATTCAAACCAATTTCACGATATCCGTTACTGTAAAATCTTCTGTTTCGGTTTGCTCATTACACAGATTGTCCAGGATCGAAACTTTAAACTCTTTCGGCTTATATCTGCATCTGGGATAAACGTGTAATTCATTTTAGAAATGTAAATATTGTAACGTTATAACCGTTGAATGAATTTTAAATATCACTTTTGTTGTATAAACAAGTTATATAAATTGGGTTAAAACCGTGTCTTGACGTAAACGTACAGTTTACAACACCGTGAAAGCGTGAAATTGGCATAGCGAATGGATTGTAGTAATTTTGGAATGGAATTGAATGAGTTGAAGCAAAGAGTTTTAAATGAAATTAAATGGGTAATAACATAATATCGATAATTCCGTCCAATTCGGAAGAAATTGGAATATTATATTACCTCCATTTAAAAAATATACGTATTGTTCTATATATGTGTATTTCCTCGCGGATCAATCAGACGGTTTGAAATTCACACCAGCCAATAAATTCGTTGATTCAGTTGGTCGATTTGGACAAAAATTTAAGGTTGATAGTTTTGAACTAATTCGTAGTGCTTTAAACGCTTTCTGGGCGCTTTTGAGTTATTGGAGTGAGTATTTGAAATTCACGAATCGGGCGCTGAATGTGCGATTTAGAATGGTTTGAGCGGGACATGTGTCGATTTTGATATGTTACCTTCTGTACATAAGAAGAAGAATGTATCCAAGTGGACTATTCCAAAAATATACAAAGCACCATATTCTTCTTGCACTTGAATCCATGATTATTTCTCTGCCAGAGCGGAGCCTATGTAACTAACTGGCCATTGCACTTAAGGTTAAGGTAAATCAGCTTTAATTTACAACTCCTTACTTTTTTAAATAGTCGACATAGATAATTTGAGACCTTAAATCAAAGGTTGGTTACCCTGCCCTCCTAAATTCAGCTTGGTAGCTATGCTTTGAGCACGCAAATCCTTTTGGTTTTAGGGTTCAGTTATTTGCACGTGTTAACGATAATTGCGGAGTTACTTCTGAAAGAACCCAATATATTGAAAAGTAAACTGGCCAAATTACGTCACTACTTAGCCACGCCCTGCCAGATGAATGATAGCGCAAAATACGTGTATACGTACATTCTAATTTTCACCTTTGAAATTTTGGAAGCAAATAATGAACTGAAAAAAATCCAACTTTTTTTTATTCTTGAGATCGTCAAAGCCTATGTGCTACTTAAAGATCATTTTTGGATAATCCCTACCGAGAAATTATATGATTTGGAGTAGTACATAATATTCTTATATATCAAAAACACTATAATTGTAACAAGAACATGCCTTTTGATGGATATGTAATTAATTGTATTGACAAGATTACGCTAGCATAGTTTCCATATCATGTTTATATTAAATTAATAATCCCATGCCTCATTTTGTAACCTATTTTTGATGATCTCCTGAAATAAAGCAAATCGAGAAAAAATGACAAATAGAAATCCCTTGTCAATTTGGGTAATATTTTAAGACTGTTTTTTTTTTTTCCGAATACGAATTTTCTGAATATCATGACCCTAGATACAAGGTAAATTAAGAATTTCCGAAACTTATCGAAGTTCACAAATGTGACCCGTCACGCAAAAAGGCATCATCTGTGCTCTCCGTAAAAAGATATTTGAAAAAAGAATTTAAAACAGCATAGGTCACCCAGAAGGCGTATATCGGAAAAGGTTACAAAGAAAGTTAGAACAATCGTTCTAAATTTAGAAAAACTTGTTACTTTCGAAAAGATTTGTCTATGGATAGTCTACACAGATCGCCCCTTTTCGTGTGACGGGTCACATTAATAATCTCGTAAAGCATCCGCTTTTTATGCTAACCGATGTAATGAAATAACGCTAGTTCACCCGAGGTAACCCGATACAGGGAAATCGGAGGATACCAGAATTTAGAGGTAAACTAAGAAGGGCAGATGCAACACAGGTCTGTATTTTTCACTATTTATCATTAAAAACAAAAAAATTAGGATGCTGCAAGTTTGAAACATTGATTCAAGTAATCCAACGATGTAATTATGATAGAGATGAAAGATGTTATTTATGTTAAGAAGAGAAAAATTGAATTTGGTTTAGAGAATCGTGCTAAATTCAATTAAAACTACACAATATGCTCAGTACCATTGACAAATCATGCATAAACTTCAAAGAATTAAACTGCATTAAAAATATAGGGTATATTATAAAAGGAAATTGGCTTTTCATGGTAAAATATGTAAAATATCAATGTTTGGAGTAAATTCAATTTGGAAGTGTCTAAATTTATGATACGGGATACTCCGAGGCAGGATGTTGAGAGTTAAGAGGAAGACGAATAAATGATACTGGTGAACTAGGACGATAATTGTACTACAGTCATTTTTATCTTACATCTTTTAAACTAATACTGTTGGTTACATGGTGAAATTGACATTAACCTAAATCAAAACCTTTCTAAATCGCTCAACTCAGCGCTCGATTCATTCATTTCAAACATTCATTCAAAACCATGCAAAAACGCTCCAAAAGTAATAAAAAGTAAAATCAAATTCTTTATGTAAAATAAACAAAGCTAGAGATAAATGCTATTTCACTGACGCAGGTGTAATTATATTGCTCTGGTTGGTTGTTAAAGAGAAGGGATGGTATTTATAAAACTTGTATGCGTGTTTTTTCTAAAGAAAGGAAATCAGTATCGCTACTTTGTTCATCCCGAACAAAATAAGCGATATTGAAATACCTCCCTTATTTTTCAGTCCAAGCAATTCATCGTACTCATTCAATTTCATTCTTAAATCATTCACCTTGCCAATTTGACGGTGCTGTTAACTGCACGACTTGGTTTTTGAATATATTGTGTAGTAATACTTGTGATAACAAATTAAACGCGTTAAAAAAGATGTACAAGAAATTCGCTCATAGCTTGGCACCATAAAGAATTAAAAAGACAAAGGGGAAAAACAGAATTGATACAGTGATGACATGAATATCGAATGCCTGACCTAGACTATGTTGTCATAATTTCCTTTGTTAAATATATATGTTTGTATTGGTTCTCGGGTTCAAAACCGAAGAGACTTTAATCTGCATTTCTGTCTGTCTTTTCGTCCATGAGCCCTTGAAGTCCGTTTTCATGTCTTTCCTCGGTTCGTTCGGGTCCGTTGATTCTTTTTGGAAGACACGAATGCTCGACTTCAAGAAAAACTCGGATATGGCAATTTAAGTTACAATTTTTTGATACACGAGTTCGCATTTTAAAGGGTTTAAGTTTAAATCCAGCCCATTGGTTTTTGGGTAAGATACGGGCTTAGGACTTATGTAACTTATTATTCGGCCGGTAGGAGACTTTGTGTTGCCAGAAAATAGTGCTAAGAGTTTAAGCAACAAATACACCACAATGTAATTGACAATAAAATTTAATCAAAATATTGACAAATGTTTAATGTGGTCAATGCATGATAAATTGTATTGTCAATTCGACAGACTTATTGTAAACAACATCATTTGAGACTTATTCTTAAATTATTGCCAATAGAATTGCCAAATGAAATTAATCGCTTAAGGGCATCTTAAAATCATTATTTTTATCCGCCTAAGAAGGTAAACGTATATTAATTTGCGTCGGTCCGGGAAAATGTCTATTCATTTTAAAACTTCCCCTTTCATATATGTACGGATTTTCGTGAAACTTTCACAGAGTGCCTCTGATATGTGGTGGCAGAGAAAAGAGAGCATTCATGTGAACCTCTTTGTTAAAACAGTGATTCCGTCATTTATGAATGGATTTACATTGAATCTGTGAATGTGTGATATCGTATGGCTAAGTGCATGTTGTCACAATTGGTCGGTATTATATCGAGTCATGGAAAATGGGGATAAAAATGTAAAAAAAATGTTTGTTCAACACCTTCTATATTTATGGGTTTGTGTTAAACTTTGAACGGAATGTTCCTTATCACACGGCCATGTGCACTTATATTGCTTTTGTACTATTATGCCGCGCCATGGAAAACCGGCCAATCAAAAACTTTGTTGACACAATTCTTCTTAAAAATGTGGGAGGATTTACATGAAACTTTCACAGAATGTTCCTGATTTTTAGCCATGAAGTTTTGTTGCACTTTGATAATGATGTGATGCGTTTTGGTTAAATGGGCCTTCCCGTTTTATTTCTTAATTAACACCCTCTTCTGCATTTACTGATGGATATCCATTAAGCTTTTACGGAATATTTCCGATACGATTTCTAGCAATATTTCGACTTAACGATTGTCCATATTCCCCATTAAGAATTTTCCTTGACATCTTGTAATCACATACCAATTACCTCATTCACGTTTTCTGATGAAGGTTTTTTTCTTGACGTCAGTATAATATAACTTGAAATATGTAATGTAGCTCATTCTATAACTTTTACCATCGTCATCCATTCAATACAAAAATACACATTGTAGTATGAAATGTTATATAAGTATTTAGATCCTGTGTAGCATGCCTTTAACATAATAGTTATTATGCGTTATATATATTAAGGAACGGCGAATGCAACATAACGAATAAAGGTATAAATGGATAATAGTAACTAAATGTTATTTCAATAGACTGAGGCGCGCGGGTTACCAAAATTATAAATTAATCAAATTATTATAATATTATTATAAAATCACTCATATCATTCAATAGACGGTCAATCTTATTAACTTTAGAAGATACTTGCATGTATAGCAATAGAGACTTCACTCTACCATATCAACCATACCTGCCTTTTGAATGTACATGCATAACGAAAAATTAGTCGGCACACCATTGTTCGGCTAAATATCAAAGCTGCTAAATTAAATCTGCTTTTTCGATATTTTTTGTCACTAGCCACTTATCTCATTGTAAATTGTAAATATTGCTTAATATGATAAAATATTACTTAATTTACCCCAAACCAGGATTTGCTCAAAGAATCATCACCTAATTTTGTTGTAAGTGATAGAAATGATTTAATTGTTGTTACTCAATGCACGTTTAAAGATACTTCAAATCTTTATTACATCGTCATCTACACCTTCTTCAACCTAAACAGAAATGCTAGTTCACGAAAATTTCCAGTTTCCAGTATCAATCCTCTAAACTCCCCGCATCATTTATTAAAGTTACTCTTAATTCCTAATATCCAAAAGAAATCATATCTCGAGACGGTTTTCAAACAAAACAAGTAATGCTTTCACACACCAGTGAAAAGGAATAGCGCATAATGACGAAAAATGACCAAACTTTGTAACTGATCTGTCAATATATTCGAAATGTTCCAAATTTGGGCAAAACTTGACTGCAAGCTGACATGGTCTTGCTAAAAATACAGAATTTCAACTTTTAAGATATGACACACTGATTATTCGCTTAAGAACGAGTAGAAAATGATCATATACTGTTTCTTAGTTACGGAGGACACACGCCAAAAAGTAAATTCATCCGATCTTGCCTTTAAATCGAATAATCAATAAGGAAATACAGACCTGTATTGCATCTTTCCTTCTTTGTTTTTACCTCTAAATTCTGGTATCCTCCGATTTCCCTGTATCGGGTTACCCCGGGTGTAGTTGGCATAAACAGAGACACAGATAAAAGGGGGTAATGCCAATCTAAAATGTAACTTGTCATTCAAACCCTATTTTGTTGGTACTCATTTGAATCGTCTCCATGAGACGATTCAAATGAATACCTTCAAATATAGATTTTCACGCGTATTATTCACAATTCTTTTTATTTGACATCTGTTTCTCTCTATAGCACTGATTAGATAAACGAATAAAACTTTTTGACAGTGACAGAATATGACGTCATAATAGTCGGCGAATAGTATTTTTCGTGTCGGAGAACGCATTTATGTCAAAACGTATGTGTCTGAATGTACAAACAACAGAATGTTACAAGTTCTAGGAATAGTTTGGAGTTTATTTACCCCACTTTACGTGTTAATATCATGTCAATGTCACATTACCTTTTCAGATATGCTATGGTATCACAGTAGAAAACTATCAGCATTCTGTCAAATTTATCTACAAGTTAAAAGTGAGTCAATGCCTCAAAACTTAGACAATAGTAGACAGTTTCACCTTTAAGTTATTCGCTTGTAATTTAATTGAAAGTATATACAGTTAACAACATCGTGAAATTGACAAGATGGATAATTTTTGAATGATTCTCGAATGAAATTGAATGATTAGGAGGATTAAGTTTTAACTGAAATTCAGGGGAGGGGGTGTAATCCATTATCGCTAATTTTGTTGAAGATGAACAAAATTAGCAATAATTATAACCTCCCTTTAATAACATATTCAGATAAGTTCCCTGAATAGCTTTGTGTTTAAGAACCCACATTCGATTACAAAATTCAATTAGTCAGTAAAATAGTTGTTTTTTTACTAGCGATTTTGATTGTATGTGATGATCTTGCCATTTTTAGGTTCGAAAATCACTCCAAAATCATTCACCTTGTAAATTTCACGATGTTGTTAACTGTTGTAGGCGGTATCAAGTATTACAGTTGGACATTTCATGAAATTGACACGGAACCCGATTAAGACCATTCAAAATATTTCGCTCAGCGCTCTTTTTATACCATTCCATGCACTTACGCAAATCTTTCAAAGCGCTTCGATTATACAGTAAGCTCCAAATGTGTTCAAAGCACTCCGAAATGGTTATAATTGTAAACTTTATTCAAATCCATCAAGTGATTCTACAATTTTATATGCTGATGGGGATTTTGTCATTGAAAAAAAAACTGAAAAAAATTTACCTTTTCATTTTCTCGCTGTCCTTAACTATTGCATGAAATTATAACTTGTACGTATCAGATTCATTTGAGCATTATTTTGACAGTATCTCGAAACCAATCATCTCTTTGATTCATTTCTAGATTTCTACTTTTCTTAGAAAACAATGCTCAAATCCTTTTATTTATTATCAACTTTATTTATAGCGTACAATAATTAAAGTCAAAAGAGTGCAAAGCTCTTAGAATTATTGTAGTTAACAAGAGCATTATTTCTTTATGCTGACTTTTCATCGTAGGAAAAACATTACGATGTATAATATACTCGTGTTCAAATAATTATGACAAGTTCTAGAGAATGTAGACGATCCAATTTACTATTCTTATCATTATTACCTTTTAATTTTCTCTATCAATCTAAGACACAGGCAGATCTATCACATTTATCATCATGCAATTGTAGAACGGTAGACTTTTTTTAAAATTTTTATGGAAAGAAAATTAATCAAATCAAACATCTTAGAGTCCTCCAAGCGGATGCCTACAGGGTTAAATGGACGCATATCGATGGCTCAGCGCGAAACGGTTGTAACTCCCAAAAAACATATGAGGGGTTGCACTAATTTTGCGCTGAGCCATCGATATGTATTGGCTCCATTGTTAACACATTGCCAGACGACAACAATTTGGACTCGTCCAATTTCAAATTTGTTGCTGACGATGATTCTAAGTTGGTAAAATTTAAAAAAAAAAAAAAAAAAACATAATACTTGATTTTAAAAACTGAATCGAGAATAGAGAAATCGGTTGTTACAAGTAATTTCTCAATTTTTACATTTAAAAAAAAAACATTTTCTTTTTCTTCGGGATTGTCCAAAAATAAGATCGTTTGGGAATGGATTAAACAGCACACGCGAATTAATTGATGATAAACATGCTAAATACCTCTGGCTATTTATTAGATGAAATGTCTGGTCAGTTCATTTATCATGTCTGCCAGCCTCAATGCGACTATAAACATTGTTAACCTTTCAAAATACCTAGATACCAAAATAACTAGATCGATAAAATGAATTGTTTCAGCAACGGATACAAGTATACGATTTCTGTCCAAAGCTGAATACTTCGAATCCTTGGAAAGAAGGTTCGATCCTTGTTGTAGGCATCAAAGGCCTATCAATCTTTACGACGTTTGGTTCAACGGGATATGTGGGCAATGACCAAAACTGTATGAACAACTGGGCGCTAAATGAAATATCGGAATAGTGATGATAAGAGAAGTCTAAGGAATCTATGAAACCCAGGGATCGACACTAATACCAGTCCTCGGGTCCGATACATGTGGGTTTAAGGGAAGAATTGAAGAAGTTACCATGCTGCAGGTCCTTAAGGCCTGTAAGAGATAATCTCAGTTTTTTTCATAAAAAAATATCTTTCCAATACTTTATTTTCTATTCTCCCGTGGAAACATGCTGGAAAAACAAGAGATTGTTTATAACAAGCAATTTCGTCCTTTCTGACAATACTTTCCTTACAATTTACTCTTTTTAAAATTGCTAAAAAAAGTAAGCATGGTTTGTCTAGAGGGCCTGTTGTAATGAGGGAGGGCCTGTAATATTTAGGGCTAACAGGTCCTTCCCGCTGGTTGCAAAAAATGGTCAGTACCAAACCCTTAAAGGGAACCCAAAGTGGTGGCCATAAAGCCGATATGGTGTTAGGTCCAAAGTCGTCGTCACAAAACCGACATGCTGTTTTGTCTACAGTCGTCGAGATATAGCCATAATGTTCTTAGTCCAAAGTTGTCGTATTAAAGCCGAAACGCAGTTGAGTCCAAAGTCGTCGCCATATAGCCGAAACGCAGTTGGATCCAAGGTCGTCGCAATAAAGACGAAATGCTATTTGGTCCAAAGTCGTCCCACGTCGTTCTAATATAGCTGAAATGCTGTGGAGTCCAAAATTATCACCATAAAGCAGAAATGCTGTTGGATCAAAAGTCGACTGCATATAGCAGAAATGCTACCGGGTAAAGGACGTAGCAATATAAACGAAATGCTTTTGGGTCCAAACCTGTCGCCGTACAGCCGAATCGCTTTTTGATCCATCGCGAAAAAAGCCTATATGCTGTTGGGTCCAGAGACGTTGTGAAAATTCTTAAGTGCTATTGGGTTCGGCGTTAGATCCAAAGCAATCAAGCTAATCAAAATTATTGTTAATTGTACTTATTGAGAATGTATAAGGACAGGGTTGAGTCTGAAAAAATGTGTTAAATCACTGTCCCATTAATAAACATTGTTTTACATTTTTTTTAATATACAGTTATCACCATCGTTTAATTGACATTCATTTCGATCAGAACCATTCCAAATCACTCGCTCAGCGTTCCATCCATTCATTCCAAATAGTCATCAAACCACTCAAAAACGCCCCAAACCAACCGAGAAAATTTAAAAAAAAAAACAACGTCATTCAAAATAAATATCTAGGAATAAATCGCCGTTTCACTTACATAGTCAAAATTGTAAGCTTCTGATTGGTTCTTGGGGAAATAGGAAGCTATTTACAGAACTTGTATGCATATTTCTTTTAAAGGGAGTTAATAAATATCGCCAATTTTGTTCATCCTTGTTCATCCTGAACATAATTTGCGATATTGCATACATCCCATTAAATTCACTCAAAACTCACTCATCGGTCTCATTCAATTTCATTCCGAAATCATTCATCTTGTCAATTTCACGATATTGTTTACTGTAAAAACTGTAAATGTAAGTTAGGCAACAGTCTTTCCTATTTCAACAAATAAATCCGAAATCCGTCATAACGTATTTCAATCTTTAGAATGCATCTGCTAGTTATTCATTTCTCGGGGAAATTTCTAATTACTCAGTTTTCTAAACACAAGTTCTCTAATTGGCATGGAATGCCCCTGGACATAGATTTCTAATTCACTCTTGAAATGTTTGTCGGTATGTTTTTCGTTGGCAAAAATGAACGAACATTAACCATTGGAAAATGTTTCTAACGACCAAAAGTCTATATTTCAGTATTATTATTTATATGATTATTTCATGCAATGTAATTGAATCGTTATTGATTTTTGAAATAAATATATAAATTTATCTTGGATTTCTCTATTCCGAACAAATAAGCATGGCATCAGCTTCATAAGAACTTTGCCGGCTTCTACGACAAATTCGCAGAAACCATTTTACAGTGAATTACAACATGAAATTATCAGTCATTCCAATCAAAACATTCCAAATCGCTCACTTAGCGTTCCATTCAATTATTCCAAACACTCAAACCATTCAAAAAACGATTAAAATGACTAAAAAAGATAAAATAGGCAACTACATTCAAAATAAATATACCTAAAAAATCTCGATTTCACTGACATAGTTGAAATCGCAAGCGTCTGATTGGTTCTCGAAGACATAAGAAGTCATCTGAAGAACTTGTTTGCATTTTTTTTATAAAGGTAGGTAATAAATATCGCCCTGTTTACCCTTAGCAAAATTTGCGATATCTGATTACCCCCTTTAAATTCAATCAAGACTCGCTCCACGTACTCATTCGAATTCGTTCCAAAATCTTTTCAAAATCATTCAGCTTGTCGATTTCACGATATTCTTAACTTTATTTGTATATTCAAGCGTCGTATTCTGCTTCGAATTAACAGAATATATATCCAAAGGATTATCAAATCGGCCATGGATTTCTTTCAAAATATCTCCAAATCAGCCAAGGTTCACATTTACTTTCGATTTGAATAAAGATTTCGGTTCGGCACACTTCAAGCACATTAAAACCTTAATTATGTTTATCATCTGCTGTTTTGTCTAACAGTTCACAAAGTGTCTTCAGCTCCAGGGTTTACATGTCGAGGGGTCAGCGCAACACTATTGTAAGTGCCTTTATATTTATAGTCACTTATAAGAGTGTTGCGCTGACCCCTCGATGTTTTCTCGTTCTCAGTATTTCTTGTAAAATAAATGGTGATCTTGGTGCACCATTTACTAATGGATAAATGTTTCTTACAGCTACAGTTAATAACATCGTGAAATTGACAATGTGAATGATTTTCGAATGAAATTGAATAAGTACAATGGGTGAGTTTTGAGTGAAAAAGGGAGATAATCCAATATTGCTCATTTTGTCCAGGATGAACAAAATTAGAGGTATTTATATCCTTCCTTTAATAAAATTTGCTGAAATAATCAGACGCTTATAATTTTAACCACGTAAGTAAAATCGCGATTTCTTCTATCTAAAATTATTTTGAATGTTGTTGTTGATCTTATCCTTTAAAGTGAATTCAAGCGTTTTTGAATCGTTTGAGTGAATGTTTGGAATGAATGAATGGAGCGTTGAGTGAGCGACTTAGAATGAATTTGATGGGACAGTCAATTCCACGGTGTTATTAACTGTAAATTATGATCCTGTTGTAACGTTAACTTATTGTTAAATGTTTCTCACAACTACATTGTACCTTCTATGACATCTTAACCCTTGCCATGCTGATAACGGACCATTCCTGCTTTTGCTGGAGGTATGCCGAAAATAAGCCTGCACATTTGTAGTACTTTCACAGGATAACTGACTCAAAATTGGCAATTTCAGTAATATCATCGCTGGTTTTAATTTCTTATGCAATCTTTCTTAAGAATTTATTCAGCACGACATAAAAAAAAGCATGTGCGTATGTATACGTTATGAACAGACATTGAACTTCCTGGATAGTCACAGAGAGCATTGAAAATATTCTTCAATTGTGAATAGCGAGAATTGGTCCCTAGCTAACAATTCAGGGCGTAGTGAAGACTCTGATCAGACTGTGCAGCTGCACAGGCTGATCTGGGTCTTCACGTTACGCACTTGCAAAATTGCTGGAAATGTTACGGACTGGTATATTATCAATGGTGTTCACAAGGCTTTTTCTCGTCCAGTTATAAAGAAAAACATGCCGACGCAATAAAATCTGTATACTTTTTAAGATTTTATCATGCAGTGAAGCCTGTATCGACCTGATATCACCTGTCTGATAAGATAACATGATATCAGTCAGTCTATTTCTTAGAAATAATTACATACACTTTCACCTGAATTTCTTTGATTTTCTTTGAAGGTTTTATTATGAATAAGCACAAAAAAGGAAGCATGATAAATAGAATAAAATGTAAGTGTCTTAAGATATCAATGTAATCAGGTCTCAGCTGTGAGAAATTATCACGACTCGGCAGAGCCTCGTCCTGATAAATTCTCCCAGCCTCGACCAGATAACATTGTTATTTTTAGACACTAACATGTTATTCTCTATATCTCTGTTAAGTTTGCTGTTTCTTTTTTATTTATCTTTTTTTTTCGGGATCATTTACAAATTAACAATTAATGTACAAAATTCATTTACGGCTTTCGCAGTCTATTCAATCTGACAAGTATTAGTACTTTGGCCACTTCCTGGGAAACTGGAAAAGCAGAAGTAGAATTCTATGCAGAATTTAATCATCATCGCTACTTAATAAACATGAAGTATGGTCAAGCAGTTCGTTTATAAATCTGACTTTTTAACCTGCTTCATTTAACAGGTGGCTAATATAGCCTGTGGCTTACGTAAACCAAACTCTATGAACTGGCTATTTAGCTTCGTTAAGCATGGGCGTAATTTTAGCACAATACATTCAAGAGTATCCCGTCTTAAATATTCTTCGTAGGCCTTTTTTGTAATCAAAGGTGACATTCATTACTGTGTGTAAGTTAATTCAAGCTAAATAAAAATAGATCAACGTCTGTTTTAGTGACTTCAAATTTATATATAATAAATGATTTTTTCCCGTGGTATAAGATAATTGCTTGGCAAATCATTGGGGCTTTAAGGGGAAATATACCAAGTCAGTTTAGGTCTATATCATCCTTTCAAGATCACTTTTTTAACTTACGAATGATGCTTTAACATTGGTCTCATCTCTTTAGTGGAAATTGGTATTCGTAAGTCAAAATTGTGGACTTATATTGATCTTTTATTGATATTTCAAACCGAATAGATAGTAAATAATAGCAGTTGCGGAGGCATTGGTTTTTAGCAAACATATCTTGTAAATGTCTAATTTTCTCTTGTGGTTCTACATACTGCGAAAGATGGGTCATGAAATCAAAGAAACTTTCGCACTAAACAAAATCAAAAACGAAAACTTCACTCAAAAAACGAATTACCACGATTACGTCAATTGTATCCCTCCCACTCAAGGACGTATAAACAATAGTTTATGTTGAAGTGGCGGAATCGTTTTCTATCAAAGATTATCACGAGCTTTTGAAGGGTTTTTGATTAAGACAATAAGAGTGTGTTCCTATTACGATTGGGTCATATTTTTATGATCTGTTAATATCGGAATCCTTTTGTCGGCTCCAACGTTTCACTGGCGAGCCATTTGTTCAAACATTACACTTTTTTTATCAGATCGGAGTGGTTATAGCGATCTGTTGAATTCCTTCATCTGTGAGGCATTGTAAGCCGTTTATGAAAATGCTGAAATTTCAGTTTAATTGTTTTATTCATTGATTGTTCATGTATTTAAATTCCCCACTTTCTAGTAATTATCTGAACTTTAACTTGAATTTACATAGACAAACATTGTGTCATTTCTATTATCTTATATGTACTTGATCGGTTTTTAGTCAAATCTAGTGACAGGTTATATTTCTTTTTGTCTGTTTTACTTTTGAGAATATGACTTTAAATTTAATAAAATCTATTTTAATATCATATTCAACAATTTCATATCAGAGGCAAAAAAAGGAACGAAAGGATAAACCTTTATTTCAACATGCACATTATGATCAGTCTCGATCAAATGGAGAGTTCCTTAGACATGTGAACAGCAATTTTTAGCTCTACTGGACGAAGTCTGGCGGGCTATTGCCATGGACATTTGTCCGTTGTGCATCTGTGTGCGTTCGTAAACTTTTTTCTTTGATCATCTTCTTCTCTGAAATTACTTGTCAGAATTCAAATAAATTTCACATGAATTATGCTTAGGCCAAGCTCTTTCAGATTCCTTCTTTTAATCCTGATCAGGCTGATAACTTAGGCGCTATGAGCTGTCGAGTCACAAAAAGGGCCCCTTATGGTGAAATGTATAAAATTTTCTTCTCCAAAACTCCTTGTTAGAATTGAACCAAATTTCACAGGAATGAACTTCTTGTTTGGTGTTATTTATGCAATTTGGTTTCTAGTGGTGTTTTGGTCAATACGCTCAAGTAAAAAAAATCTGAAATGATTTCAGATCTTCTGCGGAGATCTGTTGGGAATATTATACACTAAATATTTATCATTATTGAATGAATATAAATGATTATCAACAAATAATTTAATTCATTGAATAGATATATTTCTACAACATTTTATTTTTAGGATAAATATTCGTAAATATAGAACAAATTTTCATAAATTTTTGCATCCATTACATGCGATATATTAGACGATAGATGATCGTCATTCGGAACATCACTCGGCCATTTCCGTAAACTACAACATACCTCGGATGTATGTAAGGCGGATGGGTATGTAACGAAATCGTGCATTTTGTTAGCCGGAAACATTGTTAGAAAACTAGCACTGTAGATTTATTATATTTTACAGTAAATAACGGCTGAAAAATATTAATTTTTGAGAATGACGAATCATTCTCAAAAATTAAGATTTTTCAGCCATTATTTAAGAATCTAAAGATATTTATATTAGGATTCGATGGTTTCGCGTCAGTGACTTATACGAGCAGCGTTGTTGACGTCGAATATTTTCACTCACAGTTTCGAGGGCTAACGCTATTTTTAACTAACGTCATCGAGTTTTTCAAAGAGTTTCCCGTACTTTTTAAAAATAGTCCGTCTATGTACATCCGAGGTTGATCGTGAGATTGCCCGAGTGGTTTTCCGAATGAGAGGATCGTGTCCTAAGTCAAGGCAATCAGTCAAGGTTAAGGTCATTCTTCAAGGTCACTGTCTTAAAATGATGACAGTCGTGTTTCTGAAGCACGCCTAGTTTTTTTTTTTTTTTTTTTTTTTTTTTTTTTTTTTTGGCGATTGAGATTTGTTATATGGAGATCAACCGCAACATCCTGTCCGAGCATCAAGCTGCCTATCTCCAGATCCTTTACTGATTATCCACCTGAAGGTTGATAAAAAGTTTCGTGCGAGGGTCCATCAATAATAATTCTTACTAGTTCAATATGCGTAAACGCATGGTAACATAATTTGACTTGATTATACATCAAAAAATTTTCGAGGCGCACGACGTACTATTAACGTCATGATGTAATGTATCGTGACGTCATAGCTGTTTGATGACGTCACGTAAAGCGCATTTATTTAATAACGACGTTTACTTGTATATAAACTACGGGTTGCTAAAGAAGGTTAAAGATTACTTAGGAAGTACTTGAATTTTTTTTTTTTTTTCAATTTTTGCCTATATTTTAGCAAATGACTCGCCTTGATGAAAATACTATTTTCTTAAATGAAATGTCTTTTTAAGGGGATAAATTCTATCGAATTTCCGTAAATCATGAAGCTAACTCGACTGAATTTTTTTACTGTTAACGATTTTCAAATCAAAGCAATTCTATTGTAGGCATTATCTATTTGCGTCTTATAATCAACACAAAATATGCCAAGAAGTCTTCAAAATTAGGAAAAGGGTATACACAAATGATTATCAACAAATAATTTAATTCATTGAATAAATATATTTCTACAACATTTTATTTTTAGGATAAATATTCGTAAATATAGAACAAATTTTCATAAATTTTTGCATCCATTACATGCGATATATTAGACGATAGATGATCGTCATTCGGAACATCACTCGGCCATTTCCGTAAACTACAACATACCTCGGATGTATGTAAGGCGGATGGGTATGTAACGAAATCGTGCATTTTGTTAGCCGGAAACATTGTTAGAAAACTAGCACTGTAGATTTATTATATTTTACAGTAAATAACGGCTGAAAAATATTAATTTTTGAGAATGACGAATCATTCTCAAAAATTAAGATTTTTCAGCCATTATTTAAGAATCTAAAGATATTTATATTAGGATTCGATGGTTTCGCGTCAGTGACTTATACGAGCAGCGTTGTTGACGTCGAATATTTTCACTCACAGTTTCGAGGGCTAACGCTATTTTTAACTAACGTCATCGAGTTTTTCAAAGAGTTTCCCGTACTTTTTAAAAATAGTCCGTCTATGTACATCCGAGGTTGATCGTGAGATTGCCCGAGTGGTTTTCCGAATGAGAGGATCGTGTCCTAAGTCAAGGCAATCAGTCAAGGTTAAGGTCATTCTTCAAGGTCACTGTCTTAAAATGATGACAGTCGTGTTTCTGAAGCACGCCTAGTTTTTTTTTTTTTTTTTTTTTTTTTTGGCGATTGAGATTTGTTATATGGAGATCAACCGCAACATCCTGTCCGAGCATCAAGCTGCCTATCTCCAGATCCTTTACTGATTATCCACCTGAAGGTTGATAAAAAGTTTCGTGCGAGGGTCCATCAATAATAATTCTTACTAGTTCAATATGCGTAAACGCATGGTAACATAATTTGACTTGATTATACATCAAAAAATTTTCGAGGCGCACGACGTACTATTAACGTCATGATGTAATGTATCGTGACGTCATAGCTGTTTGATGACGTCACGTAAAGCGCATTTATTTAATAACGACGTTTACTTGTATATAAACTACGGGTTGCTAAAGAAGGTTAAAGATTACTTAGGAAGTACTTGAATTTTTTTTTTTTCCAATTTTTGCCTATATTTTAGCAAATGACTCGCCTTGATGAAAATACTATTTTCTTAAATGAAATGTCTTTTTAAGGGGATAAATTCTATCGAATTTCCGTAAATCATGAAGCTAACTCGACTGAATTTTTTTACTGTTAACGATTTTCAAATCAAAGCAATTCTATTGTAGGCATTATCTATTTGCGTCTTATAATCAACACAAAATATGCCAAGAAGTCTACAAAATTAGGAAAAGGGTATACACAAATGATTATCAACAAATAATTTAATTCATTGAATAAATATATTTCTACAACATTTTATTTTTAGGATAAATATTCGTAAATATAGAACAAATTTTCATAAATTTTTGCATCCATTACATGCGATATATTAGACGATAGATGATCGTCATTCGGAACATCACTCGGCCATTTCCGTAAACTACAACATACCTCGGATGTATGTAAGGCGGATGGGTATGTAACGAAATCGTGCATTTTGTTAGCCGGAAACATTGTTAGAAAACTAGCACTGTAGATTTATTATATTTTACAGTAAATAACGGCTGAAAAATATTAATTTTTGAGAATGACGAATCATTCTCAAAAATTAAGATTTTTCAGCCATTATTTAAGAATCTAAAGATATTTATATTAGGATTCGATGGTTTCGCGTCAGTGACTTATACGAGCAGCGTTGTTGACGTCGAATATTTTCACTCACAGTTTCGAGGGCTAACGCTATTTTTAACTAACGTCATCGAGTTTTTCAAAGAGTTTCCCGTACTTTTTAAAAATAGTCCGTCTATGTACATCCGAGGTTGATCGTGAGATTGCCCGAGTGGTTTTCCGAATGAGAGGATCGTTTCTGACCTATTGGGAGGTTTATTGATCGTCTGTATAAGAGGGAGATAAGACTTGATTAACGGCAATCATTTAAATATTAAGTAATGAAAATAATTTGTGTGGAATTCAACATGACTCTTAAAACCTTGTAGAAAGTATTCTTGATTTTTTTCTCTTGTTCGTAAATAGGATATTTTTGCACTTTTCAAGCTTAGCTTATATTTTGCAATATTGAAAGAATGAATTCATGAAATTGCTTAGTAAGACTTGGTGTCGAAAGCGTACGCAAAAGTTGTGCTTGAATTTGAATATATTATGTTATCGATCGATGGTTCGTGTAGTGGACCCGTAATAGTTCCGAAACGTTTCGGAAGTCATTAACTTTAACGGTGTTATCCGAGGTTTCCGAATGATTACATTAGGAAATCGCAGTTCACATTGTGAAAGATCATGAGCTCCGAAATGTTGTGGAACTATTAAGCTAACGGATGGATACACTACCCTAAAAATTCTTTACTATTGTATAGACAGTTCGTCGTTTTTTAACAGTATTCCGAATCAAGTGCAACCCAAATCCAAATATCCCTTCTGACACGTGTTTCTCACAAATGGGTGGATTATTGTCAACCTATAAAGGATGAGTAGCTGGAATATCGGAAAGAATATTGCTGAAATTCTTCCGAAAGTATCACCAGGAATCCATGAAAATGTGCTCAAGGCGCCGAGATAAGATTGAAATACTGATAAAAATTCATTTTAGTCAAACAAATCAACAAAATGTTCTTCTTTTACATGGTTTATCGCTTACATGGCTTCTCCTTTCGTGGGTCTGCAAGTCATGTGACGCATTATTCATCTACTTATCAAAGATACACTTATCATCATAAATATCAATATAGCAACCGACGTGTATAATTTTGGAACATTAGTTCATGTGATAAGGGTTAACTAATTAACAAGCGATGGATTGTCCATTTATGATCTTATTTAGTTAAACATAACCTTATAAGGTGACAATGAATTAATGGTGCTGAACAAATATTGTGTCCTCTAGCCCAATCGATTTTAATTGGTTTAGAAAATAAAATTTGAATTCCATTGATTTTCTTCAATTCTAAATGAGCAAACATTTGATAAGAGAGCAGTATTCCGTACTCGGTCCCTTCGTGCATATTTCTACTGTATACAACGCTTTTACAGACCGTAAAGACTATGATCAACTCGCATATGCATGTACATACATTCTGATCTTAGCCTAAAATGTCTGTTTTCTACTTAATAATTGTAGAAAAAATGTAAAACTAGGCTGACTGGGACTTCACTTCAATTATAATACCAGGATAAGGACTAATATAGAAGAATTGTAGGAAGGCCGTTACTAATGAATGGTCGATCATGGGTCATGAATCGTAGGTCGTGGTCATTTTCAAGGTGAAATAAGTATAAATCAAAACTATAATATTGTCCATAACTTTTAATTGATAAGGGATGTAGCTTTGATATTTTACACGCACATTGCTTGTGACAAGGTCTTTTTGTTGGTACTAACTTAAAGGTCATCAGTCAATTACAATGTCCTTTTCAATGTCAATTAAGTGTAAACATTAGACTTAAACATTGGCATTATTTTGAAATGGTAAATGATATAGCTTCCATATTTCACATGTGCATAGCTTATGATAAGATCATACAATTGATACAAAAGTAAAGGCTATCAGTCAAGTTCAAGCTCAATGCCACTTAATTTCAACCTAATTGGTCATAGTTTAAGAATGGTATATAATACAGCTTTAATATTTGCATTGCTTGTGACAAACCCTTTCTATAATTATCAACGTCAAGGTCATCACTTAGGGCCAATGTCATTATAAATGTCAAATATGTTTAAAATTTGAACTTTAACATCGGCCATTATTTTCCAATGGTATGTGTTACAGCTAACAAGACCTTTCAGTAAATTCCTAAGTCAAGGCAATCAGTCAAGGCCATGGTCATTCTTCAAGGTCACTGTTTTAAAATAATGGCAGTGGTGGGGTTATTCGTGTTTCTGAAACACGCCTTGTTTTATTTTTTTAGTTTTTTTTTCGGCGATTGAGATTTGTAATATGTAGATTAAACCGCAACATCCTTTCCGAGCCTCAAGCTGCTAATCTCCAGAAGCTTTATTGATTATCCACCTAAAGGTTGAAAAAAGTTTCGTGCGAGGGTCCATCAATAATTTCGTTAATTATTCTTACTAATTCAATATGCGTAAACGCATGGTAACATACTTTGATTGATTATACATCAAAAAATTTTCGAGGCGCACGACGTACTATTACCGTCATGATGTCATTTATCTTATAACTATACAAATATCCGTGTGATAACATCCCGTATGATATTTTTTATGATATCACATAATTATTTTTAGAACATTGATATAATGCGCTTATTTTTAGTAACTTGCATTTCTGTTAGAACCATCGACGAAAAGAAGACAAAAAGAGGTTAAAAAGATAAATATAATACGTACTTAGTGTTTTGTATGAAAAAAATATCTAACTCGGTTGTGAGAACTGATTATTGTCTCGGCAGAGCCTCGACAATTTTCAAGTCTCCCAACCTCGTTACATATTTATTTTCATATAATACAATAAGTACGTATTATGTATTATAAGGACGTCATAGCTGTTTGATGACGTCACGTAAAGCGCATTAATTTAAAAACGACGTTAACTTGTATATAAACTACGGGTTGCTAAAGGAGGTTAAAGGTTACTTGGGAAGTACTTGATTTCTTTTTTTCAATTTTTGTCTATATTTTAGCAAAAGACTCGTCTTGATGAAAATACTATTTTCTTAAATGAAATGTCTTTTTAAAGGGATAAATTCCATCGAATTTCCGTAAATCATGTAACTAACTCGACTGAATTTTTCAAGTGTTAACGATGTTCAAATCAAAGCAATTCTATTGTAGGCATTATCCATTTGCGTCTTATAATCAACACAAAATATGCCAAGAAGTCTACAAATTTTGGAAAAGGGTATACACATGTACTGTGAGAGTCGCACTGATTCAACGATTGTAGGGGTAGAAAAGTGATGTGAATTGTATCACAAATTAAATGGAAGAGAAGATTTCCTATTTACATCTTATCGTTACTTCAACTCCAATATATAATAATACTTGTCTGAGATGGAAATATTGAAAAAGAGTACGGCTTGGCAGCGTAATTTGTCTATTTTAACTTGAAAACGTCATTTTTCACGTTCCTTGATTTAGTTTTTTGAAGTGATTTTTTTTTCAATATTCACGGAATATTTCTTATTACTTTATGCGATAGAAAAGTACACTGAATAAGCATTAATTCCCCACCGTTAAAGTGATTTAACTTCTTTTTAGCGCATAGAGAAATCGCACGCGACAAAAATGGTCATGGATGAAACATTTTCTTAATGACGCACCGGGAGTCAAAAGTGAACTTGTAACATGGTCGTCTGAAAATTCTTTTTCATCAATCCCTCTGGAATAACTCTTTGGCTAAGATTATCAAACTTGAGATTTCTGGGAATCGCAAAAATCCGAAAAATAAATTTAATTCCTAGCAATATGTACCGCAAAAGGAATTCAGATATGCCGTAGACAGACGTGCTAGGGGCAGGTCACGTGACACTCTGTAGCACGTGCTTCCGTCTAAGGACAAATGATGAGATAAAAGAAAATTAGTGAGATGTTACTTTAGTCAAAGTAAGGATGTTGGAAGGTCCTAGATAACCAGCTAGCGTTTTACAATACAATACAATACAATACAATATATTTTAATAGACGTAAACTTTACAGTTTCTTGTCATATTACAATATAAATGCAAAACAAAACGTGACTTTTTAACGAACAATCTGCAGTTTCTATATACATATTGGAAGAGAAGCTGAGCTGTTCAAGATTTATGATAAATATATATATATATATATATATATATATAACAGTTGAGAAAGAGCGATACTTTCCCAAGCACTTATAACTATATAAGTACTTGAAACAATATTGCACTGTCTATGAGTTTCTAATTGTCAAACACTAGATTGGTTCTGCGTGAAAAACCTTCCTTTATAAATTTAGCCAAATTTAAAAGAGCATTTTTATTTTTAGTATTCAATAAATTAGTTAACTTTAACATATTCGGACGTGTATAAAAATACTTTTTCAAAAATAATTTTCGAATATCAGCATAATGTGGACAAACCAGCAAAAAATGGTATTCGTCCTCTATTTCGTTCATCCCACAGGTCAAGCATAAACGGTTATTCCTTGTTATTCTGTTTTGACCATGCCTTCCAGTTTCAATTCGTAGGGAATGTGATGACAATCTAAATTTTGAAATAAAAATTCTCCATTTTCGTGGTAGCATGTTCAAATATAAAGCTATATCGCTATAATCTTTTATATATTTATATGTACTGAGTACCTGACTCGTATTGATTCCACTGTATAAATTCTGTCTAAACTCATCGATTAATCTGTGTTTGAATATTTTGTGAAAATTTTTATGATTAACGCAAAATGGATTATTCCATACGTACCCAAAACCATGTTTTGTTAACAAATTTTTAACGTTGTTACACCAATTCTCTCCCTTACCATTACATAAGCGTAGAGCTTCATATGACGTTTTAATAATCAAATTATCAGAAGATAAAATTTTTACAGAAGGGGTTCACGAAATTATTGACGGGCCCTCGTAAAAGCATATTTATCGCGATCGGGAATAGAACACAAACCCTCATACCGTGTTTTAAGGTCCGACGTGTTACCATGGCCGAGGCACCTAATTAGATATCCTATAAATCACACTATACTGCCACAACATTTTGGCGAGCCTTCAGCTAGTAATGTCAAATGTGTTTACAATTATCCACCCATTAGTCGAAGTCAATTGTTGTTAAAGGATTTTCGCTAAGGCCAGGGATCGAACGCAAGACCTTATAATTGAGAGACCGATGCGCTACCAATTGTGCCATTATCAGAATGGATGGCATATACGAGTATTTTAGCGTTCACGTTCACTCCGTTTCATTAAGGTGCGCATTTTTTAATAAAATGTTTTTTTCAAAGTAAAAGAAAGTTGTGCAACCAAAGCGTTGTAACTACAGCTCAAACTAGCTTTAGTAGCAAGGTTTAATCTACCAGCGATGATTAATCTTTTTGCGCAAAATACTTTAAACTGAAATTCGAAAGCACATCGATAACTCAGCGCGAAACAGTTGTAACTCCCTATATGTTTATAGGGAGTTACAACCGTTTCGCGCTGAGCCATTGATATGACATAAAACAGGTTAATCTTTGATTATGATTTATCTAATTGTTTTAAACTTAAAAGCGAGAATGCAGGTTGGTGCCAGCATACAGACAGATTCGTAAATTTGTGTTGATAGAACTTTGCCAAGAGTTCAGCCGTCTTTATACAGCCCGTCATGTTGAGGGATCTTTCAATCATACTGGAGATAACTGAGCCAGCCCTGCATTCAGGATGACAAAACGGTGCAAACAGTTAGCCAATTATACCCCGCTTTGTACGCAAGTACACGTGCAAAGCGGGGTATAATTGATTAACTATTTCCTCCATTTTGTCACCCTGAACGCAGGACTGGTTTGATTAGTCAATGACGCGTTGGGCTTTCAACCCTAGGGTCGTCAGTTTGAGCCTGGCTCTTACAGCTTTCATCCGTGATCTAGAGGTAAAACATCATCTTCTGGAGCAAGAGGTACCGAGTTAGATATTTGGGAGCTGCTACAGTTAACAACATCGTGAAATGGACAGAATGAATGATATTGTTATGAGTGTAATGAATTGAATGAGTGTGTGGAGCAAATTTTGAATGAAATTAAAGGGAGGTAATCCAATAACGCTAAATTTGTTCAAGATACAATATGTATACAAGTTATATAATTAGCTTCCTATTTCTTCAAGAACCAAGCAGATGCGTACAATTTCAATTAATGAAGTGCTTTTTTTCTATCTATATTTATTTTGAATGTAGTTGATGATTGTATCTTATTTTAGTCATTTTGGAGCGTTTTTGATCGATTTGAGTGAGTGTTTAGAATGATTGAATGGGGCGCTGAGTTAGTGGTAAAGTATGGTTTTGATTGAGATGAATGTCAATTTCACGAATTAACTGACTGTATGGATCTAGATTCTTTCAAAGGCACATATATTCGACACTAGTACTTGTAAATTTTCAAAGAATCAGAATCGTGAGGAATTGATCTAAGTTGAATGATCTTGATTCCCAATCGTTGTTAAATAAATAGGTTTAATCAACGAGTAGGTGCACCCACATCTTCAATAAAAATGAATGTACTTTTTGAGTCGGGTTTAACACTATAAATGATCAAATAAACGAACAACTAGAGATATAAGCCCATGAAAATATGTCATTTCTGCATTTTGATACGCTTGGAAACAAGAGGCCTTGGGGGAACTGCGATGCTCTTCTGACTCTTTAAGTTTTTCCCAAGTCTAATTTGATAATCAGGAACTATAAAAAGAAATGTCTGTAGTGACAATATATAAATATACATGTATCTATTTAACCAAGCATATTTTTCCTTTTCAAATTTTGTCAAGTAATAATCCTTGGAGCTCCATTTCCCGTGATTTCATTAAGTTTTCTCACATAATCTTCTTTGCACAAATAGATCCATTTTAGATTTCTTCCTTATGACCCTGCAACCAAACCGTTAAGAATTCAGGGAAGTTCAGTTCTATTTTTGGACTTTAACTGCTCAAGTCTTGGAAAAAAAGGTATTTCTAAAATTGCATGTCAGTTTCTCTTTCGCGAGTTTTATCGAACTCGTGTCAAAATTAAATGATACTTTAAGTTTACTTAAAGTGAATCAACAATTTTGTTTTATATGCAAGTTTGATGATATTTACGAGTACGTGAAGTACTTTTCATATGCATGTATATATTTGAAGAATGGAGATGTATTCGCCTAAATATTCAAACCTAAAACTAAGGAAGAAGCAAATTCCAATGCTTATATTTGGAAGTGAGATGTTGAATTAATTTTGGTTACGTCCTTGATAATATCTTCGCCAAATGTGGCATGTATGGTTTGACCATATCTTTAACAAAAACTTAGTTAAGATGGGTTTTTTTATTTATTCTTTTCTGTAGATTTAGATATTTTCAAACCTGAATTAAGAATAAGCGGTTCGGTCACTCAGGACCGCACTATTACAGTCTTTATAGCATTTTGATTTGTATCTATAATCCCATCCTTTTTGGACCAGGTAAAATGTTTGATGTAGAAGAATAGATTAACGATTCTTTTTGGAAGGGTGAATGATTTCCTCCAGTAATGAAAGTAAAGACCACTTGAGTTCATATAAACAATCGGGATATTTCTTACAGAAAGTAGCGAAGGTTTGTCATTTTGAATGGTAAATTTGGGGTATAAAACGTGAACTTTTTACCTGGTTCAGATTGTAATGTGTGAATAAAGGGAGACATTTTGACTGGAGTACAAGTGGGTCTGGTCTGTATATTACATTTTCTTGAATGCTTCCCGGTGATTATTGGATTTTAGGTCGATTTTTGCATGATAATTATGCCGTCAAATCAGTGAAACTACAAGTATTTTGAAAACGTTTGCTATGTTTTCCCTCCCTTTACGCCTTATGACGTCATTTTAGCGACATCCATTTTATTTATAACGGAATCATTGCTAATCATTGCATAAAATGTGCGTTTCAGGGAAGTTATTGGCATATGTCAACAGACAAAACCCGGGCGTTTACGTGAGAAAACGTAGATTAATCCGCAAATTCACGCGCTGTTAACGCTCGACATTTTTTTATTTAAATAAACTCGATCTGGGGCCTATACAGCGTATCGATTTCAATGATTCTTATGACGTCGCGCACGGTAATGCTTAACATTTGAAATCGTTCGTCTCCCGTCAAGTTCAATCTGCTTTTTCTTCAAACCTATAAGCCGATTTCTATGTTCTTCATACCAAAATAACAACAAGAAGGTATACTTTTAAAGAATATTCGTTTCTTGAACTGAGGGAAATCATATTCTCGTTAAATTAAGTTTCTTTATCACAAAAACTCTTGAATTACGTCTGTAAAACGTAACAAATTATGTATTGGTGGATTTCCTTTAGACCCTTAAAATGTGTAAAATAGTTCGTGAAAAATGTTGAGAATGTTTATATTTGCGCGACAAGGTTCATTTACCTAAAATGTTAACTTAGATGTCTGTCAGAGAAATAAGAAGCAATTGTTAGAGATTTATTCAACAATTCAAAAGTTGTAAAACGTCAAATTTTAGCGAAAAATCGGCGTAAAATTTCACAAAGTTTTCTTAATATCTTTTTCAATAATTGATGAAATTTTGTGAAATTTCAAAATAAAAATATTATTTTTTTCTTGCTTTCGATAATGTGGTCCAAAATAATAATACGCAATATACAACAAAATAAAAAGTGAAAATCTGTGTGGACACAATTTCTATATTACGCGATTTTTTAAGCCAGTTTTCAAAATGTTTCATTACAGCGTTTCATTATCAAAATGATTATCATGAATCATTTAATATTTTTGAATTATTATTCTTTCGTACAATCACCTGGAAAAACTTCGTATAGATACATTTGAAAATGTCAAAAATATTAAGATTTGTTTGTGTGGACATACTTTTCAAAAACGTATTGTTTTTTAACGTCTTATGTTAATACATTGCGCATCGTCCTTTTTTGAGCAATCACTGACAAAATGATTAAGCTGATATACGATAAAATTGATTCCTGTGGGAAAAAAATATATATTGTCTTACTCGGTATATTACTTATATGGCAATTTAAAATAAATACGCATGGCAACATCATCATGCAATAGACAAGAAGCGCTTCAGAAAAGTACGTGGTGTAATAACGTCTAAATAGCAAATCGACGCTACAAAATGTTAAGCATTAGCGTGCGCGACGTCTATCTTTTTCTGCAACATTAATTGACTTCAAAAATATAAATCAGTGCATTATATCTATAATACGTCAAAGGTTCGATTTTGACGAGTATACATATTGATAAGTAAAATGCGTCTAACATATTCATGGTTTAAAACGTTAATCTATAGCGTAACTTAACACGTTGATCTTATTCCCGCGTTAAAATTTTGTGATGTCATGAATTTACCAAGCAATGTCGGTATAAACAAAAGTGACGATGCAATGCATGACGCGATTTAGCCGGCGTTTTAGTAGGTTCGTGGCTCGCTTTGAAGCGTTTCTAGGAATTATGTCGCAATCTCCACTGAATAAATACTTTCATGCAATATCAATTCACATTTTTTCGGGCGTTAACATTTGAAGAGAGCCTCAAAATGCATTAACTCCCGAGTGCGAATTAAACCATTTTTCGGGCCTCTGCAAATGTTAACGTCCCTCAAAAACGTGAATTAACCTTATAGTATATAATCGCGTTTAGAATGACGCTCTTGAAAATTAGTTTTCATAAAGTCATTTACATTTCGTCGAATGTTGCTCGAAGAAAATATGAATAATGGTTTCTTATTCGTGTAAGGTCGACAAATCCTTAATTTTCTTGAACAACGAACACTATATTTGCACGAATGCTGTAAACTCGATGAAAGATTATCCGTTCTTACTCTGAAATTAACTGCCATCATCTATATAACTCACCAGCCAGCTATTCAATTTAAAAATTTTGTCTTCGGAAGTATTTCATTAGCGATGCAACAATATGACAAGGAAGAATACAGATAACAACATCGTGAAATTGGCTATCATTTCGATCAAAACCATTCTAACTCGGTCAATCAGCGCTCGATTCATTCATTCCAAGCACTCACTCAAACCATTCAAACGTCTAAAATCATTAAAATGATTAGATCGACACATACATTCAAAATAAAAATCGGCATAAAAAATACGATTTTACTGACTTAATTGAATTGAAAGCGAATGTGGGTTCTTAAAGACATGGAAAGCTATTAAGAGAACCTATCCGAATATTTCATTTAAGGGAGGTAATAATTATCGCTAATCTGTTCATCTTGAACAAAATTAGCGATAATGGATTACTTCCCCTGAATTCCACTCAAAACTCACTCCTCCTACTAATCCATTTCATTCTAAAATCATTCCAAAACCATTCACCTTGTCACTTTCACGATGTTGTTAACTGTACAAGTAGATCAAAATTATTCGGGTTATTATCCAAGAAGTACGCGAATATGCAACTTTCTGTTAGCATCTGAAATAATTGCAAAATGTACTTTTCAGATACTCAATACTTTCAATACTTTTCAGAGAATTGAATAGAATATCAGCCTAACCTCTTTATGAACAAACTCGAGTAATCTAACTAGAATAAATTCTAAGCATCTGGAGTTAGTTGACCTACATGTAAGATCAAATGATCAAAGAATGTTACTCAGACAATCATTCAAGTTATTTAATTATAGATATCAAAAGATGTATTTAGCCTTATAACATTGAGGTGTAGCAGTATTACCACGTTTACGCTAGACATCAGCCTTAGATGATGGTTTAGATGGATGTATGCCTCTTTGAAACTTCAGTGGATTGGCTTAACAAGACAGTGACAATCAGTGTTGTTTCAGGTACATACATGTATATATACCGAATCTAAAAAGATCCTCCCATTTGTGATATTACCAACAGTTTCGCTAATACGTTAGATAAAGACTCGGAGCAGCCTTTTATCATGCAATAAAGACTGTACTACCCTGTCTGATAACATAACATGATATCAGTCAGTCTATTTTTAGAAACAATCTGCTACACTTTCACATGATTTCTTTGATTTTTAAGGTAGTCCAGCAGAAAATGGCATATTTTAGCTGAACCTGGAAGTAGGGTTCAAAGTTTTTTTCTTGACTGATTCTTGTAGCCAATGCCTTCCTCAACAAGAATCTGGTTGATGACATCTTGTCATCATTGAGCATTTTGAAAAAATCGAGATGGCGGCCAGGACTATCAAAAATCAAGCCAACGGCTCCGTAGATCGCTGTCTTTGAAATATAAAACCGATTTGAGTGGTCATTTTATTGTTGAGATATTGATCTGAAGCTATGTTACAAAATAAAAGCCTAACTAGACATTAGAAATGAGTGTGGTAATCAAGATGGCAGCCAGATGGAATTATAGAATATTCTAAAAGTAATTATCGATCCATGCGAAATATAAGAATATTAGAAATGTGGTTTATAGTTTTCTAAACAAACTTTTGCAAGGCTGTTTATGAACTCAAAGTATCTGACTTAAGTTACACCCTCATCTTTTGTTCTGAAAATCCTCAATTTGAAGATGGCAGCCAGGAAACTCGAGATTTTTTTTCATGCTTAAAGTTTGCAAAGTACTTTACACTAAACTTTTTTTAAAGGCTTAAGCCAAGCCTCTTGGGAATCTGGATGATAGTGAATTTCCACCATGGTATAGATTGAAAAAAGTCAAAGTGGCAGCCAATTCCACTAAATCATACATGTACTTGCTACTGTGATTTATCAATTCATCTAAATTTTTTGCTTAATTTACTTGACCAGATGCTAATTTGAAGTTTCCTGGTGAAATGAACACCTCCAATGAAAATAAGAGTAGGTATAGTTGTCCAGATGGATGCCAAATAGAAAAACTGCTTGACTTCTAGTGTAAATAAAGGTGTATATGTTTTATGTAATCATTTAGAGAAACATCTAAAATATTTTCTTGAGATAAGTTAATCGATTTTAAATCTTACATGACCACAAACACCTTACCATGTGAAATATTATGCTATTGATCTGCTGCCTGAGCAAGAAAGAGAAAAAATAATCATACAATGAAATCCAGATTGGCAGTCGAGATGGCAGTCTTTTAAAAGAGTGTGTAAATTATAAATACTTATCCCTAATAATACGCAGGAGAATATAATGATCTGTTTTTCCTATAGCAAAAACATATCTGCTAAAAATTCGAATTTTGATCACAGTGTTTAGATGTAAAGTATTATAACATCTTATTTTGGAGATGGCAGCCTCGCTGTTTTTGCCTCTTGTTTTAATCAAATTTATTTGAACTATTGCGACAACGTTAGGAACACGACATGTATGTATAATCATACTTAATAATTGGTTGACCACTGAGTTTTAAAAGGAACCTTCAGCTTGCTCATCAAAGTCGCTTTAAAAAAAATTGCGCCAATAAAGTTACGGTTTCTATAAAAGCATGAAATTATGACATTGTAAATTGCATTTGTTTCAAGCATGAAGTGATCTCAACATAAGTATGGTGGGGTATTTACTGAGACTCGTATTAATTTCCTTTTTTGTGACTTTCAAAGTAATTTAAGTAGCCATTTGTTTCTAGAATTCAATATGATTTGAACCTAAAGCGACATGTATATGTCCACCAAATGCGTTTATTGTAAGATGAAGACATAAAAAAAATGGCGAGCACAAGCATACGAATCAACTGTCCAGACTATGGCAACTGTTCCACAAAGTGGTTACCAATGAATTGTACTGAGTAAGGAGTAATGATAACCTAAATTGAATGGTGGCAAAGGATTCTGAACATTTATTGCAAATACGAGCATAAGATTAATGATTTCTAACTTTTTTTCTTAATTGTTAGGTTCAGAATACTACAGCCGTGTCTGAGGTTACAGCCATACATGTATTATCGTGAAGTAAATGGTTGTTTTATAGATCCTTACAAATTGATATTCAAGTCTCAAGTCCCGATACATTAAATAAATATACAAAAAAAATCATGTGGTGCATTTTATTGTGTGTGAGTATAAAATTGAGTATTAATTTGCCCTGACAATATAGACAAAAATGGCCACCCTCTAAATATAATGTTGTATTTTAGTTTACTACTTGATTCAATGCTTTTGAATTGGAAATTTTAAATATATTTTGAATTATCATTTAAGTAACTTTTTCCATTTGCTCAATTTGCTAGCTCCTTTGATAATTAATTCCAGATGATAATGTCAACATGAACAAAAAAGTTGAAAAAATAGAGCTGTACAATAAAGCTACAATACTATTACCAAATGGTCGTATTTTAAAAGCCAACAAATTCAAGATAAGGGCAGGCAAAAAGGCGCTCTTGAACAAACACTTTTGACATCATTTCGATGCTATATCCACACTGAATCACCATTTTTTGGCGATGATTAGAATAAGTAAGCTGCGATTTTGAGGATGTGGGGTTAGTTCATAAATCAGCATTTTAGTCAATCTATGCTCTAAAAAGAAAACAATTATAGCCGTACAGCAAAGCCACAATCGTCATACATCAAATGCCATCAAAATGAAGATAGGAATATACAAGAGGGTGTTTTTGAACAAACACTTTTGAAGACTTTTACCTTCTATATCCGAACTGAATCACAAACTTTTGGTCATAATTTGGATAAATCAACTGCCGTTTCGAGAATGTGAGATTCCTGCATAAATCAGCATTTTAGTCACTCTGCGCTAGTTATTTATTTTAGTGCTTAATAAGCCTTAGCGTAACAACTTCTTTTCCACTAATAAACATACATGAATATACATACTGATATGTAGTTTGATAGGTCAGCTACAGATTATTTTATAAAGAAACTCAGGCGATTACATGTAATCATTATCACGCAAATAATATTGATAATCTTATACGCAGCGTAACACTTTCTTACTAAAAAGCAAAATGAAATAATTTAGATAGAAAAAATACCGGGTAATATGCAATTAAAATAACTACGAGTTTTCTAAATATTCATTAAAAAATCTGTCGGCATATGGCCATATCAATGATTCAGCATGAAACGGTTCTAACTACCTTAATGTTTGTTGTGAGATACAACTGTTTTGCGTCAAAAGATATGAGATGAATATATTTTGTTGTGCAATAATTTTATTCCAAAGCAAATAGAATTTTATTTTCAATCTTGTTTATATGTAATGATGCAACAAGTGAAGTAAGACTTCCATTTGGTTATTCATGTGTATGCAATGTATTGTTGGCTTCCTTTTTGTATTGCTGGAAGATATCATTCAAGTTATTGTCTACACATGAATTCCGAAATTAATATATTTTGAATTGTCAAAACATTTAATAACAACGGAAATGCGATATTTATGTAATATGGGCTGCCATCTTAGAACACAATAGAACTTTACATATTACATTTGTAACTTTTCTTATTTTAAAATGATGACTTGAATTTTCAATAGTAAATATGAATCAATTTCCAATATAATTTTGCAACCTCTAACTTTCTTTTAGGTATATTTCTTGGCTGCCATCTCCAATGCTTTCTATCATTTAAGGCATCATTTTTAAAACACCTTTCAAATTGACCTTGAAACCATTAATGTAGGCAAAAATATTTCTAAAATCCCCATTAAAACACAATTAACTTAAAATCTTCTCTTTCCTAGCTGCCATCTTCAAATCAAGAATTTATGTAACAACGGATGAGAGTTGTCACTAGCCCGATATTTAGAAGACATAAAACATAAATGTTTTCTAAATAAGCCCTCAAACCCTTTCCTATGATTCTTATATGACACGAATCAAGAAGTACATTTAAATGCCATTTGATAATTCGATCTGGCTACCATCTTGACTACTATTTTAATTTCTAATCTTATAATATGCATTAATTATGCCATATATTATCAAATTCGAACTTAGTCAGCAAATAAGACACAAAACACCCATTTAAAAGGTCGTCATAAAGATCTACTGAGCTGTTGAGGTAACATTCGATAATCCTGGCTGCCATCTCGATTTTCTCAAAATGCTCAATGATGACAAGATGTCATCAGCCAGATTCTGGTTACGGAAGTCCTTAGCTACAAGAATCAGTTAAGAAAAAAACTTTGAACCCTACTTCCGGGTCAAGCTAGATATCTGCCGGACTAAGGGTTTGTTATTTTTTAAACGCTGAAAATGATTACATGATAAATAGAATAACTTGTTAATGTCTAAAAATTTCAATGTAATCTGGTCGAGATTGGGAGAATTTATCATGACGAGGCTGTGTCGAGTCATGATAAATTCTCACAGCCGAGACCAGATAATATTGATATTTCAGGACACTGACATGTTATTCTATATATCGTGCAATCATTTTTCACCCATAGAAAACCCTTAAAAATCAAAGAAATTCGTGTGAAAGTTTATGCAAAATGTTTCTAAAAATAGACTGCCTGATAACATGTCATGTTATCAGGCAGGCGATATCAGGTCAATACAGGCGTCGTTGCATGATAATAATCTCTTACTTTCCTGTATAGTTAACAACATCGTGTAATTAACAAATTGAATTATTTTGGAATTACTAAGTAATGATTTTGAATGAGTGTGTTGTGTGAGTTTTGAATTGTTTTAAGGGAGATAAAACAATATAGCTGATTTCGTCCAAATCTGGCGAAATTAGCGATGTTTTATTACCTTCCCTGAAAATGAATATACGTACTTTATTATCCGTGTGTCTTCCAGGACAAATCAGACGCTTTGAAATCCACACAAGCCAATTTAAATAGTGGAAATTTGATAAATTTTATTGAAATACTGGTCTTTTTTTAAGTATTTCGAATCGTTTTTAATGCTTTCGTAGCGTTTTTGCATAATTCAAGTAAGTGTAGAGAATGAATAAATTGAGCGATAAGTGAGCGAACTAGAATGGTTTTGATCGAGGTGAATGTTAATTTCAATATGTAACCAACTTTTTTAAGACATGCACTGATTCAGATTGCTTGTAAACAATAAACGAATGTTAATTATCAAAATCTTTGAGGTTCATGTAAGTGTTTGAAACCCAATTTTAAGGGTACTTTATTCGCCAAGAAAAGGCAGTATCAGCACAATCAGTTAAGCAACACAAGACTGCAATGGCTATAGTGGTATAGCCAAAACGTTGTGAAAATGGGTCATTTTGTACAGAATAAGCATCTGCATGACTGTTGGATAAATTGGCTCATATTTTAATGGTACAGTCTAAAGTACTATCCAGATTCTACTACAACCGTTGGTATAAAACTTGGGCCCAAAACGTAGTTATGCAAGCAATTTATTCTGACTTATTTTATAAACGCATACTCGTATATCATGTAATGTCATTCTAATTTTGTAAACATGAAGATCTATGTAAGGTATGATGTGCTATCACAACCTAAATCGACATTAAAAGTTCAAATATAGCTGTAAGGTTGATTAGCAATATATAAATTTCTATTTCTCCAAATTATCAATATATAGTAATTTATTATAGATCAATAAATTAAAAAAAACTTTAATTTGAAATAAGTCGCAGAAAATATTTAACGATATTATGGTGAGATGTTGCACAATACCTTAACTCTATTTAAAAATTACGGACCAAGCCGGTTTGACATGTGTGTTGACAAAATAAATGGAAATTAATTGTTTCAAAATAGCCTTTTGAGACTGAGTTTTATATCTGAGGTTGTAGTAGTATCTAGTAGGAACATTTGCCTACATTCATCATTTAGGCAAATTTTATCCAGCCGTAATGAAGTCGTTGGTTTTGAAAAGAATGTCCATTTTTCCATAATAGTTTTGCTATTCTGTTATGAGATGGGGCCTGTAATGTTGTGCAACTGCTTGTGCTCATCTACAGCTTCAATATGATGTATTGTTTAGCTGGACAATTCGGCTTTTTTGTAAATAGAAGCAGCATTAAATATGGTTCAAAAACTCTTTGCATGAACCATAGGGATGTCCGGGCTGGTCAATGTCTTCGTATTACGTACATATAATTGGTGCACTTATCACGCACGTAGAGGAATAAAATTGCAATATGCACGCACAAAAAAGAGTGGTTATTATAAATACAGTATATTTTTAATATTTATTGACTCGATTGGCAGAAATGCTTGGCAATTTTAAGAAAAAAAGCGATAAGATTCTATGTCACACAAAAAGTTATTACATTCTATAAGAATATGCAAGGACAACATTAGGAAACCTCGGTAAACAATGATAAGTGCATTACTTCCGAAAAGATGCGGAGCTATTACGGGTCCATTACCTTAATCGAAAATGATTGCAATATGAGCGGACTGATGATCGAATTACACGTTCTAACCGTTTGTGAAGTATATGGATCATAAGAGGCAGTTTACAACCAGATGCGGGAGGCAATTTCCCTTGAGAGACTTACTAGGTCTTTGACGTTCATAAAACAGCATTTACGCATATCAATAGGTCTTATTTAATGTGATAGATCCTATTTCACCATTTTCGTTTGGCCCTAAGCACATCATTGTAATATAAATTCCGACAATGCAACATTTGTACATATTGAGTTGCTGCATCTACTATTTTTTCCAAACTTTTAATTGACCCAGGGGCAGTTTGAAACTTACTGCTCCTTGCTGTTCACTTGATGAAGTTTGGATATTTTTCAAAATGATTTATTTCTGTTCTCCACACTACTTGGACTTGAGACTATACCGCAATTTTAGCTGAATAACTTGACTTGTTTCGGTATTGTAAACATAATTTGGAAGTTTGAATCTCTAACTTGACTTTTTTTTGCTTTACGGAAAAATTTAATACTAGCTTTTAAACATAACGCGAGATTATTTGTTAAGTTATTCGCAATATTGCTTGTGAGTCCATCTTCAGTTTATATACGGACAAGATGTAAGTTTGATTTATGACCATGACGTCTGTTTTGGTTTTTAAACATAGAATTTGTTTTACTTTTAAAACGTTTTATACGTTAGAATGACATCAGTTTTTCTTGTGAATATTACGTCAATTGGATTTTGAAGTCATTTGATTTGTTGATTTATGTATGATGATGATTTCGCATGTGTTTATGACGTTTGTTGTTTGTGTGGGGAAAGTTAAGTTTAGTTTGTGCATATGACGTTACTTTAAGAATTTAAGTTCGGCTTTTGAACACGACCTTGAAATTTTGCGGGGGTTATTCCTTTGATTTTTGCGCATGACGTGTGTTCGGCTAATGAATATAACACACGTTTGGTTTGTACAATTAAAAACAACGTCGTGAATTGACATGGTGAATGCTTTTGGAATGATTTAGGAATGAATTTGAATGAATGTGTGGAGCGAGTTTTGAGTGAATTTAATGGGAGGTAATCCTATATCGTAGTTTTGTTCAGGATGAACAAATTTAGCGATATTGATTACCCCCCTTTAATAAAATATGCATACAATTTCTATAGATAGCTTCCTATTTCTTCAAGAACCTATGGGGTACTTACAATTTGAATTATGTCACTTAAATCGCGATTTTTCTCTATCAAAATATTTATCAAATGTCGCTGTTGATTCTATATTTTTCAATGAGTGTGAGCGTTTTTGAATGGTTTGAGTGAGTTTTTGGAATGAATGAATGGAACCCTGAGTGAGTGATTTAGAATGGTTTTGATTGAGGTGAATGTCAATTTCACGATGTTACTAACTGTAAACAGAAAGGTTGTTTTATGTTAAGGTACACATTATTTCTCATTAACTTCTCAATTTTTTTATCGTTTAAACAAAAAAAAAATGTAGGATCGTTTAAGACCAAGAATTTTTTAACACCAGTATGTTTTGTATAGTTGCCGATCACCTCTAATGCCGTTTTAAATGTTACACTTACAGTTTTAGACATCGTCAAATTGACACTCATTCCGATCAAAATCATTCTAAATCTTGACTCAGCGCTACATGCATTCATTCTAAACACTCACTCAAATCGATCAAAAATCAGCAATAAGCATTTCTTAATCGTTCAAAACGATCAACATTTTATTCAAATCGATCAAATTATTCTACGATTTTATTAGCTGGTGTGGTATTTAAAATGTCTGATTGGTCCATGAAGACGAACAAACAGAAAAGTATGATTATTTTATTGGCGGAAGGTAATGAATATCGCTATTTGTTCATCTTGAACAAAATTAGCGATATTGGATTACCTTCCTTGAATTTCACTCAAAACTGGCTCCACACGCTCACTCAATCTCAATCCAAAATCATTCCAAAATCATCCACCTTGTCAATTTCATGGTTTTCCTAACTGTACGACATTCATCATAATGTATTGATTGATTGAATGGAGTTTTACGACGCTTTTAACAGTTATAGGCGGCTGGAGCACCTAACAATGGATTCCTGGTATTTCTCTCCCAAGTACAACCATCACATCCTTTCCTAGCCTCCAGCTGCTGTATCACATAGGTCTTCGATTATCAATCCATTTGTGAGAGACAAATTGTCGGAAAGAATGAGTGCCGCCGTCGGGGATCGATCCCAGAACCTCTAGACTGACAGTCCGACGCGCTACCAACTGCGCTATGACGGCGGCTCCGTCGAAATGTAAAGCATGTTCACTTGTCTATAATATATGACGATAAATCTGGCGAATAAAAATCAGACATCAATACCAGAAAGCTAATACCACGCTATTATCTATCATTTTATGTGACACATAAATAAAACCGGGGTTGTTATACGAGTGCGGAAATCGTCTGTGAGGTTTCGGATGGCGGGAAACTTACCGATAAACCGCACAAATAGCTTCCAATTTATGACGTAGTTTCTTCATAGGTGCATCTGCTTAATTGGTAGTTTTGACGCATGTATGAGTGCATGGGACACTAGGGGAGTTATGTTTCGTTTAATGTGTTGACTATAGATTTTGTGATGTATTTTTCATTTCGATTGTCCGGCGATTGTTCATCATTTATTCCATAGTTTTAGTTTTGAACATGGTTTAGGGACTTTAAAAAGTACAGCATTGATCTGCATGTATTTAATATTAACCCTTTGCTGTTTAATCCCTATTTGTTACGTGTCTGTGATTTAATGATAGAGAAAACATTGTGAAAAAAGAAGAAATTGCTTCTGGCGAGCAATTTCTTCTTTTTCCACACTATTTTCTACCCTACTCAATAAATATTTTTCAAATTAAATCCACTTTAAATTTCCGTCTGCAAACCCTTTGAATTTGGCCAGGTCCAAAATTTTGTAAAATTGGAAAGGGTTAAAACAATTGAACAAGGTCATCAGGCATTGCTACCCACATATACATGTACTATATACATTTGAAATCGAGCTAAACTATTTCATTAGGAGACGAGTTTTTAAGTTACCTTTCATTGTTCCTTCCAACTTAAATGACTCTACACTGGAAAAGGCAGGGATCTCCCGGAAAATGATCAAAAAAGTAATGAAAGTGATCAGTTAACATGAAAGTTCAAGAATATACAGTTAAGAATATCGTGAAATTGACAAGGGGAATGATTTTGGAATAATTTTGGAATGAAATTGAATGAGCGTGTGGAGCGAAGTGAAAACTGTGTGAAATTTAAGGGAGGTAATCCAATGTCGCTAATTGATGGACACATTCGCGATATCTTTTACATCCCTTGAATGAAATATGACTACAGGTACCATGAATGGCTTTCTATGTCATTATGAACCCATCATACGCTAAAAAATTCAATAATGTTAGTGAAATCGTGGAATTATCTACCGATTTTTATTTTGAATGTGGTTAATAATCTGATCATTTTTAGAGATAACGGAGCCATTTGAATGGTTTGAGTGATTATTTGGAATGAACGAATGGAGCGCTGAGTGAGCGATTTAGAATTGTTTTGATCGGAATGACAGCAAATTTTACGATGTAACTTACTGTAGCCTTATAATTCATTGGTATAAGGTCTTATACAGTTCAATATTTATCCAGTATGGCATATTGTTTTATCGCTGTCTTTCTGTCCGCCATCCTTCCTATATGTCTAGAAAACACACACAAAAAGCTTAACAAATCCCTCAAGCTTATGTCAGACACAATGCCCATATAAAGTATGATGATAGAACTCATTGAAACTCATCTACAGACTTTAGGTAACTAACTATTATCATTATGATAAAAAAAAACTTGTCATAATCATTAGAAATATTTTTCAGCATTAATTCATTATTATCATTATTTATTATTATTATTATTATTATTATTATTATTATTATTATTATTATTATTATTATTATTATTATTATTATTATTATTATTATCATCATTATCATTATCATTATCATTATACTCATTATTGTTATTATTATTATTATTATTATTATTATTATTATTATTATTATTATTATTATTATTATTATTATTATTATTATTATTATTATTATTATTATCATTATTATTATTATTATTATCATCGTTGTTGTTGTTGTTATCATTATTATTATTATTAACGTTGTTGTTGTCGTCGTCATTATCATCATTTAGTGTGTTATGCTTTTTTGTCATTAATTACCTGTTCAATTATTTTTTAGCATTATTTTTCTATTCTCATTTAAAGTACTTATATAAGTAGTATTGGTAATTGAAGTAATGATATTTAGCAGTAGCAGTATACATCACAGTACATAGTAGCATGTTTTGTATATTTCTCAGTAAAGGGTATGGTATATATAAAGTGAAGAGAAAATCGTTTTCGTCTCCTATTGTGCTATAGGATACCTTCGATATTCCGGGCAACCAAGCGTGCTCGTCTTCACGGGATGGAATGGGACCAGTTAGAGTGCTGTTCTAGTGCCATCGTCACCGGTCAGGTGAAATAGTGGAAAGTGTTTAAAAGGACTAATAAAATTTCTTGGTTAGTGTTTGTTGTGCGTTAATCCTTTTTCGGGAGTTAATCTTGACATTATGAAAAGTTAATTTGGATCTTTTTAAAAGGGAATTGTGATTTATGATTTATGATTGGCAGTGACCACATAGCTGCAAAACTCTTTGAAAGGTTCGCACAAAACTATCGTAAATGTAAAAAAATCTTTAGATGCAATTATTCTGCTCAATCTACCTCAAAGTTTTAAAATGATATTTGAAACTTTATAACTGTAAAAAGTGGTACATTTCATCATCTGATAGTTTTAGGTGTTGCCACTTTTAGGGATGGAGAGTGGGTCTGGTAGGCCTAGGATTCAGGTTCGATTTTTTGGTGGATAACCAAGCTAAACATGACAAAAATTAAAATGGGTTAACTTCTCGTCAAAGAAGCAAACAACAGGCTTTTATAAACTAGAAATTGACTTTTTTAAAAGACAGCTCTAGTACTCTAGGAGTTGGGGGTTGGATAAGGATGGGAAATATTTTGTAAAATTTTGATAGGATAGTAAGGTGAAAAGATTAGTTAACCCCTGTCATGCTGTACCCGAAATATTCATGAATTGGCGGAAGGTATAGACAAAGATCAGCCCGCACAAATGTGCAGTCTTATCTTAGTCTACACCTCCTGATTTTGTTTTTAAACCAGGAAAATAAAAATAGCATTTTAAAATGAATCGGTGCATTGAGTCTCCCGCGATTTTGCCACGGTTTTTATTTAGCATGACAAGGGTTGAATGTATATATGCTGTACTGTGAAGAATGAGATACTTCCTTGTGGTGGCCAAGTACCACTCAACATCTTAATCATCGATTGTCGATTTCTTTTGATATCATCAAACACGATCAGTTTCAATAGCGTTTCAAAGCCGATTATTTATTTCTAGAAAAAAATCTTATTTGTAACAAAAAGGCGTATCGCATTTGGAACATCTCTCCAATCTGCGACCAACTTCGAATGTATCTATTGGGCTATTTTTCAATTGAAATTACGCAAACAGTGTCATTGTGAAAATGTTAATCTCCGATTTCACCTCAGACAAGTCTTTTAATTTTCACCATTATTTTCCCTGCAGCCAGCTAACAACATTTACTAATGCACACACCTTATACATCCGAGGTCTGTTGCAGGTCACCGAAATAGCCGAGTGTCGTTACGAATGGTTATACTGTAAGTGGTACACAGTAAACAGCATCGTGAAATTGACACTCATTCCGATCAAAATCATTCTAAATCTTTCAGTCAGCGCTCCATTCATTCACTCCAAACACTCGATCAACTCGATCAAACACGCTCCGAAATCACCACAAAACATTTCGAATTCGTTCAAGACGGTTTTCATTCAATTCAATTCGATCTAATTATTCTACGATCTCAATGGCTGGTGTGGATTAAAAGTGTCTGAGTGGTCCACGAAGACAGACAAATAGAAAAAAGTATGTATATTTTATTTGAACAAAATTAACGAAATTGGATTACCTCTCTTTAATTTCACTTATAACTCGCTCCACATACTCATTCAATTTCATTCCAAAATCATTCCAATGTCATTCATCTTGTCAAATTCACGATGCTATAAACTGTAGCTCACTGAAATCGAAATGTACCCAATTCATCATCGGTGGCGAAATATACCGACATATACAACGACAGGGGTTGTATCCTGCAGTTAGATTTTACCTTGATCGATCGAAACCATTCGAAACCGCTCACTGAGCGTTCCATTTATTCATTCATTTTTTCCAAACACTAACTCCAACCACTCAAGAACGCTCCGAAATTCTGAAAAAAAAAAAATATTTGAAAAACAAATAAAAAAGATCAGCATTTCAACGAAACTTGTCGAATTATTCTTTAAATTTTGCTGGTGTCTACACATAGATAGGAAAGTGCGTAATACATTGTATTTTTTTTTAATAAGGGAGATAATGAAACATCTAATTTCTTCCAATTTGGACGAAAGTAGCATTATTGTTTTATTACATTCCTGACAGTGATATCCTAGGATTTCCCAGTGTAATATTTTTTTATATTGCCTCTAGTGACGATAACATTTTTCAGTTTCAATGGAAGAACTGCTTTTTTTTCGGAACATCTCTGCCCCTGATCAAACTTCTTAGATAATACATTGAAGCCCTCGCAGAGATTCAAGATATCTGCATAGGTGGTTCAAACTTACAAAATGGGGGACTGGTTTTCTCTTTATTGTTCAATTTTGATTAAAATCAACGCTAAACAGAAAATATATTAGGCTACAGATGGACTGTTGATTGACCCCTCCCCTTCCCTCTCTTCTCGATCCGCCAGTGAAGCTTCTGAATCACAGATTATCAAAAGAATTTGTTAATCATCATGAACTAGGAAAACAAAAACTTGAAGAAACAATCGTGAACAATAATATGAACGAGGAAACATCCTGAAATAGTTTTTTAAACAACAACTATCCTAATCCGTTTGTTTCTGTTTTCTGTAACCGCGAGGTGTTTTTCGAAGGCTCGAAAAACGATTGCTTTGCAGTTATAGCAACACTCAATCCAGCCCGAGTCTAAGCTGACTTAAATGCTCATCACAGACCACACAACTCGTCCCTTATGTTCATCTCGGTACCCAGTCGATTTCAAAAGAATCCCGTTGTTACAATCTTAACATCGTTGGCAAAGTTGTCTTATCTTTATAGAGTAAGATTCGCATGAATTAATTTCGTTCCTCGTCTTAAAATTGTGAAAAGTCTAAAGAATGGATTTTTCTCTTTCTTTTATTTTTAGAAGGAGGGATATATATCTTCGAATTTTTGGAAGCGTATTTCAAGATGGCGACAATAAACTATTGAAAACAACGTTTTCATGGTATCAATACCCGATATTCGCAAGGACCAAAGACGATTAAAAATAGACACAAAAAACATATATCATTGATAAAAAATAGAGTGCAGATAATATAATCAATCAAATAATCAACTAGTTATGTCTGGTATGAAAAATTATTTCACTCGAATACGTTATTAGCTGTTTAAAAACTCGTACTACGTTAATAATGCACTCTTGAGAAATATTTTTCATGTATAGAACTTATCCATTCCAAATTTTGTAGAAAAATACTTAATGTTAAGCTCTCAACGAATCGAGACGCACTATATGGCGAATTAGGAAGAATACCTATGTACATTCACAGAAAAACTATTATAATAAAATATTGGCTAAAAATCTTAAATCAAAATCAAAGTAGTATTCTATATAAATCGTATATAATGCTTAAAAAAGATGCTGAAAATGGACTAACATACGATGGTCATAATTGGGCATACAATATCAAACAGATCCTCACAGAAAATGGACTTTTATTCATTTGGCAAAACCAATCAACGATGCAAATAGAATTTAAGCCAATAAAATATTATATTCTACAGAATTATTATCAACAATGGTATTCATCAATTAATAATTCTTCACGATTAGAAACCTATTGCCTATTTAAACATTCTTTTACTTTAGAAAAATATTTGATTACGGTCAAAGAATCAAAATTTAGAATAGCTTTAACAAGATTCCGAACCTCGTCCCATAATCTTGAAATTGAACAAGGTAGATATAAAAATCGTAATAGAAACCTTCGAACTTGTAAAAATTGTAATATGAATTCAATTGAAAACGAGTATCATTGTCTGCTAGTCTGTCCAAAATATTCAAATCTACGAAATAAATAGCTATTACTACACGTGGCCCACGATCCAGAAATTTATTAATTTGTTATGCGACACTTCGCGAAAGAAACTTACCAACTTAGGTAAATTTATCTATCTTGCAAACCAGCTAAGAACATAACTTGATGTAATTTAATTTTATATTAATGAAATTAGAGAGATCGGAATAATATCCATATTTCTGTTATTGAAATAAGAACTATTGTTTCTAATTGTTTAATACAAGCTCTTCATGTTAATCTATGTAATTTTGTAACGAATTGCTATATGTATGCTTTAAGCATGTAAAAATGCTTTATGCAATAAAATATATGTATGTATGTATGTATATAAGACATAACAAGTTGGTTATCATCTATATCTCCTTTTAATATCATTCAAAAGGCATTCCAAAATCATTCAACTTGTCTATTACACGATGCTTTATCTGTAACTGGTATAACACAGTCTTCTCTATCGGAGAGGCCCCTTTTCAACTTACAAAAGATCGCCGATTTTTTTGTAAAACCTCGTAACTACAGCTTGTATCAAGCTGTAGGTACGATATTTTAGCAGAGAAATCGACATTATATTGCTACATACAAACAAGCAAACAACCTTCTCAAACTAAAAAAAAGGCTTTAAAATACGCAGATTTTGTGAGTCCGAGACTCGCAAATAGGAACACATAACCCTCAAAACTATTTGATGTGAGTCGCATAGAACCCCCTGGAGATAAACCTCAGAAGGGATTTTTTTAACACCATCATAAACCTCAGAAGGGTTTTTTTTTAAAACCATCATCAATTCCGTTTTGAGATTTAGCCCGAAAGATTCATAGATACTCAACCCATTCTTAACCTTTAGCCAAGGAAAAGCTCTTTAAAAAAAAACAAAAAAAACACAAGAGTACTACTTTAAAGAAATAGTCAATATCTAAAGTAGGGACTCTAAAACTTAGAAAGGGCCTCAAATTATTGTGCCATTGGACGCTTTTTGTGATGTTAGACTAAATCCCTGATTAAGCGATATACTTCTAACCAGATCGGATTGTTTATTGCAAGATGATCCATTTTCGCCTGACAGACCATTTATATTATCACGCAGGTCATTTATCAAAAGAATATTAGGAGCTATATCAGTCTGTTAGGGTGTTAATTTAAACAAGTCGGCTAACCAGACCCAAATTAAACCAAGGGCCATGAAAGATTTTAACGTAAACATGGACACTAAACTGTAAATTTTCTGCCGGCGATGAAAGGCTACAGCCAATAAACAAGATATAAATACTTGGGCCAGTTTTCATGAAAGACGATTTCATGTAAACTGACTTCATATTCTTGAATTTGTATGAAATCTGTTTTTCAAGTGCCATGTATAGAAAGTCACAAAGATATGTTTTATCATAACTTTTTGATTTCATTTCATGATAGGGAATCGTAATAATAAACAAGTCACGAACTGTAGTCTTCGGAACAAACATAGAAAATGTATATTAAAAGCGCAACTGTTAACAACATCGTGAATGTGAAAAGATGATTGATTTTGATGTGATTTGGAAATAAAGTTAAATGAGCTTGAGGAGCGAGTTTTGAATAAATAAAAGGGACTCAATTCAATATCGGTACTTTCGTCCAAGTTGGACGAAATAACCGATATTTTATTACCCCCTTTAACAAAATCAATGTATATTTCTGTTTGTCTGTCTTCACGAATTTAAATCTACATAAGCCAATGAAGTCATAGTTTTTGTGATCTATTTAATTGTAGTAAAGGGGCGTTTTGACTGATATTGAAACGTTTTTGGATAGATTTCTGAGAGTGCTTGAGAGATTTGGGCGAGGGTATTAAAGCAATTAATACTCGCTGAGCGAGTAGCTTAGAATTGTTTTGAACGGAATGGATGTCAATTTTACAATGTTACTAACTGTAATATGGTACATTAGTCTTCGTAATGTACGAGATATTTCCAAAAGTTCTAGCAATACCAAAAATAAAGTGGCCATGATGCATACTATTTTGATGCAATTTTTATATAAATAAATTATGCAAAAAGATTTTTGTTCTTACTATTTTTAAGATGTATTTTTCATCATTTGTATCATTGTTTAGGGGTGGAGCACTTTTGACGTTATTGAACGTCATTTTGTTTTTAAAGTGCATATTCTTTAACTTGTTGAAGCAACAAAAATCGTCATATCTTTCGACTGAATTTCAATATTCGTAATTCTAAGTAAAATCTATTTGTAGTATTGTGTTGTTATGTGGAGCTTTTTAACTCATTGAAAGTAATTTTGCATTTACAGTGCATATTCTTAAACAAAAAAATCATTGTATCTTTCGAATGAATTTTAATATTAGTCATTCTTAGTAAAGGTTGTTTGTGGTTTCTTTTTTTTTTCTTTTTTTTTTCTTCTTCTTCTTCATTTTTTTTAAATGGCATCGGAATTAGTTTAATCCGACAAGTTCTTCATTTTCAGTCATCATGTATTTTCGAACTTCTGTTATGTTATCAGGCAGGTCAATACAGGTTTTGTTGCGTGCTTAAAAATGTAGAGCAAGTCTATATCGCTTTTCAACTTTTATATCTATGAAATATCAAGCAAATTTACTTCTTTGGGAAAATCAAAGTAAGAAATCACAATTTGAATATAAGATTTAATGGTGTCATTTCAATATTCATAACTACAGTTTTAATTTATCTGACGTTTCGAGGTCTCTGAATTATAGCAGTGTAATATTTCATGTGAAAAGGCTTATCAGAAAAAAAGCTTTCACATCAGTTAAAATCCTATCAACAGCAGATTAGCCTAGAAAAGCGTGTGTTAATTGTTGGGGCACATGGATTTGAAAAATGACGCACGAATTTACATTAACATGTAATTCTTGTAGAATTGGTACAAGACGAAAACTTTGTACTTCAAACACAACGTAACTACAGCTTGGAAAAAGCTGTAGTTACGTAGTTTTTGAAGTCAATAACATAAAACTGTTTATTCTGGGGCGATTTTTCTGGATTAACGAAACTACCTGTGAGAGAAACCATAGGAAATAAAATGGAACAATGTTGATCATTGTTTATCTTACCGTTCCAGATGCTATTATTAAATATCGTTTAATATAAACTTTGTCGTGAAAAAAGGAGTTCCATTATAGTCCAACCGCGGTATTCGAAAGCGCGGAAAATGTGGTATAGCCAGTAGCAGGGGTGGACTGAACTGAAATTGAACAAGCGCGAGATAACGGTACTTAATGATTAAAAATAAAATCACATATATACTGAAATAGTAAAGAATTTTTTTCCTCAAGAAAAATACTTTTTCTCCCAATCGATATTCTTTGCTTTTTGTCGTTTCAATCTTAGTTTTTCATGATGAAGTCGGTTTCGAAAGCATGTTACTTTTATGCTATGACACATGACATTTACAGATGTAATTCAAATGATGGTTAAAATGCCAGTAGTATGTGTTTCTGTTATCCTTCAGTATAGTTAAAGGGCCGTGACAGCAAAAAAATCCATTAGTCCAAATTTTTCTATATTAAACTCGTAGAAAGACTGTTTACAAACGTTCAGATAGCATAGTTTACCTATAGCTTATATGCACACGTTACTCCTTTATGTAATTTACCAATGAAGTTTTATTGAAACAGCTTACTATATAGGAATTTTGTAAATTCGAGTACATGTATTTAGTACAAATTGATTCAAACAACAATCTTTTTTTTTTTAAAATAAATTGATTGTTTTGGTGAGATTTAATGTCGCTTTTAACATTTTTTCCTTAAATTAATTGAAGGATGTATCAGTTTAAATACTTAACACGGATTCAAGAGTGAAAATAAAGCCTTTGTTGTTCGCGAAATGAAATATCAATCGATCTTACTCGAAAAACAAACAATTGTTTTATTTTTTAAATGCGAAAATGAGACAAAATGAAAATTTAAGAGCGTCATTTTGCACGTGGTTGCTGTGCAACGTTTATGAATACGTCATCTATTGTGCTCCGCTTAGATAACGTCAGATAGGGTGAATGTATACCAAGATGAATATAAAGATACTTTAAATGGAAAGAAAAACTGGGTTTCAGACATAAAAAACATACTTGATGATTTTTGGTATAGTAAGATATTTTATGGTCAAACCCACTGTCAAGTTAACCATTTCATATTGCTTCTGAAAGAACGTATGATAGATTGTTTTAAACAATAATTGTTTGCAAAAATAAATAGCAGTAGCATGCTGACACTTTACATAGAGTCAAAGCAAATTTTGAATGTGAGGAGTATTTAGATAAATTACCTGTTTTAGCCCGCTCACACCTATGCAAATTGCGAATTTCAGCTCACTCACTTCAGATCCAAACAGGAAGATTTTCAAACAACAATATTCAAAAGAATGAAAGGCCTTGTCAACTTTGCCAAAATGGTGAAATTGAGGACGAATTTCATTACATTGGTTTGTCCAAAATACAAAACATTAAGAGAGAAATTTCTTGATAGTTATTTTATACAAAACCTAGCATGTATAAATTCATTTCTTTGTTGACTAGTAATAATCACAAAGTATTAGAAAAACTTGGGCGCTATCTTATATCAGCCTTTTCGCTAAGATTTAATACACTTTATAAGTAATTTAGTTACTTTTTCATGTAAACCTAATTGATTATGATATTTTCTTTCTTATATCATCCTCCATTGATAATTTTAAAATATTCTCTTGATAAATAAAGGCTCAGTCGAAAATTTATTTATATAATCACCCTATTTTCATCTGAACAAAGGATAGAGAGTGTGTGTGAGAGAGAGTGAGAGAGAAAGTGAGAGAGAGAGAGAGAGAGAGAGAGAGAGAGAGAGAGAGAGAGAGAGAGAGCGATAGAGTGATAGAGAGAGCGACAGAGAGAGATAAAGAGAGATGGATATATATATAGAGAGAGAGACCTTTGACTATTAATATATGTATATTATTATTGTAAATTTGACAATGTACATTGTATACGCCAAATAAAATATTGTTCTGTTCTGTTCTGGTGAAATGAACGAAAGCGAGGTATAAGTTTTGATAATTTCACTGGTTTAGGTGAGTTCATCTATTGATAATCTACCGTTATTTCTTGATAATCTACCGAATAGCACTGAAAAAGCTTTTTTTTACTTTCTTCACAGGTAGATGGCTGCTTTGGTATTCAGAATTTCGTATAAATTTCTATCCATACAACCGATCAAAATCAGAGGAAAATGAGTGACAGAATGAAAGATAGTTATCTACAGTATGGATTCCAGGTACCGCGTTGCTTGTGTCGATTGTGACAAGTGATAAATTTAAGTCATGTCCTTTAACATCGAGGAGGAACCCGAAGAGAAACCCTCTAAAGGGGGTTGTTGTGGCTGTTGTCGAAGTAATAAGAGACCCAAAAGGTCTGAACCTAGGAGACTGAACGGAGAACGGCTGGCAGGTCATGCGGAGTCAGCCACGCCCCCTAACGGTGACGAAATACAATTAAGTACGAATATATTCCAACATGGCGAACTAGGTGACGGTAAAATAGTGTCACAACAAACTTCTGTACAAAAGGACCAGGAATGTCAAAAGCGGTGTATAAAATGCTGTAAACAGTTTACAACTTTCCTCTTTTCCAATGTAGGACTTTGCTCAGCAGTTGTAGCGTATTCGATTCTAGGAGGTTTTCTTTTTCGCCATTTAGAAGCACCAAACGAGATTTCAAAACGATATCACGTGAACTTATTCCGAGCATTGTATGCAAAAGAACTATGGAATATGACTCTAAAATTTAACGTGTTTTTCGAACCAAATTATACGTTAGCCGCTGAAGATATTCTAGTTCGATTCCAGAAGGACGTTTTATTGGCAAAACAAAACGGCTGGGATGGTTCCGACGTCGATGAGACGGACTCACAACAATGGTCATTTGCTGGTTCCCTGTTGTACTCGATAACGGTCATAACCACGATAGGTAAGAATAGATAATATTACTATACATTTTAAACCTTTTCTGTGTAATTGCGTTACCCATAGTTTGTACCTCCTTGTGACAAAATTCGTCAGAAAAAGATAATCTGCCTGTAACATATTTTGCGCTATACTTTTTGTATTGTAGCAGTCTTGTTTACCTGAATGAAATATATACACTTGGCCAATGTTCTTACTACACCGTTTTTAGATCTGGACTATTCCCACATTCTTCACCCGATTTCATGACTTTTGGTTATTGCTAATTGTAGCAGGTCAACGTGTTTTCGTTGCTTGTTTACACAGAGGAGCTTGAAAACAACAATGGCTCTCGTGCATGCCGAGTCGCTTTTCAGTAGTAAAGTTAAATAAGCAACGTGTAGCCTGTCCATTGAGAGTCAAATAATGTTCAGATATCAATATAAGACAGAAAAAAGACCATCGACGGCTCGTTGGCCGAGTGGTAAGCGCGCTCGACTCGTAACCTTGTGGTTGCGGGTTCGGGCCCCACCGGAGGCGGATAGTGTATTTAGGCAGGACACTTTACAGACAGGGCCCCAGTCCCCCCAGCTGTAAAAGTGGGTAGCAGTGGTTAGAACCCAGTGCCTCTCTCTCAATGTGTAGGATAAGAACTGGAATAAGTTAGGACAACGATTGAAATAAGAGTCATTAGACCCTTTATTACTTCCGTACTTTATCGTGTTATCCTCGAGGAAAAAATAATAAATAAATAAATAAATCGATCAGGTCTGAGGTAGCTCCACTTGCTTATGGGTCGCCAGTCAGGATCTGTTAAGGTAATAAGGTTATATTTAACAACGCACACAGAGTGCAAGAAACTTCTGCTCACATTCACAAGGCGATAGTTTCTCAAAGCCATCACATCACAATTCCGAGATCTTGACTCTCTTGTAATCCCGTGCAGACAACTGACGTACAGCCATCGGTAGAGCGTTTGCCTGCGAATCACGGTGTCGCAGTTGACTCGACTGAGGGCTTTAAACTTAAAGGTGATTTAAAATTTCATTTGCCTCTCGCTAATAGTCAAACAGTGGTCTAGGTTGATCAAGACGCTGGAGGATCGGATAGTGTATTGTTGTTGAACTAGGGTTAGGAATGCCAGGAGCTCATAATTAGGTGCTCAACACGCATGCAATATGGCTGTATACAATAAATATACCGCTTAACCTTTTAAAAGCAATAGATTGAAAAGCGCTCCGGCAAATGTGGGTGGGTGGGGTAACTGAAATATTCAAAAGAGATAGACGTCAAAAACTTTTGGTTATCAGGAAAAGAGTAAAATTCCACCACTCAGTGGCTACTTCATAACTTTACACCCTCTTGGACACAGTGTTGTCAAAGGTTTAATTGAATACACGGAGTTCGAACATCACATTGTTGGTTTGCTAATTTTTCCTTCGACCCCTGCGTAATTAAAGTGCTTTAAACTGCGACGAATCTGTGAGCTTTGGAAAATTCAGAAAACGTCATCTTGAAAAAGTGATTATCCTAAATATTTCATACGATTTTTACACTCTGGTCCTACTTCTTAAGAAGTTATATAGAAATTTCCGATCGGTTTAGTTAGAACATTGGGGTAGAGTACGGTATTCAGCAATGACACGTGTGAATCACCAGCAAACAAACGCCGCATTTAAAGTAACAAGAACAAAGTTTAAAACACATTGAACATTTAACTTATTTTTATTTTGGTTCTTGCATTTACTTTTACATACTGAGGCTTTTGCGATTTTATTCAACATCAGATAGAAATGCCGTTTGAAATAGAAAATGCAATGGCGATCGACAGTAATATTTACCAACGACACCAATAGATCACCTAGGATCATGGGGCATTAAAAATCACAGAAGAGCGACTAAGGATTTTTTTTAACAAGTCCATGCAAGTATGTAATTCGTCAATACCTAGGATGTAGTCCGATAAAGAAGCTGATATTGCTCAAACGCCGCCGCCTGAGTGCAAATTTTAACGCACCTGTCTCCAAAGCTTCCATTGATAGATTTCACTAGCTCGACCCCCGGCGGCGACGCACATTCTTTCCATCCTTATGTCTCCAACCATTAAGTTGATGATGATTTTCCAAGTGGGAGGGCTGCTGGAGGATAAGATTCAATGCTATGTTAGTACTAGTGCTGAAGTACTAGGGGTCAATTGAAAGGTACTCCTGCCGCCGCGATATGAGTGAAAAACTGTAAAAAGGTGTGTTAACACCACGCAAACAAATGAAAGTGCTCACAACACACATATGACAATCAAAGATAACACGGCTCAACACTGTTACCTGTTAAAAGGTTTGGTTTCGGCATCAAGACACAGGTCGTATTCTGAAAGCTCCACACGGATAGGTAGATTCTATGACGTCTCCTCCTAAGCCAATGTCAGAATATTCCTTCGGTGGCCTCACTGGGCCATTTAATTCAGATGAGTGGATGTGTGGTTTAAGGCCAATATCTATTTTTAATCATAAGAATATTCGGTATGTCATTTTTTAATTTCTAAATTACGTCTGCTTATATACCCATTAAAACCTATATAAGTACTTTCAGAATATCCCCCTTATTTGTAATTCAAATATCCACTACATTCGTTTTTTTTTTTTTTTTTTCATTTTGATTTGATACTATTTTCAAAGCCTGATTCACTCATCAATTTACCGTACTGCCTTTATTTTTTTCTAGAATTGTTCTGGATTCACATCTTACATCTATTTGAAAACTCTTTGAAAGGTTTCAACATGAAAGCCCTTGCTTGTTATCGCTGAAGTACAAGAGGTCATGCTGAGGCGATCACATAAAAACTTCACATTACTACTGAGAAAAACCATCGGGCACTTTACTCTTGTTATGTAAGATACAAATACAATGTACGGAAAAAACTTTCCGTTAAAGAAAATAAAACAATACATTGACTCATACAGTAAACAAAATCGTGAAATTGACAAGATGATTGGTTTGTAATTATCTCGGAATGAAATTGAATGAGTGGGAGGGGACGTTTGAATGATTTTCAAGGGAGGTAAAACGTAATCGCCAATTTTGTCCAATCGATTTCTAAAATGTCATAATATTTAAGATTGTGATATTCGGGTTTATCTAGATCTATTTCGGGAGTTTTAGGCTTCCTTATACTTATATAATTGCAATCCAATAAAATGAAGAATTATGATTGGTTTAAATCGCAACACGTGGGGAAATCCATTGCACTTTATTTCTGTATAAAATGCAATAGGTCTCTCGGGAAACCCCCGACCTTCGATCTGCAAGTCCTGTGTTTTAGGGACTCGAATTAACCTAATTCCCGATCATCAACGCAATATTGCTTTTTAATCTATTTTAAATAAAGATATTTCGAAAGAATTTATAATTACAAGCATGCAGTTCTGATTGTGAGCCGACGTAAACTTAGAAAACAGCGAGCCGACGAAGACCATCAAGCAACCCTCTCAGCTAAGACCTACCACGCCGTTTTCGTTTAAAAATACAGACTAACTTGGCAAAAACAAGCTCTTCTGTCATAAGTACCTCTACGAATTTTAATGTTGTCTTTTATTTGTGTATCATTTGTTTTACTATATGACATTTCACTTCGAACAATACACGATCTAAAAATAGATTGTGTAATCTATACGCGCAGAAAGTAGACTTGAAGCTTGGATGTTTGGCTGAGTATTTTAATAGTTTCTTCGATCTAGATGATTGCAATTATAAGGGACGAGAGTCTCTTTTATTGCGTTTATTTGGGTATAAAGTGCAATTGCCTTAGCACATGGCTTAATCATAACGCCCTACCCCCAATAAACGCAGTGAAAAAGACTCTCATCCCTATATTAAAATGTAACCTCTGCTCATATTACCAAATAACTTTATTTCTTTGATTTCGATTTGCCTCAAACAAGCTCACTTGTAAGATTCACATCTTAACATAACGGAGAATATTGATGTGTCAACCAACCTTACATCTATCGAATTAATATGTAGGAGAAAAAAACTGTCACAAGTAACTTTCATGCATAATTCTATAATCAATCAATTCGTTTATTTATACATTTCATGCCTCCAGCTTATTGTACATATATAATACAAACAAGTCACATAAACATGTGTACATCGATGGTTAAATTAACACTAAAATGTATTTAGACAAGGTTGGTAATATGTTCTTTTGTTTGTCCAAATAAAACATTCGCTTTGACTTTCATATTTTTTGTCTCAATAGTATGGAACCCCCCCCCCCCCTCTCGTTAAGCGCTCGCTTATGAACAAAACATTTGTAAGTGCATATTACAGTTCCAAACTTAATTTTCTTCTCTATAATGAGTGATAGATGTAACGGGAAATGTTTCTAATGATCAAGTTATTTTTGCTACTAAGCAGCATATTCATCTTATGCCTATTTGGCCTTTTGTAATATTTTTCCGGTATGTAAACTTGTATTCGGTCATCGTACTCTACATTGGAAAATAAAATGATATTCGTCTTCTACTTTGACCAGCAAACTTTACATATCTGTTGTTCTCTTGAAATGTTGTCGTATCGACCTCTTTCTAATTCTAAGGAATGAACTCTAGTACGAAATTTCGAGTAAGCATGTCTAAATTGTTTTATCGTTGGCAAATCAAAATAGTATTCTTTCTCAAAAGATGGTTTAATATAGTTATAAACACACAGCTTTGGAGTATTTTCAACGGACTCATGCCAATGTTGTATGTATTGATCTTTCAATCTTTGGGTAAAGACATTCAAAAATTATGCTTCATCGTTGACAACTTGACTATACCATACATGTCCAAAACCGTTTTGACATAGTAATTTTCAATTTTGACATAGTAATTTTTCAACTTCCCTGGCCTCATTAAGATGAGGTCTACTTGGATTATTATCATTTGGGAGCATTAGGTAGCACTGTTTTACAAATCGTTCCTGTGGCATTTCTGAAATCCTCAACCAATACTTGATACACCGTCTTGAACTTTCGATGTATAAAGGTAAGCGGGCACAATCACCCAAACTGCGACATTGGTTTAATTCATACTGACACACAGGAACCTTTTACATGCATAGTTTAGGACAAATGGTTCTTTTGAAACAAATCTCCAAATTTCAGCGCCATACATCAAAATTGGTAATATTTTTGTGTCAAACACTTTAAAGAATACAGTGTAAGGCAACTGACCATACGAATTTAATGACGATATCATTGAAAGTAGTGCTCTTTTAGCTTTGACTGACATATCGTTTGCCATGTGATATGATGAACAAGTTGTAATCTTTCGTCTCCAAAAGACCATTTTTCAAATTTTGACAATTTACAACCCTTCTTGAAAACAATGATTTTGCTTTTCTGCGAATTTACCTTTAAACAACTGCTTTGACAAAAGTCGTGTAAAAGTTAAATTTTCATTGAAAATCCTTAACTGTTTCTGCGATTAATGCTACGTCATCTGCGAACAACAGGATAGGGATTTCAATTACACTATTTGGCTGTGGCTGAAGTCCTCTTAGATTATGATCTTCTCTCATTTTCACTGATAATTCGTTGATAAATATGGCAAACAACTTTGGCGAGGCCATACATCCTTGCATTAAACCTACTTTACAATCAAAATAATCAGTCATAAAGCCATTATATCGGACGCATGATTTGACCTGCTTGTACATTGTTTGGATGGACTCGAATAGATGACCTCTTACTTCGACTTTGATTAGAACTTCCCAACGCTTTTTTCTTTTTACCGAGTCAAATGCGGTTTTAAATAAATGAAAGCGACATACATTTTGTTCCCCTTTTTACGCAAGACTTTAGATATAAGAGATTGCAGGATGAAAGCGTTGTCTATGGTGCAATAGGCAGTTCGAAATCCTAATAGACCCGTAACCTTGACATTGGGGTTATGTGATAACTTGTTTCAAATAGCAAAAATTGTCAAGATGAAGATAAGCTTTTCCAAGTAATTTGGACATGCATCATTTATATAAACTGGACACACTCGGAAATAAAGACCAACGGACTGACTGACTAATGCGATGATGAATATATGCTACGACTTGCACTATCAAATGTTGATCGTCACGCGAAAAGGAACCATCTGGGTAGTGCGTAAAATGTCGATCCTAGTCATTATGTGCGGATTGCACAGACTAACTAGGGTCGAAACTTTTCGCACTTTGCAGATTTTCTGAGTTAACAATGACCAAACTAATTGGTTGACTCATGCTGGACTTATTTTACAACATTCAAAGATGGTCCCTTTTCGGGTGACGGGTCGCAATGTCGATGAGCGAGTAGAGCATCGTATCTATAGCTTATTTCAAGCTGTAGATACGGCAGTTTGCTTGCCCAAACTACGTTATATGTGTATGTCTAGCTTTCGGTATACGGGCTGCTTAATATACAGTGCCTGTTCGTTTGTTGTAATACCGGTATCAAAATATCACACAGACTAAATGCGCCGATTCCCGATTGACTCGTGAAAGGAAGAATCAGATAATGTTTACTTTTCAACGAGACAATTTTCTGACGATAAAGACTTCCTCAAGTAACATAAAAAGTGAATTAGATTACGGGTGAAAACAGCGTTCAATCATAATTTGACTTATTTTCACCATCGGAAACAAGATCGCACAAGAAATCATTTTTTAGTTCTTTCAGCATTTTTTCGTTAAGTTAAATGCAGATCTATTGAAAATCTATCCCTTTTTCTACTATTTTATGTAGGTCAATTTAAGTGGATTTTAAAAGACAAAGAAAACATCGATTCTAGTAATTCCGATTTTTTTAGTAGATTTACAAAGCGATGGTGTGGTATTTTACTCAATATTGATCTGAATTTTGATTCAACAAACCTTTGTTTGAGGAAAGCTTCGTCGAATGTTAACAAAATAATAATCTCGATAATATTCAATCTTCAGAAATAAAGACATCTTTGAAATTTGTTTTATCATAACTATTTTTTGTTGTTGCTGTAATAGTTCTTGTTGTTGTTGTTGTTTTGTATTTACATTTTGGTTTCTGTCCATTTACCTTCATGCGCCCATTTTCTACACTTTTCCCATTAAAACATAAGGGAGCTTAACATTATTGAGTTTGTAATTCGAGACAAATACGTTAAAAAGACGGAGGGCAATCTAATTTACTTGTTTAAACAAACTCTTGCGTGTAAAATAAACTCACAGACGGCATAAATTCCTCAATTGATTAGTTTAATGCGTCCTAGAAACTTTATCTTGAACGTCGAGTTGTCTTTTGAAATATATAAAACTAGGATAATAATAGAAAATGAAACGTTATGAAAGAATTTCCTTTTGTCGAAATCGTAGCGGCATTTATTTTTGAAAAAAAAATCAGATGAGTAGAAAAAGCCCAGCTTCTATTTCTAATTGTGTCGTCCAGTTATGACTAGTGGTCTACAAGAAGATAAAACTTATATAGTTCCGCAAATTCTCGGAAGTCATGAGCTCTAACAGTGTCAACCGAGGTTTCCTGAGGATTATCATTAGGAAACCTCGGTTTACATTTTTTAAGGCCTTGGGTAACTAAATGTTGCGGACCTATTATAGGTACCTTACGACAAACGTAGGAGAGAATGAAATGTATTGAATTCGACAAATTTGATTTAGTAGAATAGCTTGCGGGTCTCGAGTTCAATCATGAATGTAAACTTAATAATAGAGCTAGGGGTCTTCGACTATCAGACAATGGGTATTAGTAGAATTCGTTATTTTGACTTGTCGATTGTATACAGATATACTGTAATCACAAGTCACATTACCGTACCTGTTTTGTATACTCTTAAAAAAAGTTCTTTGACATTGAATATACATTAAATAAAGACAAAAACTATCTTTACATGCGTATTTCAATTAAGTCAAAGAAGGAAGAACTTAAGCTTCTTTCCACTAAATGAAATCAGATCAAGTGCATGTCGTATTGCGATGCAATACAGGAGTCCCCAACCGGATAACAAAAAATCCTTTCTTATAATATATCTCCTACTTACTAGATCTATAACTGTATACAAAATTTGAAGTTGCTAGCACATTAGGTTTTGAACAAAATGTCCCAAACAAAAATATAAGAGTAAAAACAACCTATGGCAAAAACTCCAAAAGTGGGCGGAGTAGAATGATTCTTCTATATGCCACTTGTCCTCAATGAGATCTATAAGTGTACCAAGTTTGAAGTTGCTAGCAGTGATGAATCAGGTTTTGGTTTAAACCTATTTATTTTACATCGATTGGGAAACAAGTTCTTACAACTTAGATTAATCCCTCTCGATTCTGCTTCCTGGAAAATTCACCAGTACTCGCGCCGAATGTGTGGGCCAATGAAAGAACCAAGATCGATAGCCGCTCCCGGGAATCGAACTCAGGACCTTTGGGTCAAGAGGCCGACGCTCTACCTCTAGACCACGGACACCACACCATGAATCAGAAACTATGGTCCGGACAAAAATGTCAGGATAAAAAACAACAACGGGCAATAACTAAAAAAGTGGATATGGCAGAGTAACAGTTCTTGCGCATTACACTTCTTCTCAATGAGATATACCAGTGTACAAAGTTTGAAGTTGCTAGGGCTTATGGTTTAGGAGATAAGTACGGGACAAAAATGTAAGGATAGCAAAAATGTAAAGGTAAAAACGACAAAGGGCAATAATTCAAAAAGTGGGTGTGGAAGAGTAACAGTTCTTGTAAATGACACTTGTCCTCCATGAGATCTATACGTGTACAAAGTTTAAAGTTGCTAGCACTTATAGTTTAGAAGATATGATCCGGACAAGAATGTAAGACTAAAAACAACAAAGGGCAATAACTCAAAAAGTGGTCATAGCAGAGTAACAGTTCTTGTACATGACACTTGTCCTTGATAAGATCTATCAGTGTACAAAGTTTGAAGTTGCTAGCACTCATGCTTTAGGAGATATGATCCGGACAAAAATGTAAGGGTAAAAACAACAAAGGGCAATAACTCAAAAAGTGGGCGTGGCAGAATAACAGTTCTTGAACATGACACTTTTCCTCAATAAGATCTATAAGTGTACCAAGCTTGAAGTTGCTAGCACTTATAGTTTAGGAGATGTGATCCGGACAAGAATGTAAGGCTAAAAACAACAAAGGGCAATAACTCAAAAAGTGGGTATGGCAGAGTTATGGATCTTAAACATGACACTTCTCCTTAATGAGATCTATAAGTGTACAAAGTTTGAAGTTGCAAGCACACATAGTTTAGGAGATATGTTCCGGACAAGAATGAAAGGGTAAAAACAACAAAGGGCAATACTTCAAAAAGTGGGCGTGGCAGAGTAACGGTTCTTAAACATGACACTTTTCCTCAATGAGATCTATAAGTGTACCAAATTTGAAGTTGCTAGCACATATGGTTTAGAAGATATAGCCCGGACAAAAGTGTGACGGACAGACGGTCGGACGGACAGACGGAATCGACCAAACCTATAGTCCCCCAACCGGTAACCGCCGGGGGAATAATAAACGTTTCCTTATCAGAGATTTAAAATGGTGACGTCGATTAAGACCATTATGTCGAAAGTGTCGCAGGCCAGACCTCTTAAATTTTGCTCAACACGTTTTAATCCGGAGATTTTACACCATTAAGAGATTAAGAATGAATTTTAGGTTCCCATAGCAGTGAATTAAAACAAACGTCGTTGCGGTATTCACCTTGCTGGACGAGCGTTGTTTTTACATGCCAGACGTATCTTGCTCTACACATAAGGCAGTGAGTCGGGTAAAAGTGGAACTAAAGGTTGGAGATAGTGTGTCCAGAAACAGCAAAGTCATTTATAACGGCTTGTTTATGAATCCTGCTTTAAAGCGACCTTTAGCATTATTACGTTGTTCCTTCGTACAATTAACCATATTTCATTACAAATCTGCACATAGACGTTTGATACCAAATAACATTTAGAAGTAGCATTTCATTCACAGCATAACGAGTAGCCTACGGGACTATCTATTGAATCTGAAACTACACGTGCTGTGTGAGATGGGCTGATTTTTGCATTTTAAGAAATTGCCGTCGTTAGGCTGAAACGCTATCAAGTCATTCATCGCAATAAGCGTAAATGTCTTGGAAATACAATCTCTTTTTAATCAATGTCAAAGAACTTTTTTTAAGACTATATTTGACTTCTTATAATTTTTTATTATTCTTGGTTTATATTTCGATAAATCCGTGCTAAAATGCTTGAGTTGCATTTCAACTGTTGCCGTTTCAGTCGCCGAAAGATAATTTATTCTTTAGCATTACAGATAGAGTGAAATAAATGTAGTGCTAGAGGTGACAGTGAATCGAAAATACATTAAAAAAATATACCTTTTATCTGGTCTAATAAATATCTCAATCAAAGACTAATAATCAAAGTAGTCAAAAGCAGTAGGACAAAGAAAATCTTGATCGGTCTTTTGACGCTGGCCAGTCAGGTATCTTACTGAAACCTGTACGTTGTATCCGTAACGATAAAATGGTTTTGTTATTGTTGTTGAACCTCGAGGATTTAAAGGGGAAATTATTTCGTTAAAACGTAGTCAGACACCTGTTCCAATCTTTATCAAATAGATATATTTCGTAAAGTGTACCTTTACGATAATTGACAAAAATAATCAGCATGTATTTTTCGGAGACAATTGGAATTTTTGAAAATACCACTTTTCTTGCCAAAATGCCAAGAAAAGAACAATAAGAAGCTGAATAATGACCTTCAATGTTAGTAAGTTGGTAGTCAGGATTCCTGGAATACAAGGAATTGTTAAATATTTGATTAGTAACATTCACAAGACGAAAATGAAAGAAAAAAAGTTCTCGAAAAAATACTCTTTTATTCATCTCATTTTTATTTTTAAATCAACAGAAAAAATACACCTACATTAGATAAAGTTGAAAGAGTATCATAGAAAATAAGTTTAACATTAGAAGAATTAGAAAAGGTAAAATAAAGAGGGTGTATCCTAGCATTTTGGCCTCTTTGCTTTCGATGAAACCACCAACCCTCCAAATTCAGTCGCTCACCTATTTTCGTATTCTGGAAATACATATCCATAAGACGAGAGTTTGAAAATTTTTGCTGTATTATAAAACATTTACCTTGCTGATATTTATGTAACTGCTATTAAAGTTTCAATTTCTGATAATCGAGGCACGTAAGAAGCAATTTAGAGGGATAGGTGGGTTAGATGAGGATTCGTTCTTTTGGGGTTCTTCTTGCATCATAAGAAAAAATAACATTTCGATTTTTACACCTGTAATAACTACTAAGAAGGAGGGGCTTCTTTTCTATACTTTTCCAAAGAAAATGCACATGTATGGAAAGATTATTTTGATAATCAACCCAATCATCATGTATATCTGTCATTAGGTGATGCACTTCAGGAAACAAACTTTAAGCGTCCATGGCATACTACATGTAAATATCTAAGTGTCTTTTGTTGATTCTGCTAGAATATTTATTCAATTGACAAAAGACGGTTGAAAGGTAATGCAATTGCAGACAGAGCCACGCTATAACATTGTAAGAAAAGCAATAAATGCTTGCAGCGCAGCAAGGGTCTTCTCACTTTCCAACAAAATATCCCGATTTTTCATATTGTACCCTATGAAAGAATAAAATGTTCGCCATTTAAGCATCTGTGGCATTGTTATCTTTCACGTTTAATTCTAATGACCCAGCCAGTCGGAAGAAGTACTTGTAACGCTTGAAAAGAAAAAAGTGCCCGTGAAGACAATTTACAATTTTATAACTAAATGATTTTAACCTTAGTATAAAATAATGTTCATTTCATTGCAATATGATTTCAAATCAAAATAACAATTAAGTAAGACTACAAAAAGGTACGAACCTTCAAAAAAAAAACAAAAAAAAACGAAAGGGTTAAACTTTTATTAAAGGGAGGGAATATGTTTTTCGTTTTTGAGTTAATATGTTTCGCTTAATCGAGTCAGGTTTCCATTGGTATCTGATAGCCTCATACCACAGAGAAAAACAATTCATGTGATTCCAATAATAACAAAAAAGAAATGTTACCGTCAGACGAGCAGCCATTCGATATATAATTTATTATGCCCCCTTCGCAGAAGAGGGAGTATTTGGCTTTGCACTTGTCAGTTGGTCGATCCGTCGGCCGGTCCGTCGATCCGTCAGCTCGTCTGTCCGTAGACCCGTTTTTTTGTCCGGAGTATATCTCAAAAAGTAAGCAAGCTAGAATCATGAAGCGCCACATGTTGATAGATCTCATTGAGTGGAAATGCAGTGTACAAGAAACGTAACTCTACACATCATGTTTATAAAGTTATAGCCCTTTGTTGATTGAAAGAATATGCCATCGACCGGCTTTTTTGTTGTTGTTGTCGTGGGTTTGTTTTGTTTTGTTTTGTTTTTGTTTTGTTTTGTTTTGTTTGTTTGTTTTTTTTGTTTTTTTTTTGGGGGGGGGGGGCAAAAATGTTTTTCAAACATCAACCGGAAAATAAAAGATTGCTTCCCTCAGCATGAAAACTGCCACGCGAGACAAAGTTTGTTGTTATGTGCTGTCACAGGTTTGGTCATCATAAAGCTATACGCTTTCTGAAGAAAGTGATACATAAAAAATGTTACATGCGTCTTATATTTGGACGAACTTGGGCCCCATTTCGCTAAGTTATGGCTATGTGTCCGTATTGTGATCGGTGGAACGATTTGGTCTTTCCAGCACCCCTTGTTTTCATCCTTTAGCCAGGAAATGTTATCAGAACCTTTCCCTTCCAGCGAAGGAAAGGTATAATAAGATGATCGTTGAATTGATTTCACTGGGTAACTGTGATAATTAAATGTTCGGCTGCTTTTTTTGTTTCTGCAGACGGTAATTTGTATACCTATAATTTATGACGTTTATCCAATTGTTTCAACCATACGTTATACCATCGTCGCATACATCTTAAATAATGACTGCACTTTCTAGTTACAGAACAGAAACTGGAATAGTCTGATTGTCAATGGTGATCGAGGGAACAATTCAAACCTTTTCGGCTTTTGATACTTGCAATCATGAAATATATATGCAAAGGAATGAGGCCTAATTGTAAATACATACACAAAACGATATATAACAAGACCAAGTAGTGTTCAAATCAGGATAAATTGAGAATGAGCGTGACAAACCAAGAATTTCACATACATACGGACAATTTTTTTAGCAGTCTGGGTCACTAAACAAAGTCATAAGAATATTCTACGTCTTAAGAGAGGTGGAGACCAGTCTATATACAGTTGCGCAGACTGATCAGGGGCTTTGCATAGCAGAGATGTGAAATTGTTGGAAATGTCACGTACGAGCTCAATTATATTTTGTGTTGCCTCAAGGCTCAAATATAATTAGTATTTTTGTGGCAATTTTGATATATGGTTCAAATATTAAGGAATATTTTTCTTATTTGCAGGTTATGGCCACATAGCACCAAAGACAATTAACGGACGACTGGTTACCATGTTTTATGCATTGATCGGAATACCCCTTACCTTACTGTGTTTGGCAAACATGGGCTCTTTCCTCGGGGACGCTTTCCGGTTATTATACAAGCACACGTGTATCTTATTTACTTGGTTGTGTTGTCCACCTGATGGGGGATACCGCGGCAAACAGAAGAAATCTCCACCACCGACCAATAATAAAGACTCACAAGAATTAGATCCTTTAAATTCGAAAGCCAGTAGTAGTAATTTAGGCGGAAGTCATAAACTCGAAGTCATTTCCGGTCCATCTAGAATTCAAAGTAGAGCCGGAAGTGAAATAAACATAATCGTTGAAGATTTTGACAAGCCGCAGGTGAAAGAAAGCAAAGAAAAAATTCGCGTTCCACTTTTAGTTAGTATGATGATAATAACGACCTATATATTCGGTGGCGCACTCATGTTTTCAATGTGGGAAGACTGGGATTATTTAGAAGGATCTTATTTCTGTTTTATAACGTTAAGTACGATTGGATTCGGAGATTATGTACCCGGGTCGCTAAGCAACGCGCAGTCGGAGGATAGTAACCAGAGACTAATAATCTGCTGTGTTTATTTAATGATAGGACTGGCTCTACTAGCAATGTGCTTTAATCTGATGCAGGAGGATGTGACAGCCAAATTTATATGGTTAGGTAAACAAGTTGGGCTTATAGATAAGAAAAAGTGATAGTTATATATTAATTTTTAATAATAATTTCATTTTAATATTTCGAAAATACGGACATGCGTCCTGTGATTGCAATCATCCTACAGAGGGAATTCAAATGAGCACCAACAACAAAGGGTTTGATTGACAAAAACGACATTAGAATTGCACTATTTGCTCTTGTCCCAGGACAGGTAAAAGTTTAATATCTACTTGCCTCTGATGAAATTGAATATATCCACAAAAAGCGAATGGATAAATATTGATGAAACATTTGTTTTTAAAGAAGAAAATGCTGGAACCCAGCATTTTCTTCTTTGAAAATAATGATTCTAACCATTGTTTTTAACATGGCAATTCATCTCTTAGATCTATTTAGTGTCATTCAAAGATGTACCCAGGTACATATGTATTTACTTGTCCATGGCCAAAAAGTCTCTACCCCTTGACTTGGGTTTGACCGGAGTACATATGCTGGTGGCTGCAGCAGTCCATTACTTTGAACAAATCAAAGCTACACTTTACATGTACCGTGCTGTCGGAGGATAGTAACCAAAGACAAATAATAAGTTATGTTTATTTAACGAAAGGACTGGCTCTATTGGCTTTAATCTGGTGCAAGAAGATGTGACAGCCAAGTTTATATGGTTAGGGAAACAAGTTTTGTTTAAACCTATTAATTTTACATCGATTGGGAAACAAGTTCTTACAGCTTAGATTAATTCTGCTCGATTCTTCTTCCTGAAAAATTCACCAGAACTTGCCCCGAATGTGTGTGCCAATGAAAGAACCAAGATCGATAGCGGCTCCCGGGAATCGAACTCAGGACTTTTGGGGTCAAAAAGCCGACGCTCTACCTCTAGACCACGGACACCAGGGATACAAGTCGGGCTTATAGATAAGAAAAAATGATAGTTTTATTAAATAATATATGTGACCCGTCACGCAAAAAAAGGCACCATCTGGGAACTCTGTAAAATGAATATTTGAAAATAAGATCTGGTCCAACATAAGTCAATCAGAGGTTTCATTTCAAAAAATCATTTATTGGAAGGTAGAGCGCGTGACGGGTCACAAATGTACGCTCTTGTAAAGCTCAATTTGAACTTTTGGTACTAATTTATGTCATATACATTGGAGCTGTCTTAAAATTTGTCTCAAATGGTACATTATGATCACAGGCAATTGTTAAGTATGAACACATTTTAGTTCACCCAACTACTTTTTAATAGTTAAATGTTAAACCAGAATCATCGAGTTTAAAATACGTTATTGATATCTGGAAAAAGAACAGACCATAAGCATTTGCCTTAAGGTAGTGAACCCTTAATAGTTCCGCAACATTTCAGAACTTATGAACTTTCACAATGTTAACCGATGTTTCTTAATGGAAATCAATAGGAAACTTCGGTTAACACTATAAAAGTTCATTACCTTCCAAACATTGTGGAACTATTGCGGGTCTGCTACTTTAAACCATCGCTCGTACCCATTTATGAATTTGAATTGAGAACAGCAATGTAGGGTTAATTGATTTCTCAAAAAATAGCCATAGCGCGCTCGGTATTCGAACTGGAATCCTCCCATTACAAGACTTCAAGTCACATTTTTTCGCCAGCCTATGTTTAGCTCACCGGAGCACGAAGTGCCCGAAGTGAACTATTGTGATTGATTAATGTGCGTCGTTCGTCCGTCGGTCTGTCCGTCAAGAAAATCATTTCCTCCCAAACGAGTCATCAGATTTTCACCTAAACTTCACAGAATTGATCCTTAGGACAGGATGTTTCAAGATCCTTCACAGAATTGGAATCCATGAAGAACTCTGGTTGACATGGCAAGGAAGTCAAGAAACTTAGAAAAATCTTCTCCTCCCAAACCATAAGGACTATAGCGTTCATATTTAGTATGAAGCATTGCCCAATGCGTGTCTACCAAATTACTTCAAATTATAGATCCATATTGAAAATAGCCCTATGTTGTGGCATCGTTCATTTCTCGTTTTGTTGTCATACAGTAGTCTATAAAGTGTGTCCTGTTTTGGGTTTTTTTTAACCTTACTTTCCTTTATTTTATTATCAAAGGGGAAATAATGTATAATGAATAAGTTAATGATTTTGTGTCAACTTTCCTTTTTTATGTTGCATTAAATGAACTGTGCAGGTCTTGAAACGCGTATCATACTGCATAAAAAGCATAGAAAACTTTTACAAATGTCAAAGTGCTGATATATATATATATATATATATATATATATATATATATATATATATATATATATATATATATATATATATATATATATATATATATATATATATATATATATATATATATATATATATATATATATATATATATATATATATATATATATATATATATATATTTCAAAAAAAAAAATGTGGTTACTGAAAATTAGCCCTATGCTTTAGGATCTCGAATTTACATCAATAGAAATCAAGCACAAAATCTTAAAGAAAATCTTCTTCTCCCAAGCCAAAAGGCTGAAACTCGTTGTATGTGGCATGGCATAATTGCTTAAGGTCGTTCATCATAAAGATTCAAATCATTGCACCATCTTGAAAAAAAGCTCTGTGTTGTGGTATCCCCGATTTTGCACATAGACAGCAATTAAGGACATAATCTTCAAAATCTTCTACTTCCAAACCATTTAGCTTAAAAACTCTGATAATTTGCATGACACATAATCCTTAGAACATTAAGTGTGCCGACTTGAAAATAACACAGTCCTGTGATGTGAGGTTCTTGATGTTACAACAGAATAAAGAAGGGACCACCAACAACCTTCTGTTTCTAAACAGCAAAGCAATCATCGCTCATATTAAACCTTAGCCTGTATTATTGGGAGTCTTTTTTTCTAAACAGATATAAAGAAAGATTTATTAGAAAAATATTACTTTCATTTTCTGCTTTAGTTATGATCTATGTATTCTCCAGAAACTGTTGAAATTATAACCTTGAAATAGAAATACGTCTTATGTGGCACAGCCACATTGAACACATGCCATACTTTGTAGAAAAAAACACTAATGAAGTAAGACTTAAAAAACTTGAATTTTGCATACTCAGATGAGCGATATAGGGTCATCGTGGTCCTCTTCTTATTTTGAGTATCACTAGACTACAAACCGTTACCCATTCACAAATATATATAGGATAATGGAACATGTTCGCTCGGCTCTTTCCTACTATTAAGCTTTTCTTAAAACCTGATTTTTTAGAAAGATAAAATTGTTTAATTTCGATTTTTGAAAAGAAAAAATGGGGTCACCGTGCTTATTTTTTTCTTAGAGCCGTATGAAAATAGGTACCAAAGTCATTAAGCGCCCCTTTGGTTTTTGTCTTTGAATTTCTTTGAAAATTACACCTTGAATTTGAAGTTATTATACCCCCACCTACGAAGTAGAGGGGGATATATTGGTTTCACCATGTCTGTCTGTCTGTCCATCCGTCCGTCCGTCTGTCCGTAGACCTTTTCGTTTCCGGACTCTAACTCAAGAACCAAATGACCTACAATCAAGAAACTTTATACAAATGTTCCTTATGACCCAAGAGAGTGCCCTTTTGTTTTTGGGTCATGTAGGTCAAAGGTCAAGGTCACAGTCAGCCTTTGTTCAATTTTCGTTTCCGGACTCTAACTCAAGAACCAAGTGACCTACAAGCATGAAACTTTATGCAAATGTTGCTTATTATCCAAGGAAGTGCCCTATTTTTTTTTTGGTCATATAGGTCAAAGGTCAAGGTCACAGTCAATTTTTTGTTCAATTTTCATTTCTGGAATCTTAACTCAAAAAACAGGCGACATAGAATCATGAAACTTCATGCAAATGCTACATATGACCTCAATATTAGTTACAAACACTGTTCAATTTTCGTTTCCGGACTCTAACTCAAGAATCAAGTGGCCTACAAGCATGAAACTTTATACAAATGTTCCTTATGATCCAAGGAAGTGCCCTATTTTTTTGGGTCATATAGTTCAAAGGTCAAGGTCACAGTCAATTTTTGTTCAATTTTCATTTCTGGACTCTTTACTCAAAAACCAAGCGACCTAGAATCATGAGACTTCATGCAAATGCTACATATGACCTCAATATTAGTTACAAACACTTCATGTATTTTTAGCCTTTGCATTCCGACAAAGCGCTTGTGGGGGTATTTGTCCGCTCTGCGACAGTTCTAGTTATTTTTGGACAAATGAATATTCTAAAAGCGATTGATTTATGTTTTATTTAAAAACAACAACCCATTCCACTCAATTATTTCGAAAATTTGGAATTTCGATCAAGCAAAAGAACAAGAGGACCATGATGGTCCTAGATCGCTCACCTGAGTCTCTTTGATCCCTGGGTCATCACATTAATTAAATAGGCAGATGTCAACAAGGAGACAATTTCTTCATAAGATCAATACCATGAAATGTTTTCAGCAAGACAGATGTGCCTTTTTGCTCTTTGATTCTATGTAAAAAAGGGTTGCACCCGGATGAAGCCCAAATGTGACCTCAGGGTCTTGATATGAACAAACTTGGTAGAAGTCCATTAGATGATGCTACAAAGTAAAAATGAAAGCTGTCTGCCTTCTGGTTTCAGAGAAGAAGATTTGTGAAGGTTTTCCTATTTTCACCCATCGTGCTCAGATGAGCTAAAAGGGAACACTCGGGTGGAGCCCAAATATGATCTTAGGATCTTGATATGAACAAACTTTGTAGAGGTCCACTAGATGATGCTACATACTAAATATGAAAGCTGTCTGCATTCTGGTGTCAGTGAAGAAGTTTTTCGTTTTTTACCCTTCATGCTCAGAAGAGCTTAAAGGGATGCGCCCGGGCAAATCCAAAATAAGACCCTAGGGTCTTAATATGAACAATCTTGGTAGAGGCCTACAAGGTGATGCTACATACCAAATATGAAAGCTGTCTGCCATCTGGTTTCAGAGAAGAAGATTTTTTAAGATATTTGCTTTTTGATTCTATTTAAAAAAGGGTTGCGCCCGGGTGGAGCCCAAATATGATCTCAGGGTCTTGATATGAACAAAGTTGGTAGATGTCCACTAGGTGATACTACATACCAAATATAAAAGCTGTCTGTTTTCTGGTTTCAGAGAAGAAGATTTTTGAAGATTTTCATATTTTCACCCTTTTTGTTAAGGGTAACGGGAAAGTTAAGGGTGGATTTCATTTATTTGATCAACTTTGGTAGAGCTTGACCCAAGGAACATCCCTGTCAAGTTTCATCAAGATTGGCCTACTGGTTTAGGAGGAGAAGATGTTTAAGGAAATCGTGGACGACGCACGACGGACGACGGAGATCGTACGATCACAATAACTCACCTTGAGCACTTCGTGCTCAGGTGAGCTAAAATATGGCATCTTTATTCGATCCTGAATAGAAGTATTTTTCCTTTAATATTAAGGGCTGCTAAAACATGTTTCACAGTAAAATAAACTAGTTCTACTACTAAACTTTTCTTAAACTCTCATTTTAAATTTGTGACAAAATGAAGATTTTTTTTGTTTTGGAAAAAATTGGGGGTCTTACTTTTTAGATATTTTAACTCATTTGTTAAAGTAAAGGGAGGTAATTCACAAAAAATAATCAAATTTCAAAACATATCTTTTAATATTGGAAATAACAAATTTGTTGGTATTTTGGCTCGGGGATATGAGGAAGGGGTTCTTTTTACCATATTCATAAGTTTCATTGGCTTACTCTCCGAAATATAGGCAAGGAGTAATATTGAAAACTTGCTTGTCGTTTTCTCTGAATACTCTAAAATCGAAAAAAATAACCCCAAAATTGGTGAAAAAATGTTTTTTGAATTTATACAAAATTTTGCGTGTTTTGTCCACCTTTCATGCATCTCTATCCAAAAACATAGTTTGAATTTCGATTCTTAGTTTTATAACGATCACAGAAACTCAAATGTTTTGTTTTTTTAAAATGCGTAAAATCAAAAACCGGATGTGCGGACGTCCTTAATAATTTCGTCTACAATCAATCTACAAACAGCTAGTATATCTCCTACAATGATACACGTTAAAGAAGGATCATTCCATAGAACACAATAAAACTACCAGATGTTATATTCTCGAGGTTGTTCACCTTCCATGTCATAGAATAGGGGTGGTTTTGTTTAGGCTACAATTTTCTATCCAGGATTACAAAATGTCACGTTAAAATTGTGTCTTATACTTTAAAATATGACCTCCGTCGTGGGACTGAAATAACGTCAGTGAATATTTTTGCTAACACTCGGGTGTTAAAACTTTAGTGCAATTACAATGCAAAATTAATGAGCTTGGAGAGCATAGCAACGATATTTAGTTTTCATGAAAATGACGTCATAATTGATGTGATGACGTCATTTTTCGAAACGCCATTATATGTGACGCGGAAAATTTTGAATAGAGTATTACAAAAAATGTTGGCGCTTTATCGCATAAACTCGGATCATTTTATAAATAGAATATCAATATTGTTCTAATTCGATGATGAATTTATCAAACTCATCATTTGAAACAGATAAAAACTCGGAAAGCCTTGTGTTTGGCTTTACTCACCGACAGTGATTGAATGTCTACATAAAAGTTGTTAATCATTCTTTTGTGTTTGAATGTCTACATAAAATTTGGTAATCATTCTTTTGGCAATTTGGAACTTTGAAAAACTTTGCCTCGGGTGAGTGCTATGGGACTTATGTTCCTCTTGGAATGTGAAACTACCAGGTCGGTTTTTACGCATCTTTACTTTAAGGACTTACTTTAAGATGACCATTCAAATAAAATCAAATTTGCAAAAAGACCCTATTTTTACCGTACTGGTATAAACTCGAGGACAGCGAAAAATTAATGTATATAAATATGAAATGCAAGTTCTGATTTCAGAATATTTCTTCGATCGTGAATCGGTTCGACACTAACATGTTACGTACTCAGCAAAAACACCATTTCTTATACGAATCACGTCGCGAATGTATAGTTGTTAAGCCTCTTATTTCCCCTGATGGATGCTCCAGTGGTTGTTTGCATTCTACAAGATTATTCTGCGTTATTATTTACCTGGCAGGACGTTGCCGTGACATAATTTAGCAAGGTAACATACAATATTTTGGTTTCTTTCAAAAGAAAATCGTTAATTGCCATTAACGCGTTTAAATAAATGTATCCTAAAACTGACAGGAAGACGTGCATTTTTGTGAATACATTTCTTTGCTTGGTTACCAAAATCTCGTAACTCCAGCTTGTCCAAGCCGAAGTAACGAGGTTTTGGTTGCCAACCTTCGATTCACAGAATATCAACTATCAATTAAAATTTTTGATTATAAATGAAGGCTGGTTTACCTTTACATGAAATACAAGGAAACGATACTTCGGCTCCAGCCTGACAGGTCAATAACCATGGACTATACTGTATGTTTGTATGTTTGTTGTATATGTTTGTATCTGTTTACCTTTGTGCCACAAAGGCTAACGATAATAAGAATAATTCTAAAGATACGATTTTCTTGTTTAATTGTTATTTAAAAATCCAAAATAGCATACAGGCAATGTGCAAGCCACATGTAAAGTTGACAACATCATGAAGTTGACAAGATGAGTTAAATTATTATGATTTCGGAATGAAATTGAATGAGGTGAAGTGACTTTTGAAAGAAATTAAAATTACTGAAATTTATATGATATTGCCAATTTCGACCCATTGGACGTTCTTTTTTTTTCATACCAAAACACTCACTCCAATCAATCAAAAGCGCTCAAAAATCCTTCAAAATGGTTCGAAATTATTAAAAACGCTATACGCCTGCATATAATTCAAATCATTCGAGTCCTCGAAGAAGAAACGTACACATAGACCTTAAAGGGGGGTTTTGGATAAAGATAATTCCGTGCAAGTTTGACGAAGATAACGATATTATATTACACCCCTTTATAGTTCGGTCCTCGACGGCGGCACTCATTCTTTCCGACTATTTGTCTGTCACTAATTGGTCGATAAATCGTACACCTATGTGGGATAGCAGCTGGAGGCTAGGAAAAGATGGTATGGTAGTACTGGTGTGAGAAATACAAGGAATCAATTGTTAGGTGCTCTTTCAGCTAAAAGATTTTTGAAAGCGGTGTAAAACCCCATTCAAACAAACATATACACCCCTTCTTTTTTCATTCAAAACTTGTTCCTCACACTTCTTCAATTTCAATCCAAAATAATTCACCTTGTCAATTCTATGATATTAATAACTGAAGATCTACACGCTTTCAGTGGGAAATTTAGGATATTTTTTCATGGCCGCTTACTTGTCCTGCGTTTTTTGAGCGCAGAGCAGCCATGCGTTCAGGATGACCAAACGGTGTAAACTATTTGCCAATTATACCCAGCTTTGCACGCAAGTGCACTTGCGAGCAAAGCGGGGTATAATTGGCAAATAGTTTACACCGTTTTGTCATCCGGAACACAGGGTTGGTCAAGTTATACCAGTATTACAAAAAAGGACTGTATAGAGACCAAAAGGTCTCAAAAATAAACGGGACAAATCAAACACTACATTGTTTGATATGTTTACCAAATTTCCGGAACGGACAAAAATCGTCTGGCGAACATTTGCACAGGGAATGGCGTTGTATTGTTGTATTGTTGTATTGAAAAGATGTCGTCTCGTCATGTTAAAAATATCGCTTTAATAGTGTCCGCAGAGAAATCAGTATATCAAGTGCACTTGAAAATGGGGAAATCTACATATTTCATTGAACAAAAAATCGAACCGCTCTTTTATTGGAAATTGGTTGTTTTACGAAGAATTTTAAAGAAGGTGCAGTATAACATGTATTGAGCAAACACTTACGGGAAACCAAAAGTCGATCGATTCAGAGAATGGTCGCTTAGTACAAATTTTTGTTTAAAAAAAATACATTGAATATTTATGTAACTGCGATTATTTCTCAATTATCTTAAGTTATCAAAACTCAATAGAATCACCTCATTGAGACGATTCCAATGAGTTCTTTTAACAACGTAGGATTCATTAATAATATTTTTTAGCTTAATAATATCTACTTTTTAAGCTATTTTTAAGCTATTTTTAAGCCAGGAAATTGATTTCCTTGCCCCTAGCGATCAAGAGGTGTTTTCAAGAAATACATTCAAAGAAAAATGTTGGACTAGGTGTCCACTTTCATCCGCCAAAGGCAGTAGTTCCACGAAATCTTTTTTCCTACATATTACCGGGATCGATTTCAAAGATGATGCCACCTTAATATGACGTCATCATTAACGAAATAAAGCAGAATATGCAGACTCTTTGATACTGACGGTTATGAAAAAATCTAGTTGTTGATGGATAACCGAAATGTCGTATGTACAAACGTTATTCATTCTCCAGGTACGACATTTAGTTCGAACAACGATGAAGTGCGAAAGCTATGTGATTTCATTGCTCTGCCTTTATATCTGAATCCCGGAGTGCATTTTTTCCAAAAAAAGTGTAATTAATCATATCGAAAGAAAATTATGTCTGGCAGAGAAAAAACAAGTTTTTTGTTAATGACCGGATTGTCGTATCTACGGCCTATATTCGAGCTGCAGGTAGGACATTTCGCGTTGCACAACCACATATCGAGAAAGCTGTATATTTACAGGTTTTGCATGCATGTCCGAATCACACCAATCGGATGTTTCGCAATGGGATGGAAATTTTAGTCATAAGCTTTATGTTAAATCAGTATATGACCAAAGGAAGCCGACCAGAATACCCATTCTAGGCACCGAAAGATGTGAAGAAAATCTGAGACGATATCATACAACGCATTATCTCGAACATACTCAGCTTTAAAGTTTGCAATTACGACGTTTTGGAAAAAAAGCGAGTGACGAAGACATTAAACACCAATGCCGCAGTTCAAGATTCTAAAGTCCTCGCGGGCGCCTCGTTACAGTCAAACACTTCATTAAATTGACTTTTGCCACGATCAAAACAACTCTAAATCGCCCACTCAGCGCTATTTTTATTCATTCCAAACCCTCAAACTGGTCCTAAATCACTTAACAGGATAAGAGCAACAACTTCTTTATAAATAAAAATCACAATTTCACTGACTCAATTGAATTTGTAAGCGACTTGTTGCTTTTTAGAGGGAATGAAAACTATTGATAGATGTTATTTGTATAATTGCTACAGGGAGGGGTTAATAAATATCGTTGATTTTGTAAATATTGAACAAAATTAGAGAAAATGGAATTCCTTTCTTTAATTTCATTCAAAACTTACTCATTGCACTCATTGAGTATCATTCAAAAACATTCCAAAATCATTCACGCTGTCAATTTTACGATGTTCTGGATTTTGATATTACCTTGCATCGTCACTTGAAATCTCTCTAGTTTGTGTCAAATGGGGAAATTGTTCGTGAGCGCATTTTTTATCACGAAGACAGGACTAGGTTAGTGTTACACAAATAAATGTGGAAGAGAAGTTATGACTTAATAATGATAATTCAATTCCTTCTGTCAGCAATGTTAATCAAAAGAAACAAGAGGACCATGATGGTCCTATATCGCTCACCTTCGACTCTTTGACTCCTCTCTTAATGCTTAAAAGATCATTTAATGGTCATTAATTTTTTCAAAGAGTGACATTATTCTATTCCTTTGATCCATGAATAAGTTTCTAGCCTTTTTCTAAACAAGTTTCTTGTGACCTGACAAACATTCTGACCAAGTTTCAAGAAGATTGAACCATGTTTGTGGCCTCTAGAGTCTAGAGAGTAAACAAGAATATTTTCATTAAGGTCTTTCTACCCGTGATATAGCATGGATCCTTCCCATTTTCAAAGGAGTTCATCATGTAGACCTGATCAACATGTTGACCACGTTTCATGAAGTTTGAGCCTTATATGTGGCCTCTGGAGTGTAAACAAGAAAATTTGCATTAAGGCGCCTTTTTCCCATGATATAGCATAGATCATTCCTACTTTCAATATGCTTCATCCTTGTGACCTGGCTATCATTCTGACCAAGTTTCGTGAAGATGGAATGATATTTGTGGCTACTATAGAATTAATAAGAAAATTGTCATTAAGGCCCTTTTTCCTGTGATACGGCAATTTTCCTTCCCATTTTCAATTAGATTAATCTTTGTGATCTCTCCAACATTCTGACCAAGTTTCATGAAGTTCGAGCCTTATTTATGGCCTCTAGAGTGTAATCAAGAAAATTGTCAGTAAGGCCCTTTTTTCCGTGATATGACCTTGATCCTTCGCATATTTGATAGGCTTCATCCTTTTGACCTGGCCAAGATTCTGACTAATTTTCATGAAGATTGGGCCAAATTTGTGGCCTCTAGAGTGTAAACACTTAGATTGTTGACGCCGGACGACAGACGACACACGCCGCACTACACACGACGGACGATAGACGACGGACATTCAATGATCACAAAAGCTCACCTTGAGTACGATGTGCTCAGGTGAGCCTAAAAATCTTCAGGCCATATTTCTTTCCACAGGCTTTAAGTTCTCTTCTTACAAATTTAAACGTTTTCTGGCCTTCAGTACTATCAGTACTTTGATTAATATAAGAAGTGGGTTTTGAAAACAGGTGCTTAATAAAAATAGTCGCTTAAAAGTTGTGGTCGCTCGAGGAAGATTGGCATACAAGAAGAAGAAGATTTACATACAAAACTGCTTAAATGTATTGTCGATCTAATTCCTTCTAACCAAAATTTTAAATGGAGAGTACGTGACCCGTTATTCAAAAAGGGACCATCTGGGAAATGCCCAAAGTATCGACTCTGGTCAGACTACGCGGACTGTGGAAAATGACTTTGGGTCAAAACTTTTCTGATAAGGGTGATTTTCTGTACCTTTAAATTGCCTATCTATTTTTTTTTTTTTTTTTTAACCCGAATGCCGGAAGACCAACGGGTTATTGTCATGGCATGGTGTCCGTGCGTCCGTGCGTCCGTCCGTCCGTCCGTCAACTTTTACTTTAAAAATCTTGTCGTCATAAAGTACTAGATGGATTCCAATCAATTTTCATATGAATGTCCCTTGGTTGACCCTCTATCAGATTCCTTCAAAGAAATTTAATCGGTTGAAAATCATGGCTGTAGTAGGCGTGGCTTATTTCCATATATGGTAATAGATGGCTTTTCTCAGAAACTAATTGATGGATAAAGACCAAACTTCACATGAATTATCCTTTAGTGGCCCTCTATCAGCCTACAAAAAAATCATTGTGATCAGATGAAAATTATGTCTTTTATGGGCAAGGTCATTTCTCTATAAGTAATATAGTGTTAACGTTGAAAACCATTTCTTAGAATCTAATCAATGGATATCAACCAAATTTCCCTTGAATGATTCTTGAGTGACCCTCAATTAGTCTATAAAAGATTATTATAATGATCAGATGAAAAATATGTATTTTATGGGCGGACGTCCTTTCTCTTTATGAGTAGTAATGGACGATACCTTGGTACCCTGGTACCAAGGTATCGTCCAGATTTTTGGTAGGCTATTTGTGCATTTGGACTTAGTCATTTTTAGGAGAAATGCGAACTTAGGCTTGTGGGGAATATGCATGTGGACTTAGTTTTTTTTACAAGAAATGCGGGTTGGGTTGTGAGTAATGTGGATGTGGACTTAGTCCTTATCTTACCGTCCAAAGACGGAAAGATAGGGACTTGTTATAGGGATTTTGTCTTTGAAATAAGTGGTTGAATGTATTGTGAAAGTGAGGAATGCAAAAGGTCTTTGACAATTTGCAAAAGAAAATGAATTCTTTCTTGGTGTTGGGTGGTCCTGAAAAGGACCGTTTTTGTTGATTGATAGTTTTGATCTCTTTAGTAGTGGCTGCATCCAAATCGTGGGTTACAAATTGGACAATGTCTCCTCATTATTTTCCTTATAACCAATGTTTCTCCATTCCAAACCACTCTTCTCCTAAATTAAGTACCCATGTAAATGACATCATGTAATCCGCTTGGTTGTTGTGCGATTGTCCTACCCAGGATGGGTCTATCCAAGTAAATGACATCTTGCAGATCATTGGTTGGTGTCTGCTCAATGGCATTTTCTTGTGGAGGAATGATTTGAGTGTGTCTAATCATTCCCTGCACGCGATACAGTCGCTCAGCAATGTTCAGCAATTCCTTCGCTATGTCGGTAAGTTCTCTACGAATCGGCTCCATGATCAAAAATGTTAAAGAGTGGAAAATCTGCTATGTATTTATATTGACGACGCGGACCTTGCTGGAAGCACCTCTACTTTGAATTGAAGAAATTGATGACGAGATGGAAATTTGTGTTTTCTCCAAGCATGAAAATATGATATTACTCATTATTCTCTATCATGAAACCGATTCTTTTTACCTTTATCATGAACAATCATGAAAAGGATGGAATATTAAACGACAACAAAACACTAATATTTATATTTTCTATATTTTATTGAACAATGAACTGTGAACTAAGAACAAAAATGAAAAATCATGAACATATTTACAATCAATTTTATATTACAAATTGTCTATACAATTCTGCTAAATGTCTGTATGAACCACGATGTGACTACTCTGTAATTTTTATGTAAGTTCCTTGTGCTGAATGTCTTTCTTAGAAGTTTTTTTAAGTTGTATCCTCTTGCTAACCCATCCAAGGCAAAAATACAATAGTGTCCACAAACTTTTCCAAGGATGCTTTGAATAGGTTGGTTATTATAAGTCCACGAACGTGAATTATTTTGGATAAAATGAGATATTTCCCTATGAAGTGGTGGAAGTCCATATGAGTCAAAGTACATTGCTTTACCATTTGGATAGAATATAACTGTACCCAATGTTCTCCTGAGTTGTGTGAATCTGCTGTATTGATGATATAAGCCTTCACATGTGAAGGTTTTCGCTTTGGTAATAAATTCTTTGCACACACTCTTCCATTGAGATTTTTAATCCACACTCCACGATCCAAGATATGTTGAATTTCACTGGTGTACATTATTGATCCCAAGACTGCTTTACTTTCTCACTCCAACGTTCTAGCCATGTATCTGTGAATCCGCACAAAATGTTCTTTTTATACTTCGCCATAGTCGATAGGCTTCTACTGATACTTGTTCGTTTAGTTTTAAGTCTTCAAGCTGTGGATACCATACCTGCATTATTTTGTATGGATTTACTTTAAGCATTGCTTGCTCAATGAACAAGTCTGTATGTTCTTCTCTACTCATGAATAAGCAAACAGGGTGTTCTATCTGACTCGGATGATCTATTTGACACCCGTTACAATTGTAATGAACTTCTTCATTGATAAGTTCTTGTAGTTGATCCACCATACATTTTTGAAAACTGTTGTGAATGTCATTTTTGCGAACTGATTCAATGTTTGATGAATATTTCGCTTTTTCTGCTTCTTCTCTCAGTTTAATTGCGTACTGGTATCCAAGCATGTTTTTTTTAGAAATCGGTGATAAATTCTCTGAGACTGTTGATTTCGATTTGATTATCGAATTCAGCGAAAACAATAACGTTGATCACTCTAGCAAGGTTAGATCCAAACTGAAGTTCTATTCTCATGCCTCCAGTTTTTATGGGATGCAATAGTCCTTCTTCACTGCCTTGATCTGGTGTGAGATCAAAACCCCAAAGAGCGAATCCAGCATCATATTCCTCTTTTGTTATACCAAATGATTTGTCAGCACCAATGGATTTTGTGGCATTGAACAAAGACAGATATGATCTCTGTGTTAGTCCATTTGTGAAGTCAGGTTCAAATGGTTTACCATGAATACTGTGTCCATTGCATGATACGGCTATTTTTCTTACGTTGAAATGAGAAAAGTTGAATGGGTTTGATGTATAAGATCCATTGAAGGCTCCATTTGTTACCATTCCAATAAAAACACGTTTTGGTAACTGGCCTTGGAACAAATGATCTTCCACTTTTGATAGAGTACCGTTAGTGATTGAAAATGTTTTGACTTCTACTCTACGAATAGGGATTTTCATATTATTCTGTGCAATGAGTTGGTTTAGATTATTTGCAACTACTGGTGACAATTCAACATTTCTAACATGGAAACTTACTGTTTCAAACTGAATTTTGACTTTGGGTTCACCTGTATGCTGCATTATGCAAAATTCTGGACGTGACTTATTTAATCTTAGTCTGATTTCCACTCCATTGGGAAGATATTTTTCCTGGAGAAAAACATCTAGATGAAGACGTCCAAATAATTCCACTGTCTTACTTTCTGCAATAGCCGCTATTCGTTGTTTAACCCCTTCGTTATTTCCGGCGGTTTGAGCATCGTTCATATGTCCTGCTGTGTCTTTAATCCAGAGTTCTCCTGCTCTCAAATGAGTTATCTTACTTTCTGGACTATATGACAAAAGGTTTTCAATGTAGGCTCTGTATGGATAATTATTTGATCCACTGGTTATCAGTTTGTTATTCAGGTATAGATCTATGTTACTGAACATACTATGTAAGAAATTATTCACTGGTGCAATGTTAGCACCATCTGCTAAAGCTGAATCATCTGCTGCTTGGATAATTTTAAATTTCACATACAGAAAGGACTGTGATAAATCCGTCCAAAACTCTGTTTGAGGTGGTATCATAAATTCTATTGGTGAATCATTTGCAATTGATGCAACAGGAAAATGTTCAACCCACTGAGATTCCTGCATGCTTGTCATGGTAGGAGGTACTGATAATACATCTAACTCAGTTTTGCTACACTCACATGATCCACTTTGCATCATCTTTTTATGGACTTTTTACAATAATGTTAATCAAAAATGTCTAATGGTCTGGCTGACTTTTGGTTAGTTTGATGTTTCTTTGACGTGATCTTACCACGGCGAGATCGAGAATGAGAATGATGTGCATTGCTTGATTTCTTTTCATTTATATTCGATAACAACTTGTTAGTCAAATGTTTTAAGGATTGTTTTCCTCTTGACATGAGAACTTTCTTTGGCTTTTTACGATGTTCTAAAATGTCTTGTGCTATTCCTAATCCTTGTTTAATACCTTCATCTTTTATTGCATGCAGTCCTGATTTTACCATAGGTTTAATTAGTGGTGTTACTGATCTTAATGCAGATTTAAACAGAGACCCTAAGCCAAAACCATATTGATGTTGAACGCCTCTATAAACAGGCACCATGTTTTTTTTATTTTTGATTTTCTTTGCGCTTACGAAAATGCAACTTTACTATTGTCTTGCCAATGACAAACTGAATAGGATGACCAGAATCACCTGTTATATTAATGTGAATGGAATCAAAATCTGATTTTGAAACTGGGAAATAATGTGGAGCAATAATTTCATGATTAATATGTTGACTTCCATTATCATTTTCAATGGTATTAGATGTTTTAAATGGTACAACTCGAAGTATTGGAACTAATGTATCACCAACAATGGAATATTCAACAATGTCTGAATATACAAATAAATGATTATATCCTGCATCAATGTTTGGTGAATATTTAAACATTTCAAAAACACTCTTTCGCTTGTAAATTGTTTTACCATCAAAAATAGGATCACCACCAAGTTTTTGAAATAATGATTTATTGAATTCTATTCCAGTTTTATTAATATTTCTGAATTCAAACTTTGGGCGTTTTGATGATTCAGAATATCCAACATGAATAGTTGCACTACTATCATGAAGCACTTTTCCAATTTCATCATCAATGCATTCATTGACTACATCTAACACATGAGATGGTGAATTGAAAGATCCAGGTGTGAAACGAAATTTGATTGCCCATTTCATATCATGCCCTGTTGAATTAGTTTTAAGGGCAGTGATTTCTAATGGAGAGGGTTTTCTTTTATTTTCTTCAAATATCTTTTTGTAGATACCAGTATCTGTCGTAATGATATCAAACCTAGCTTCTTCTTCACTGATATTTAGGAATTGACTTGGTGTTATCAATTGTGCAAGTGCAACTTCCCAATCTACCTTATCAATATGAACAGTTTTAGGCAATTTAACTTTAAAACAACATTGTGTGTTTGTAGGAAAATAGTTCAAAGAACTATCACTAGGCAAAGTTATGTAGAAGGAATTCATTTTTTACCATCAATGAAATCAAATGCTGATTGTTTAATCTGTTTTGTGAATTTTAATCCGGGTGATGGTAAAATGTAGCCTAAAGAACTACTGAGAAGAATTAACCACAATTCACGATTATCACTTTGAATACTAAGATGTACTATGGATGTAGCAATAATGGCATAAATGACTATTATTTGTGATACATAAGTGAACTGATTTTTAGGGACACGATTTCCAAAACATGTAAAAGGAGTTGACTGACTGACACTGTCACCTCCAGATTCCAACTGAGATTGCATGATAATTACTTCAGTTTTTATAAGTTTTTTTCAAATCACGTTAAGTTTGATTCTGGTATCCAACTCTCAAATTTTTTAGGATAACCTTTCCAACTGACTTTAATTTCTTTGATTATTTTTTTACCTTCACGTCTTGTTCGCTTATCAAGAACTGAATCTATTTCATAAACTTCATCATCTTTTATAAGTTGCAATTCTTGTTCATAAAATGACCCAAGGATAGGTTCATTTGCTAAATCTTTAATTTTATATGTGATTGGAGATGTTTTTGAATTTACATGAGTGATTTCAAATAATTCTTGTGTCCAATTTGGAAGATATCCTTTCTCAAATGTATGTTTTGTTTTATTGATACGAACACGATCACCTTTCTTTAATTTTGGTTTCTTTTTTATCTTCTTAATCACTTTTGTTTCACTTTTTGCATATAAGTTCTCTGAAATTTTTGCTTCATTAGAATGATTAACATCTGATGGATTTGCTTTTATGCTCCGGTGAAAAGTATTGTTATAATTATTCACAAAGTTTTGAAGAACATCAATATATCTTCGTGTTTTTTCATGAGTGAAATATTTCCACATTCTAGTTTTCAACGTACGTTGAAATCTTTCCACAATACTTGCTTTAGTCTCTGGATTATCTGTAGTGAAATAATGGATCTTTTTCTTTTTCAAAAACGTTTGAAAGTCTTTGTTTTTGAACTCACTTCCTTTATCTGTTTGTAATGATAGAGGTTTTCGTGATTTAAGGATGGACTGAAATGCATTTATCAATGTTTTTCCCATCTTATTCTTAATAGGTACAACCCATGCAAATTTTGAAAAGACATCAATAACACAAAGTAAATATCTAAACCCATTATTTTGATTTGAAAATTGTTGCATGTCTGCTAAATCAGCTTGCCATTGGTGATCGATTCCTGCAACAATAGTTATACGTCTTTGAAATTTTCTTCGAATAGGTTTATGTAAGTCGTATGTTGATTCTCCTTGTAACCATTTTTTTAACATCTTGATATGATATGGTTTTCAAAATGGACTTCGCTGCTTTGTATAATTCTTTTATGCTTGAATATGCAACTTTATTTTTATTTAATCCATAATATAATTTTCTCAACAGTGCATCTTTGGACTTACGCTTCAGTATGCCTCCCATGACTGAAGACTTTTAGAAATTAAATCTTTTTTTATAGGACTTAAAAGTTGTTGAGTGTAAAGATCTTTTCTTTTTTCTTTTTCATGAGTCGTGGCATATGGTGACATTTTTCTTAAGTGGCTTAAGGTTCTCTTCTTTATGGTTTTCATTTTGGTTGGAGATCTTACTAAACTTCTGACGGGGGTTTTAAAGGGTGTACTAAAACTTATTTCTGATTCACTAGATTCGCTTTCAGGCTGATATTTTTGCATCCATTTCCATCTTGACATGTTTCCAACTACTTCTTGTGGAACATTGCTTTCATGTAAAGCTTTAGAGAATACTTCCCAACCTCTAGGTCCAATTCCTTTTCTCTTACGTAATGAATCATTTATGAGATCAATGATATTTGAGCCTGGGATAGGTTTTCCTTTATATGTTACCATACCTTGATTATCCCATGATATGTTATCATTATCTCTAAGAATATTTAACAGAAGCTTAGCTTTTCTCTGCATGGTTGTAGGTACACTTTCTATGATACGATCATGTAATGAAACATTTATTGATTCTGATTTTGGATCCACCTCTTTAATTTTTGAAGATTGGGGTAATGTCGGATGTTTCACCTTTTCAAATGAATTTTGTAGTTTGAACAATGTTTCTCCATACTTTTGTGCTTTATCTGTTTCAGAGATATCAGTTCTTTCTAATGTATTTTTCATATCCTTATATAGGTGGGAAACATTGGTTGCTTGTGGATTTTGTGGTAAAATAGGTGTTTGATTTTATTCATCCCTCCATTGCTTCATATCATTAAGTACTTGGAAAGGAACAATGACCATTTTTCTTACTGACAATTTTTTTGTAAAGGTACTTCTTCACAAAAATCACAGGTTCATAAGATTATAAAGCTTTTATTGCACCACCAATCCCTCCTATGACAGCTTTACCTAATAGTGGTATTAATGCAGACCCTAACAATGGGAGAAAACCACCCTTCTGATTCAAAATGCGTTTCTTATTTTTTACAGACACTGATTTTGAAGCAAGATTTCGAAGATGTCGACGGTTTGAATACAACTTCTTCTTCTGAGCATCTGTTAGGTGTACATTGCCTTTTAAAACATTGTGACAACATTCTGATATACATCTTATCACTGGAGATGATAATTCTTTAACTAATTTTTTTCTTAGCTTTGGTGAAGATTTCATCAATGCCATAACCATATGGCCATGTTTCCTAATTAAAGGAACTTTTCTTATTTTTTTCACCGTGTTATCACTTCTTCAGATAAATCAAAAATGATAAAGAACGTGAAATATCAAAAGTATTTATGAGGTAGACAATTTTTCTCGTAATGCTGTAAGAGCTATTCCAGCTGGAGAAGATACAGTTCTCATATCCAAAGTTGTTAAGGGTGAAAAGGGTGCAATTCCATATTTTCTGTTTCTAAGTTTCTGCAGACTTGATTTTGGCATACGTTTTGGTATAATGAAATCACTGTCATAACTTGAATCAGAGGTTGAACTTGAGATTGGGGTTGAAAAACGGGCAAATGAATTCGGAGACATAGAACTTGATAAGAATGAAGGTGGAGACATATGCACCGGTGTTTGTGGTGAATGAATTGATGAAATGGGGGAAACATTTGGTGTAACATTTGTTGATGACATTTTAGAAAAAGGTCTATGTGATCTTCTCATTGTAATGAACCTTTCATCAATTAAGAATTTGTTTTTTGATTTCTTTGGAGAATTTTTCTTTGGTGATTTTTTTTAAAGTTCTTTTCAAAGTTTTTTTCTTCGGTAATTTCCTTTTTACAACTTTTTTCATTGGAGATTTTCTTTTAACAGAATTTTTCTTCTTTGGTGATTTTCTTTTTACAGATTTTTTATCATGTCCAAATTTTCTTGCATTTCTTTCTCCATCCCATCTAAGAAGACTTCTAATTATTACACCACCAAGAAAACCACCACCACCGGGTTTCAATATGATTTTACGTTTTACTTGTTCATTAATGTTTGGATCTGCAAGCTTAGCTACATCATCTCTATGTTTATTCATATATGTAACAGTTTGCTTTGGTAGCTTGATTCTATTTTCAATGATATTTTGTGCTGCCAAAGAAAACCATTTCAATATTTCCTTCAAACCAGCATTCAATAATGCTTCTCTTTCATACTTGTTTGTCTGTCTACTTAAATTCTGTAAGGCATGAATCACTGATGTAGATGTTCTCGGTAAGGCCATCTTCACACAATGGCAGAGATCGATAGACTGGACTTGAATGATCATAAGATCACCCATTTATACAGGTGAATAAATAATTGGACCTTGATCTTCATTCTTTGTATACCATCTATGAAATATATCAGTTCTTAATCTCAATACTTTTTGAGTTCGAGAATGAAAATCAATGACCAAATAACCATGAGGTAAGGATGTTGCATCATTGTACGCAGGAATCAATTGTGGGGCTTGCATTTGATTTGCTAGAGTCTTTATTTGGTTATTATCACGTTCATTGCGAAAAAGTATCATGTATCTTGAATTAATACTAATGGTTCTACTTGATTTCGACTGTGAAAACATGTTTTGTGTTAGATAGATGACACTTGCATTACGATGATGACCTTTTCTAGTAAACCATAATTTAATTTTCTCTTCATCTTTTTCACCTAACATATCATCAAATATTACCAAATGTGGTATAGATGCATCACTTACAATTTCATTTTCATCTTCAGGTATTCCGTCAATGAAAGTAATGAAATCAAATTTTTCTTTCATGATACTGTATGCATTTTGCCATTCTTTATAACACCAAGTAATTCTTTTTGGTGCAATGGTAAATAAGTCTTCACGATAATCTATCAGTTTGTGAACGAATTCTGTTTTACCACATCCACTTGGACCAGAAATGAAAATATTACAAGGATGGTTAAACGAGAGGGAGAGAATATCTACATCCATTTCTTACGTCCTTACCATTCAATGGGTAGAAATAAAATGACAAAGATATATTCATTTTTTTAATTTTTATTCTTTAACATTTTTGAAACATCATAAAACATTCCTTTACAACATTTTTTACAATAACATATTTACAATTTCATTCTTTTTAAAAAACATTTTTTGAAAAAAAAATTTAAAAAAACAGCTTTGAAAATATTTTTCAAAAAATATTTTCGAAAAAAGTTTTTTGAAAAATATTTTTAAAAAATATTTTTAAAAAATATTTAAGAAAAATATTTTCAAAAAAGTTTTTTGAAAAAATCACAACTTTTATTTTTTAAAAAACAAAATCAACAACAAGTTTTTAAACAGTTCGTTGGTTATGATAAAATTCACCTTTAAGTCCACTTATCCAAGTCCAATAATGATTCAAAGTTGATTCGGATAGTTTAATACTTGTCTTTCCTACTTTACGATTTCCTAATTCATATGGAAAGAAGAATGTTTTACTATCCGCTTTGTAATTCGCTTCATTGACAGGAAGCACTCTACATGATGAAATTGTGGAGGCCACTATTTATTTGCTAACATATCTGTCAAATATGATGATTCCCTCTATTGCTTCAACTTCTTCAACAGTAGTTGGAGTAGTTCGATAATTCACATGATCAATCCATGTCTTTCTATACAACATGTAAAAGTTAAATTGTTTAGCTTTTCTTTCAAGTTTCTCAATGAATTCACTACATGTTCTCCCATTTAGCATTGGTGTTTTAAATGTCCACTGATATGTATCTCTATCTCTCCAAAAGTAGAAGTTATTAAGTAAGACACTCGTCAACACTTTTATTTCACTATCGTCGAACTGTGTATCGTTTATCATGTCCTGTATATATGCTCTCATTTTAAACAGTTCTATTGCAGGTTGACCTTTCGTGATTCCATTTTTCATCTTTCGAATCCACATTGATATACAAACTACTTTCATTCTTTCTTGTATATCTTTATCCAATGTATGATATCCGATGAATATCTTGTAGATCTTTTCACGTAACTCAATTGGTAGTGGAAGTTGATAAGGCAACATTTTGAAATTTAGCTTCCACAAGTAGTAAATAATAGATGCCAGAAATGTTATCATCTTACAGTTCTTTAATCATTTATTCTCATTTATAGAATTGTCTATAAGATGTAATAATCGTGAAATCTCTTTTTCTAGTTCATTCCTAATCAGTTTTTGTCTTACAAAATCATGTGTTAAGTACAATACCAAATGAACTAAAACAAACATTGTTTTCTAAGAGACAGAATCAATATCTTAATGTACAGTGTTCAGCTTGTTCACAAGAAATGATATCCATCATACATTTCTACACTCTATTTATACTCCTTATGATTGAATGTCCAAATGGGACAGTGTCTATATCATTGCCGATTACTTTCTTTGTATATACTGATCTAAATGTTTTTGTTTGTGCTTCACTAGTGACTTTTCTATCTCTATGTCTCCTGATTCTACAGTCATAGGTTATCTTAATTTCAGTACTTCGATCCTGCATACATTTTGTAAATGCATCGAAATTGAACAACTTACAAGTTTTGTAGTCTAAGATTATAGCCTTGACTTTACATTTACTGTCGATACCACCATCTTTTGTAACCAATTGATTTGCATAGTTCTTCGGACCAAACCCTCTGAACTTTGAAATTTTTGATTTTGGTTTCTTCATCGGTCCATATCCCAAATCTACTATTGATATTAGGTGGATTCCATAACTGTGGGTCTGAATGTACATGCAACTATCAGTGTCAAAGTACAACACTCTATCATTCAGTTTTTCTAGGATGCTATACAATTCAAGTCTAGCATAGGTCGTAACAAATGATCCAACAATAACATTGGCTGTACCATAGGTCTCGACATGATCCAACTTGATTCATAGTTGACCAGAATGAATGAACATTCTTCATTGAATATTTCTTCATGTTAAATAATACAGTTATGGTTGTTGATCAGTTCAAAGTATTTTGATGGTTTTGATATATACTCTGATTGAGTCAATATCTCTTTTTGGGTATAAAAGACGTCAGTTCCATAAGAAATTCATTCTCTGGAACTCAAACATGCACTCTGAAAACATCCGATCATTTGCCGTGATCTACATCAGGCACCCACCATCCTCGCAGGTTTTGCTTCTTGAGCAAATCCGGTATACCGCTAGGAAGGGACCATGTGCTTGGACGCCGAAGATGACAGATGACTGGGTGTGGAATGAATTTATGGCACCCATTGGACAGTCAAGGAGAGAGAGAGTTCATCCAATCATTCCTGATATTTACAGGGAAGAATACTATGATTAGAATCTCTTTCCTCTAGAATAAACGGCCCTTTTTAGGGCCAACCATATTGCAAGAATGCATCCATTTCTCAATTAGTCACATTTGAAATACACCAAACATAACCCGTATAAAGTATTCAGAATGTAGTTACAAGATTTCATAGACCCAATATCGCATTTCAAATAAATTCAACAGTACGCTAAGTCAAGTAAAACAATACTTCACTTGCAAGTTTAATCCACCCATCTACATTAAATATCTTTTTTTATCTGACATGTACACCGATACCCGTATCATATCGGAGTTTACATTTTAAAGCGATAGGCAACCGGTTTTAAATCAGCGTGTTTCAAATAGTCGCGTTGAATAATGATAAGATTTCAACTTTTAACCAGTCGAAAATGATAAAAATGACAAGTAATACATCTCAGCTAACATTGTCAGCCATCAAAATAAAAATAAAATCAGTTTCAAGTAGAAAACAAAGGAAAAAACATTGGATCTACAGCAGGAATTCACCGTCAATTCGAAAGTTTATGCGAATTTATTCCTCACGTTCAATAATTGTGCGAAGAACTTAATGGAAATGATAATAGAAAAGGTAGATAAAGCGTTTGAGATAGAAAATATTTACATTTTCTTCATCATAAAGCAGAAATTTGAGAAAAATCAACACTGAGAAAACACAAATTCCCATCTTGACGTCCATTTTACTTGTCAAAGTAAAGGTGCTTTCGCCAAGGTCCGCGCGCCCTACACTGTAGGCTAACAGTATAAAACTTCATCAGTCGTTCGTCCACCTTCGAAGCGAACACACGTAAAAATGAATTCAGATTTCAATTTACAAGAAATCATGTCTCAGGCAAATATCACACACGATGATTTGCTAGCATCAGCCATGGATTCAACATTTGGATCGCAGAGTTGTCAGATACTTGGACCTCAGGAGAATTCATCAACAATTCAACACAATTACCAACCAGTGATTACCAATGATGTTCTTCTTCAAAACATCCTCGCTGAATTGAAAACCATGAATTCGCGACAAGAAGCTATCATGATGAAAATTATTGCGGAGCTGAATACCTTCAACAAATCGTTTTTGGATTTCAAGTCACTGACGGAGAGAATACAGATTCTTAACCAAGATGATCAAAAGTTGTGTCAACAATCATCATCTCCAGTCACATTCAAACCAACACCGCTGAAGATTCCAGTTGAATTTGACTTTGAACAAACGAACTTTCACAAACTCATAGATAGTATTATGACTGTGATGAAAAAGAAGCAATCGTCACACACTTCATCCACCAAGAGATCATCATCTTCAACGGAAAATGTTCGTCCGAGTAAAAAACATTGTTCAGAAAAAGAGAGGGGATACAAAATTCCTACAATGACAGGGATGGGTGCCTACGGCAAGAACATCGATAACTTCAAGAAACCAAAGACCAAAAAGAAGTGCTGAGATGAATAGCAAAACTATCAATAAACAAAAACGGTCCTTTTCAGGACCACCCAACACCAAGAAAGAATTCATTTTCTTTCGCAAATTGTCAAAGTCCTTTTGCATTCCTCACTTTCACAATACATTCAACCACTTATTTCAAAGACAAAATCCCTATAACAAGTCCCTATCTTTTCCGTCTTTGGACGGTAAGATAGGGACTAAGTCCACATCCACATTACTCACAAACCAACCCGCATTTCTCCTAAAAAGACTAAGTCCACATCCACATTACTCACAACCCAACCCGCATTTCTTGTAAAAAAAACTAAGTCCACATGCATATTCCCCACAAGCCTAAGTTCGCATTTCTCCTAAAAATGACTAAGTCCAAATGCACAAATAGCCTACCAAAAATCTGGACGATACCTTGGTACCAGGGTACCAAGGTATCGTCCATTACTACTTATATGTTATGTATAATGAAAACTTTGGAAATTATTTTCTCCGAATCTAACGTATGGATTTCAACCAAATTCACTGGAATAATTCTTTAATGATCCTTTATCAGTCTACAAAAAGTATTATGATAAGATGAAAAATATGTCTTTTATGGGCAGAGGTTATTACTTAAGATAGGATATATATATGGTGGAATATCAAATATAGGTTAAAACAAACCATCCTAAAAGTTTAAACAGATGGATTAAATATCGTGGAATTTTATTCTGTGAAATTGTATTAGTCTGCAAAAGATATTTTGATTAGATGAACACCATATTTTTTTTTATTGGCAGGGGACATTCTAACATATAAAGTGAATATTTGATCACCCTTTTGATATCACCTAAATGATGATTTTTTTTTCAAGTCTTATAAAAATTTGATGGGTGTAAAGATTACAGATTAGAAGGAACAAAACCTTTGTTGAAATCCAAAAGTATAGCATTATTAGTTGAAATAAGTAGCCTGAAAATACCCACTGAGAATTGGTCAGTTTAGTTGAACAAAGGGTGACTCTGCGCAGAGAGTGCAAATGGTGTAAAATGATGTTCTGACCTCCTGAGATTCAGAGTGGGTTGGACGATTCTAATGAGTTTAAACAATACAGGGTTCACCAATAATACTTTTAGACTAATGATGTCTACATTTAAGATATTTTTAATTAAAGAAGGGGACATTGAAAACGGTCGCTTTTTAAAATAAAAATGGTCGCTTAATACACGTCGCTCGGGCAAGATAGACTGTATATCTAAACTGAAAAATATAGTTAACAACATCGTAAAATTAACATTCATCTCGAACAAAACCATTCCAAACCACTCGCTCAGCGCTCCATTCATTCATTCCAAACACTCACACAAACCGTTAAACAACGCTCCAAACTCAATGATAAAGAAAGAATCAACAACGCCATTCAAAATAAATAGACCTTATAAAAATCGCGATTTCACTGATATAATTCAAATTTAAAGCGTCTGATAGATTCTTGAAGAAATAAGAAGCTATTTATTGAACTTGAATGCATATTTTTTAAAGGGAGGTAAATAATATCGCTAATTTTGTTCGTCCTGAACAAAATTTGCTATATTGGATTACCTCCCTTTAAATTCACTCAAAACTCGCTCCACACACACATTCGATTTCATTCCAAAATCATTCCAAACTCAATTCTCATGTCAATTTCACGATGTTGTTAACTGTACGAAATTTCAGCCTTTGTCAAACGTTGTAGTTTACAGTTTAAGGTATCCCCTTTCTACATGAGGCGTTAAAGATATGTTTGCAACCACACTGCAAAATGTTTTAAAGAAATGTGTTGCCAAACATTGATACAAAAGACGGTTTACTTTCTAAATGCAAATAAGTTCATTATGAATGTATACAAAATGAAAGAAAATCATGTTTGTCAACTAATTTACCCTTCTCGGTTTAAAATTGCTTTTTACTAAACGTAGTACATTACATTATATTTAGCATATGAATAAAGTTAATAATTTTCATTACTTTCATTACAGCTGAGATGTTCTTGTGATGTTACACAATAAAACTTCTTAAATATTTGATTGTTTTCAGACTTTATGAAATATTTGTGTGTACAGAAGACGGCATTCTATCCCTATTTTATCATATATTTTTTGTAAGGAAGGGTTTGCATTTTAATAGTCTAGTCGTTTGCATAGGAGATATTAATGTTTAATACAAGTTTCGGAACACAATACGTCAAAAGTGAAATTGCACGGCAATGGAAACAACGGTAAGTATTGAAAATTTCAGTTAACAACATCGTGAAATTGGCAAGCTGAATTATTTTTCATGATTTCGGAATAAAAATGAATGAGTGGAGCGAGTTTAAAGTGAATTTATTGGGAGGTAACCAAATACCGCTAACTTTGTTCAGGATGAACAATATTAGCGATATGTATTACCTCCCATTAAAAAAGTATGCATACATGTTCTATAAATAGCTTCCTTATTTTTCAAGAACCAACTACACGTTTACAATTTCAATTATGTCAGTGAAATTGCATTTCTTTCCATTTATATTCATTTTGAATGTATTTGTTAATTGTATCATTTAAGTAATTTTGGAGCGTTTTTGAACGATTTGAGTGAGTGTTTGGAATGAATGAACGGAGCGCTTAGACAGTGATTTGGAATTGAGATGATTGTCAATTTCAAGATGTAACTGCCTTTCTATACTCATTTTCATATTTTATAAATGTGACCCGTCTCAGATGTGTAAGTATCTCTGGCATTTTTGTAAACCTACAAAACTTTCTTTAGAGAACGACAATCTTGGTTTAAGATCTTAAAACACTATTTTTACTCAACTGAAAATTTACTCAACTTTTATCTGTTATAAGTTGTTGATTTCTATTCCAAATTGAAATATATTGCAAATACATTTAATTTTGTAATTATAGCAATGTTTTAGAATACCACGGTTTTTAGAATTAGAAATTTAAGTCAAATTCTCAGATTCAACTTTATCATTGTTGAATCTATATAAAACATGCGATTCTGGTATAAAATGTCGGTTTACTTCTGTTGTTATTTTTTCAGAAACCAGTATTGTCCATCAGCTCGAGGTCAGCCTCGGCTTCCTCAGAAAGAGGCTCACATTCTAAGGTAATGTATTTATGCTCCCGTCAAGCGGAATTTAACGTTTCGCGAAATTAAAAAAAAAAAAAAAAAAAAAAAAAAAAAACTTTTATACCAAAAATGAAAAGGTCTGTATTTTATGATCTTCCATGCAAAAAGTAACCAGCTCAGAATTTCTTTGAAACTCTTTGAAACAGAAACTGGCTTCCGAGTCAAACAGAGATCGCATTTCAAAAATAGTTCGAAAATACATTTATAAACATTCTATTTTTTCACATTTGATCACATTCTATAGCAAAAGGCCTATTCTTGGTTGTTTGTTTGTTTTTGTTTTTGTTTTTGTTTTTTTTTTTGCTTTTTTTATATTTGGTTATTCCCATTCTCTCCATTTAAATCAGGACTGCGTTCAGGATGAAAAAACGTTGCAAACTGTTTCCAAATGTATCCCGCTTTGCACGCGCATTCGCGCGCAAAGCTTGGTATAATTTACTGACAGTTTGCACTTTTTTTTCATACTGATCGCAGGGCTGGTAATGGATTGAAAATGATAAAAGCCCTCTTCTTGGGGAAAGATTGGCTTTATGCTTGCGTCCTTGTAACGCATCCACCAAAGTTAAATTACTAAATTGAATCAGCCTTATCTTGAAAAAAGATTGAATGAATTAATTTGCGATTTTGAATTTCAAAGAAACTAAAACGAATAAAAGAATTTCTTAATAATCTTAAATTATCACATCAAATTACTTTAATGTTTTACAAGACAACGCCCAACAACAAGCACAGAAATTCATTACCGTATTTTCCGCACAATTAGTCGTGTTTCAAAAACGTCTTTTTTTCTTCTTGACAACGCCCAACCACAGGCAGTGTTTTTATAACCGCACTTATAATCTGATCAACGTTGCCAGAGTGAAATAACCTCGTTGAATATGTTTGCTATTGCACGGGTGTTATTACGCTAGTGGAAAAACTATGGAAATGATCTAAGAACGAAGAACAACGTTATATATTTGTTAGGAAAATGACATCATAATGGATCTGCTAACGTGATTTTGCAAACGGCGTAATATGTTTCGCGGAATAACACGAATAGATCAATCGAATCGATAAAAGTCGTAAATTTCTCGTTTTATCACCAAAATTTTGGGATCACATTACAAATAGAATATCAAAATTGAGTTCAACAAAAACCGAAGTTATTAAACTCGTCAACTATAAACAGATAAAAACTCGGGGCTGCCTCATTTTTATCTGTCTATAGCAGACTCGTTTAATAAATTCGGTATTCAATGACCACTTATTCAATATACTCTTTCTTTTAGCCAAGAAGCCGAGTATTTAATGTACCAATTGCAATTTTTTAAGGGATGGTTTAGGAAATAGACATCAAGTTCGGTAGAACAGCTGTAGAATTGCCGCTTTCTTATACTAGTTTGGGGATAATTTGGTTTTAGTTGTGTCCACCAAGATTCGTGCATTGTGATTGGCTGAAAATTTGTTTCATTGGTCAATGAAAATAATTACGAATATAAAGCTTTTTTGTTAGCGTTTACATATATAAGTCCCTCAGAAAATCTGTCTCATTCAAGACATATCTTAATATTTTTTCTTCTTTATATTAGATTACAAGAAGTGATGTGATTGTTCTCTTTTTAATTCACGAAGGGGGCGAACCTAATCACACTGTATGAATACGCGAAAAAGGTTCAAACATTAATATTATCAGGTTTTCAGGTTCATACCTTAGTGAACTAAAAACACCCTCATCATCTCTGAATTGGTTTCGGTACGCCTGTTTGTTTGTTTGTTTGTTTGTTTGTTTTTTTTTTTTGTTGTTGTTTTTTTTTTTTTTTTTTTTTTTTTTTTGAAAATATCTATCTCACTAAAAGCCGAGGTCTATGAGACTTTTTTTTAATTAAAAAATGAAACAGTAAACACCTTACAGTCCGGTGCAGTTTAATTTCTTGAAGTTACGGTACTAGTTTCTAGGAAATAAAGTGTGCTACTGAGCATCAATATTAGGTCGCTCTTTGAGTGGAACCGTATAGTAAGATATGATAATTATTCTAGATTTGGAAAATCTACCACAAGTGAAGAGCTTGTGACGGTGGAGGACGCTTCCGGAGTGACCTCACTGGAATTTACTTCCGGGGATGATTGTGTGGTAAAGGTAGATCCTTTAGAAAAAAGTATTGCGACATTGAAACGTTATTTTGAGTGTAAAATGTAACCCATGTGCTCATTTTATCATGTTTGCATCTCCTCTTTGATTTTACGCTAGATTTGACTTTCTTTGTGTACGATTTCCTTTTGGAAAAGACGGATAACTGATTGGGGTCATACCCAAAGTAACTGTCCTCTTCATATGTGGAAAAAAGACGGTACCTTTACTTAAGCTTGGACAGCCCGAAAGTTGAAGGGATTTTTACCTAGATTATCTTTTTCAAATCAAATGAAGGGCATTGAATGAATTCGAAGGGCTGAAGTGGTCAAAAGCCAAATTGTGGGTTTTATCCTACCACAGCACCGGAAAAGAGTACAATTTTATATAGAACAAAGAATGCCCAATATTAGTCCAGTCAAATTATGGTAGAACCCAAAACAAATTGCAACAAAAACAATGTTGTGTTTTTGACATCCATAGACATACCTTTTTAACATATAAAAAGTAGGACAAAATCGGAAGATACGTATTTTGATTTTTTCGCGATTTTTATCATAAATTTTTCTCAATTAAACATGTAAAGACTTTTTGTTAGAAAACATGTTTAAATCTAAATAAGAAATTCTTGGTACATCAAAAGCCCTGTAGTGGATTGTAATAAGTTATTGGCTGATTGAAAATAGGATATTCTTTGGTATTTGGTCAGTTTTAGAGATAATTTGTAAAACATCTTACCCCACCCATTCACTTTAACATTGCAAAGAAGTAGACAATGATCGCTTTGGTAAAAAAGGGGCGTTGGCTTCAAGAAAAAGGTCTGAAACATTTTTAACAGAACAGAACAGAAGTTTTATTTATAGACAAGTACAAACAAGTATATAGCCATACAAACAAATACAAAAATACAGTTAAGTCACAGTTATTGATCTTACTCTATTGGGTAAAAAATGGTCAGAGGAGAGAGAGCAATGATACATGGTGTTAATAAGACAATTTTTTGAAAAGCGAAATTTCAAACGATATATGACGCGCATGAACTTTACAAATATAATAAACATGAATAATAATCGAGAAAACAGAGAACATATATTAAAAGGTCGGGTGTATAACCACGACAAGTGCACATACCGTGCATATGTGCACTTGTAATAGTTTTACATCCAAGTGTTTTTAGTTTGATTGAATGTAAAGATTTTCGTTATTTTCTCTTTCTTGCAGTGCGAGTTCAATGAATTTTACTAGAGGTTTTAACGTGTTTTCATCGTACGTCCAAAGTTTTTTCAATGTCCAAGTCAAAGTAGATTTGAACCATTGTTACCCCCCGCCCTCCCTCCCCCATGTACAAAATTTTAGATGAGCAAGTGTTACTAATAGTTGTAGATATATTTACCAGTCTTATTTAGCACATCAAAAAAAAAGAGAAGAAATCGATCCAAAATTTAGATTTTATTTTATCTAAACCTTTTTTTATCTAGATATTGTCTTGGGTTGACATGTTCACTAGAATATATAAAGAAATGAAAAGAATGACGTATTTCATGGGTTGCCCGTCTGTTGTACATAAGAGTTTAATTGCATTTTGAAAAAAAATCAATTCTTTCTCAGAAAAAGTTTTACATAGCCCATTGGCTTAGTTGTATCGTACCAAGGTCCATGGATTTGTCTTATTGTCGCATCCTATTATGGAATTGGAGCTATACCTAGTACTATACAAACCACAAAGACATTCATATATATGAAGTTTGGTGGGGGGGGAGGGTCACATCAAAAAGAGCCTGGTAAGAATAATGCTAGTATTATGTGAAAAAATGTTGCAAGAACACACTAGTTTGGCCTTACGTTTATAAACAATTGCTAGATTTGATATACTGAAGCTTCGGATCTGAATGTTTTGAATAAGATATTTTTTTTAAAAATAATCTTAGTTCTTTTCACAAATTTTAATCTTGAAGCTGTTTTATATTTTCAAAAGCATAAGATTTACACAAATTTGACGATTTTTTTTTAAAATTCAAAGCCGATAAAAAATCACCTGCTTTGTTTGGAAAGGATTTAACATCTGTATTAACATTTTCATGACGCTGAAAACAGAGCACCTAACCATGGTTCCTGGTATTTTTCTCATCGCTACTACCAGGGAATTCCTTTCCGAGCTACATCTTTCTAATCCCAGATATTTTTACGAGTATCTACCCGTTGGTTGGAGACAAGTGTCAGACAGGGTGTGCTGTTGTCAGGGATCGAACCTTGAAACCGTAATTGGAATCCCAGTGCACTATCATCTGCGCTGTGACGACAGTGGAATTATCTGGTACTGGTTTTTTCGAATGCAATGTGATGTTGGCCCCATTCAATGCTTATTTTAAAAGTTAATTGACAAACTAAGGTAAACTGTGAATGTCAAAAGTTTGCGTTTTAGATTTTGCGAGCTTCATATTAGGCGTTTTAATTTAGTTTAAATTGAAAATCTTTAAACAGGTACATCACATCAATGACTTAGGAAACAGGTTTTGTTTGTCATTTGACGAGTTTCGAAAACATTTCTCAAAAAATGACGTGTTAAATTGAAGAATGGCATAGGAATGCATTGGAAATAAAGTGCTCGAATTGCCAATTCATTGGAAGTTTTGGTTTTTATTTAAAACAAGACTCAATAAACGTATTTTGATGTGGATATTTTTTCGTCATCAATTAAAACACTTTTATGAAGAGGGTATGCTTTATTAGTAGCAAAAATATGAAATGATTCAAGACCTTTTGAGAATGCTATGCAAACTTTTCATTTAAAAATGAGTGAAGGACAAATGATAACAAGCTTATGCTTCAAAATTTTTCACCAAGTGAATGTTCACAAACAATTTATATCGGAATTATTAAAATGACAGACTATATGAGGCATTAATATTAGTTTGGAATGAAGTTGTCTAACGAATCTTTCCTAGTACACCATGCAGATCGACTACAAACGCCCCTTATGACACGCGGTTTAAGATTTGAAATGGGTAAAAAATGCTTTTATTAAAAGTTCAGGAAACCGCAATCTTAGTTTTAAATGTATTGACTTGATCATGGGCTTATAAATTAAACATGAATCAAGAAACAATTGAACAGGTTTGTGAATTTGACCCCCTAGCCAATTTGCGTAGTATTTTTCCACAAGATGAAAAAGAAGAGTTCTTTTTAAATTTTTGAAAAATATCAAGGACCCTAACCTTTACAATGCTCGCTAATCTACCAGCTTTGTTCATAGAGTTATATTAATTTTATAGTAGGCTGTAGGCTAGGAAAGGGTATAATGGTGGTACTGATGTGAGAATGTCAGGAATCCATTGTAAAGGGCTGCTGCCACCGCGATATAAATGAAAGATTATTGAAAACGGCGTAAACCCCAATCCAAACAAACAAAACTTGAAATAACTTGTCTTGATATGAATGAAATAATGTTAATTATGTGTTGTAAGAAACCATTTCCAATTTCTACCATATTATTCTTTGATTTTAATTAATGTAAGAAAAAAATAGTGATAATTATGACAATTTTAAAATTTTAACCAAACATCATTCACTTTGAGAACCAGGAGAACAATTTGGGTTTAACGTTATAAGAATGCCATCCGGGTCACATACATGTAATTTAGTATCATATTTTTAAGCTTCAATGGGTTAAAGTTTAAGACATATTATTAGGAATATTAGACAAGTTTGTACAACCGAAAACTTTTGATTTTTAATGTATCTGAAATTACATCAAAATTTCCAATGAAATATGATTGTAATGCAGCTGTGGTAGCCCCCTTTACGGTTGTCAAATGACCAGGATTTCAGTGGCGTATCATACTTTTGCAAAGCCTCTTTTCATAGACAGACAGATCACAGGCAATTTCATTATCCAATTTTCGTCAAATACACAAATGTGCGGTATTATATAAGACAAGGTGTCAAACTAGTCCTGTACCTCATCAACTCTCACCATTTCCGGCATATTTTACACAAACATTTTGGCTGGTAACATTGGAAAGGAAAATTATCCAGAAAAAATAAGCTGATGACAATCTTGTTAAAATAATTATTAGACTAAGGAAACATCAAAGTTTAAATTAAGTGAATACTGAATGAGTTTACATGAGCAGATGTTGGATACATGGTCTTCTGTCATGAAACAATTGCCTGTGGATAGGCAGACATAAAAAAAGATCAATCCAATAAAACGATATTGTTTTGAACTTGTTGATTAGGGTGTTTATGAAATGTTTCATTACCAGAAGCTATTTTTCTATCCATTTTTATGTTAAATCAAGTGGGTGGAGAAAGATTAATTTGAATTAGTATTTTTTATGTTTAAAATGCCATAAATTTTACTCAAACCATTTATAAAATTTGTAGTTAAATTTCTAGAGATGATTTAAAGGATATTTGATAAGTTTTGGTTGCACAAATCAGTTTTATTCCAGGTATATTAGACAATATTCTCATTAAATTGGTTGTACTACAGGCATTACTAGTGGGTATCAAAATGCATTGAAAAATCAAAATACGTATCTTCCGATTTTGTCCTACTTTTAGAATGTCATCTAGGGAGGGTAAAGCTACTCAAAAAAAAAAAAAACAAGAACGCTTTTGTTGCAATTTGTTTTGGGTTGAGGCCATATTTGGCTATTTTGACTGGACTATTTCCCGAAGGGTCTAACCTTCATGGTTTGTACACATACTGGAAGCGACACGTTCAAAACTAGCATCGCATATCGTCAACAGAAACCTGATCGTATTCTTTTTCGTTTAACTCATTTTATTCCAGGGCGCTGACCATGGCTTATTTTATCAAAATCAGCTGACGGTTGACGGAGAGAAAGACGATCATGGTTTGAACCCTCGCAGTCTGACCACAGTCCTGGCTTCCCTCAATAAAATGAGTATCCTACGTCAACGTACTTTGGTGATGAAAGGAAATGTCACAAAACAGACGCCATTACAAAAGTTTAAGCCGGGAGAAGTTTCGGTTGAAATAGAAAGAATTCTTGCCACGGCTCTAAAAGGTGTGCAGTATGATCCGAAAAGAGCTGGAATCTTGGTGAAGAGCTTGTCTGAGAGTATCAAAGGTCGGGTTAAAATGATGAAATTTCCCAGGTACAAATTCATCGTTGTGGTGACAATAACAAGCCAATCAGATCAGAGTATGGTTTCCGGAAGTAAATGCCTTTGGAATACCTCTTCCGACTCCTATGCGACTGCGCACTACGTCAACGGAAGTCTGGCTGCCGTTGGTACTGTGTATGCGTTGCTTCATGAGTAACGAATAAACGTTAGAATTCAGAACAGAAATGATGAGCTTGTGAGTTTCTAAGGGCATCGGGTGTCCGTTGTGGTTAAATATGTCGATATAAATAAAGTACAAGCGTCCAGAAAAAACGTATTTAAATATTCTTACATAAATATTTTTAAATACAAGAATTAATGTAACATCAGTTGAATAACAATAAACTTAATGAAGACAAAACATTTACGATAAATTCCGTTTTCATCATTTACAATTATCTTAGAATGGTGACAGATAGGTAATAGCAAATTTGAAGAGTGTGACTAGAAAACACTTATATTCCGTAAAAATTAGTCTTTAAAAGTGTGTTCTCCAAAAACCTAGAACTTACCACAGACCCTAAATACACGTAGATGGCTTGCAGACTTCAAACAGTGTAGACAGTTACATATTGCATATAGAAGATTACCTGTCTGTATAAGGATACTTTGAGACCTTATCTATTATTTCTTCTGATTCTTTGTTTGATACACATTTGAAATGGCTGGAAATGCCATGCGCAAGCTCAAATAATTGTACAACAGCAAGATGTACCAAGCAATAGGACCATGGTTGAGCGAGATCTCGCAACTGTATAAAAAGTATAAATTACCAAATTCTCCAAAATGTCTCGCATTTTAGGTTGCTCGAGATTGCATCTATATACAGATTTACCTTAATTCATTAATTACAACGTAGTATTTATGTATGTTTTGTGAATGTGTGTATGTTATTAGTAGTTGTTTTGAAACGAGAAAAGGAAAAAAAACTATTTTGTCATTTTCTTTTCTTGAAAATTCTGGGGGGGGGGGGGGGGGGGGGGGGGGTTGGAGCAGAATGTCATCTCCAAAGTGTGTTTAACAGAATGAAAAAAAATGTACCAAAATAGATTCATTAAAGTCGTGTTAACAATATGCTCTATTTACTCGGGGTCTTTGCTCAATCTAAATGAAACTCAAGCCCTGAGTAATATGGTGAAATTTTAAAGGTATCATGGACAAAGCAAAATTACTCTTACAAATAAGTTTTCATTTAACATATAGAAGTTGTGTCCCTTTGCAAGGCTTACTGACCGGGGTTTTGTTTTCGTGTTTGTTTGTTTGTTTGTTTTATTTGTTAGTCCATTCACTAAAAGCAACGTTTTTATTCACATTGAAATAATGTATGAACCTAATAAGGTGATCTGAGTCTATACCTGTACATGCAATAGAAACCTAATAACCAATTTCTGAGAATCTGAGAATTATTTACAGGGACTTTAGATTTACATGTATATAGGGTCCGTGTTATTCAATGATTAAACTTTAAAGCGGACCATATTTTCTGCCCCCCCCCCCCCCCCCCCCAAAAAAAAAGACCAATTTTTCATTCGTTTTGTCAATATATATCAGTGTTGAGAGAAAAGTAAATCTACTATTTCTTGAACAATTGGTGGAATGGGACGATTGTTGAGACGATGAAAATAACCATATGTGTTTGTGAAACGCGAATGCCCCCGAAGCGGCAATTCGTTTCAAACTTGGTCCTTGACAGATAACATTGACCTTTTAACATGACCTTGACCTTAGTATCTACAGATGCGTATCGTCGGTATCAATCATCATGCCAAATACGAGCAATGTATCTTGAATACACTTGAAGTAATTGACAATGTTAATGTTTTTAATAAGTTTTGGAGACAGCATGTATCATTAGTATTATTTACATCGTGTAGTTGACAATCATCTAAATCAAAACCATTCAAAATCGCTCACTCTGTTCACCGTTAATTCATTTCAAAAAATTTACTCAAGCAATTCAAAGAGGCTCCAAATCACTTAAACAGATAATATCAACAGTTATTTGTAGATCTTGATTACATATTTTATTAAATGGAGTTAAAAAAATATGTCTAATTGTGTTCATCCTGAACAAAATTTTCGATATTTGATGACCTCCTTTTAATTTCACTATAAGATCATGCACTCAATCAATTTCATTCCAATATTATTCACCTTGTCAATTTCACGATGCTCTTAACTGTATAAAAATCAATTACATGTGTGAATACACAAAGCAGATTCATAGATATGGGTGATTAGGTTTAAAGCTTCATTTAATCATTTCATGAAAGAAATTTATTTATTATGACCTGCACCCTATGTCACCACAAAGGCAACGGACTTGGTGGTTCAGGAGCAGTTTTTGTAATGACATTTATCTCATCGATTACATTAAAGATAACGGATAGCAAATTAACCACCGACTTGTTGCTTATCCTACTCTGAATTTATGTCGATATTTATTTGTAACTCTGAACTCAAAAGTATTGTCGTCTAAATTTGTTTGAATGAGGTTTTGCGCCGCTTTGAACATTATTGCAGTCAAATCGCGGCGGCTTGAGCACCTAACAATGGATTCCTGGTATTTCTCACACCAGTACTACCATTACATCCTTTCCTAATCTCCAACTGCTAGCATTGTCATATGAAGAACTGAACTATAGTTGACAAACAATATCTCATATATAACAATATTTCCCTTTCCAGTTAAATTATTTCTCAGTTTAAGCACATTAAAATTATCTTCTGCTTATTATTTTAATCCAATATTTCCAACATTTCATGGTCTAAACTTGGTAAGTCCTGTGACTCATCACAGGACCATAAATGTATCACAGACACGGATGCCCCCGCAAATGCTCAATGTCAACCCGTGACATATTTGACCTTTAGTCGTAACCTTGACATTGGGCGTATCCGACAAACTCTTCACAAGACTCTTAAATTCAACAATTGTAATAATAATTGTTCTAAGTTATTTTGAAATTCATCCATAAATGTAGAAGAAATGCGCCGGACAAGAATCGGACACACACCCCTAACCGTACCCACCCACACACGCAACTATACCATTCGGAACACCACTCGGCCAATCTCACGATCAACCTCGGATGTACATAGACGGACTATTCTTAAAAAATACGGGAAAACCTTGTAAAAACTCGATGACGTCAATTTAAATGGCGTTAGCCCTCAAAACTGCGAGTGAAAACATTCGACGTCGCCAACGCTACTCGTGTAAGTCACTGACGTTAAACCATCGTTTCCTAATATAAATATCCTTAGATTCTTAAATAACGGCTGAAAAAATATTAATTTTTGAGAATGATTCGTCATTCTCAAAAATTAAGATTTTTCAGCCGCCACACTGTAATTGTAAAAGATATACGTCAGTGCTAGTTTTTCTTACACTGTTTCCGCCTAACAAAATGCACGATTTTGTTATATACCCATCCGCCTTACATACATTCGAGGTCTGTTGCAGTTTACGGAAATTGCCGATCGATTTTCCAAATGGCAAATAGACATGCCCGTCGCCATTTCATGGCGGGGACATAAAATGGAGTCAATATGGAAATATTAAAAGAATCGACCATAGAGAGCAAAATATTTGATGAAACAATCTCCAACCCCGTCTCATCCCGTCTGCATCCACGCAGATTTCTGATAAACTATATTTATATATGACGACCATTAACAGATCGCTGCAGTCAATCATGAAAATTGATTACCAAACCAAAATAATTATAATGGGATTACTGTTGACTTCCTCGACATTTTGTTTCAAACATTTCGCTGGATTGGGGACTTAAACGCCGTAACTACAGCTTAAATAAGCTGTAGTTACTATGTTTAGGTAGCCCTGCAACAATTTGCTGTTTGCTTCTTGTCCGTTAAAATGCATTTTTTGAATAAATGACGATTAAATATCCGAAGGGCATGCTATTATAGATGTCAAGAGTGGTGGACTAGCAACAAAAAGAGAGGGAAAGGTTTAATTTCATCTGTGTTTATTTATCAGTTAAACATTAGGTTAATAACAAAATTACAATATATATTACTCTTAAAGGAATGTCCATAAAACATTCATATTTAAAGATGGTTTTATAAAAACATGACAACATTCATGAAGACAATCTATATTACCTTTACTACATTCAATTAAGTCAATTTATTTAAAACAATACACATCTGTCACCATAATTGACCCTCTTACGCGAAAGAATACAAAGCAAACCAAGATGAAAACGCTCTCAAAACGTTTCAGAAATAGTTATCACCCCATGTGTTGAGGAGTACCATTATTAAACGTTCACAAGCGGGTTTTATTTATTTTCTTTTTTCATCCTGAAAGCAACCCTGATGTATAGATGGACAGCATTCAGTGAGTATCCAAATGTTAGGTCTGTCTTGAAAAGTATAGACAGACCTAACATTAGATCTCTCACTTAAACTCTTACATCTATATAAGCATGTACAAAAATTACATTGTAATTTAACTAGATACCATCAAGATGAGATAATATAGTAAATGGCAAAAGATACCACATCTTTATAATTTTTTTTTTTTTTTTTTTTTTTTTTTGGGGGGGGGGGGTCCTTACGCATATTACTTCATTATTTAACATTTCATTTACTTAACACGTCTTTGTATCTTAATTATCACTTCAAATTGAAAATTGATCTCGGGAAGTAAATAAATGGTGGAGAATAGAATAGGCAAAACTTTATATTAGATCAGAGATATTGGAGTGACAAAAGATAAAATGGAATAAGAAGAAATATTTGTCCTGCATCAAAGAAAACAAAACACGATCAAAAATTTCTTTCTTGAAACTCAGTTTGCATCAAGTGTATTTGCAAAGCCTTAAACCACCTTACAAAGGTTATGGGCCAAATATCGATGGCTCAGCACAAAACAGTTGTAACTGCCTATATCTTTATAGGCATTTCCAACTGCACTGTGCCAGCGCAATGCATGATGAAATTATCTACAAACTATTGAATTGTCAATATGGTTATACAATGCACATGATCAATGATATTGCCATTCTATGGTAATGACATTAATTAATGGATGTGTATAAAGGATACATTAGATTTTTCAAATATTTGAATCACCCAATAAACAAGAATTTGGGCATATACAATACAAAACAAGAGGACCATGATGGTCCTATATCGCTCACCTGAGTAAGTCAACTCATAACTTGTCAACAATGTTATATATACCAGAGATTGTCTGATGAATATTTAGGGTGGATTTAAAAGAAAAAGACTTCAATTTCCTCCTACTGCAATTTGATTTTCTTTTTAATTGCAAACAAAGTTATTGATGGAATTGAATTCTTTTAACAAGTTTAGTAGATCTAAACCTTAAGAATATCCCTGCCAAGTTTAAGATATGCCGAATAGTTAAGATAAAGATTAACCTTCTCTGATATTTTTGGCAATATTTTGACATTTCCAATAACATGGAAACCAGAGATTTTGATTGAATAAAATTATTTTTACAATTTTGGTAGAGCTTCACCCAAAGAACATCCCTACCAAGTTTCAGCTTAATTAGCCCAGTGGTTTAGAAAGAGAAGAAGTTTTTCAGCAATTTTCATCCATTTTTCAGCCTTTCTGTTACCATGCAAACCATAGTTTTTGATGAAATTAAATTCTTTCATCACTTTTTGAGAACTTCACCAAAGAAACATCCCTGCCAAGTTTCAGCTTGATTAGCCAAGTGGTTAAGGAGGAGAAGAATCAATTTTTTCTAAGATTTTCAACCATTTTCGGCCATTTTTCAATCTTTCCCTTTTCATGGATACCAGAGTTTTTGATGAAATTGAATTTTTTAACAACTTTTGAAGAGCTACACCCAAGGAACAACCCTGCCAAGTTTCAACTTGATTGGCCCAGTGGTTTAGGAGGAGAAGATCTTTCAAGAAATTGTTGACGGACGGAGGGACGGACGGACGGTACAGACGATGGACGGTGAGTGATCACAATAGCTCACCTTGAGCACTTTGTGCTCAGGTGAGCTAGAAACCATGCACCTCATTTGACAGGTAGAAATATGTACCTCATACCCAGTACCCATTAAAAAAGAAACACATCAACAATCAAAAAGAAGAATTATAAAGGAGTAATGCTTGCAAATATAAACATTCAGCAGGTGAATGCTTCATAATGAATCCTAATCATATTCATGGGAAGTATACTAACATGTGTGACCCATCACACGAAAAGGGACCATTAAGATAGTGCCCAAAGTGTTAAGCCTAGTCAGACTGTGCGGACTGGGCAGACTGACTACAGTTGAAATTTTTGCAACTTGCTAATTTTCTAGATCTAGAATGATTAATCTACCTTCCTGTGAAAGAATCTTTTTAAATGTGACCTCTGGTTGACCTATGCTGGATCTAATCTCTTTTTTCAAATATTTATTTCGCAGGGTTCCCAGATGGTCCCTTTTTGTGTGACAGGTCACATATCAAGGGTTCGTTGCAAGACTGTAGTAAGTGTATATACATTGTATATACACTTACTACAGTCTTGCGCCAAACCCACGATATATGAGTTGAAGGAAATTCCCACCAAACAAAGGGTTCCCCAAATCCTGGTATTTTTGACACCATCCTTTCCTAGTTTCCAGCTGCTATACCACATAGGTTTTCTTACACTGATCAACCCAATGGTTGGAGACAAATTGTTGGAAAAAATGAGTGCAGCCATCAGGAATACAACCCAGGATCTTTTGACTGACACTCTGACTCACTACCAACTGTGCTATAACAGCAGCTTTTCATATTTCTGACTCATAAGATTATAACATATTGTTTATGAGTTAAATGATCTGTCCTATCTCTGTCTTTCTCTTTGATAACAGTAATCAAGCTAATAATGAACTTTATTTGAACAAAGGTTTTATGTAATATATAAAAACAAATTTTAAGTATAGTTTTTGCTAAAGTTTGACCTTATTTTATTACCTTGGTCTTATCTAGTAAACTCGACCTTCAAGTGAGTGTTGTTTACCCTTGTCATGCTGCATAAATTTTGGTCAGCATCAAAATCAAAGGGCAAAAAGCACCGAAAGTACCAACTGTAGGTCAATTTTAATTTGAAAAACTAAATCTATTGACAATTCTGGTCAGAAAGTGAGAAACAGGTGGTGTAGACTAACATCAGACTGCACATTTGTGCAGGCTGATGTTTGTCTAAAGCTCCTGCAAAAGCAGGAATATTCCAGTTTTCAGCATGACAATAGTCAAGATCTACAAAAGCAAAGTCTTTTTTATCTGTTTATAGATGACTCCACTCATTCAATACTCTCTATTTACATAGAAACCTTTTGACAAAAATGTGTCTACTTGTTTCTGAGACTAACTACTGTTTCAAAATTTGTTATATGGTCTTGTTTTGTTGCTCTTTTAATTTTCAATAAATGATGGATTGATTAAATGGAGTTTTGTGCCACTTTAAAAAAAATTTCAGTTATATCGCAGCTGCTGGAGCACCTAACAATGGATTCCTGATATTTGTCTCACCAGTACAACTATCACATCCTTTCCTAGCCTCCAGCTGCTATCTCACATAGGTCTACGATTATCAATCTATTGGTGACAGACAAATAGCCATAAAGAATGAGTGCCGCCGTCAGGGATAGAACCCAGGACCTCTAGATTGACAGTCTGATACACTACAGCCGCTATTTTCAAATAAGCCCCTGTTATACTGTATGGTAAAATCTGATTCTAATAAACCCATGTTATGCTGTTAGGTATAGGCGTGAATGTTCAATAGGCATATATTACACAGCAGCTACTTTTCCATTTATTTTGGGACTGTTTTGACTCAATTGGGACTGCATCTTGGCAAGCATCTCCTGCATCCTCTTTATCTGCAAAAACAATCATATTTATCATGTAGCAAAATCTCTATTGACCTGATATCACCTGCCTGATAATATTATCATGAATGATATCAGGAAGCTTATTTTTAGAAACCATTTCCATATATCTATGATCTTAACCAGAACTACTTTCCCCATAAATTTCTTTGATTTTAAAGTTTTCATATAATTAAATTACTGAAAATTGAATTTATAATCAATAAAACAATATCTCTGTGATATACAGATTTCTATGTTATCTGGTCCTGGCTGCAAGAAATAATCATGGCAAGGCAAAGACCATGTCATGCTAAATTCTCCCAACTTCAACCAGATAACATTGATATTTAAAGCCACTGACTTATCATTTTCTATCTAAAAACTTTTCTTTTTATTAATCTTCTTTCTAGAGAAAATAATTTACCAAATAGGGAAATTGCTAATTTAATGGGGAGGATTAATATTTAACTTTCTATGAAAATTTATATTTCTGCCAACATGATATACACAATAATTTTTCATTACCGCTGAATATGAAAAACTTTACATGAAAACATTTGTATGTAGATACCTAATGTATGACTAGTTTATAGATTCAGCAATGGTTTACTATCTTTTCTTTATGATGGAGGTTGACCTTTACTTCTTGCATCCTGCAGGTTCAACCACTTCAAATCCTCACTAGCATAGAAATTAACCCTTTGCTGTTTAATCCCTGCTTTTTACGAGCCTATCATTTTATGATTGAGAAAACATTGTGAAAAAAGAAAAAATTGCTTCTGACAAGCAATTTCTTCTTTTTCCTCACTATTTTCTACCCTAAAGAATGGTTATTTTTCAAATTAAATCCACTTAAAATTTTCGCCTGCAAAACCTTTGAATTTGGACAGGTCTTAAAATTTTGTAAAACAGGAAAGGGTTAAGTAGATGTAATTTTTTACCTCTGCTTCTTTCTCCTGGAGTAATCTTTCTGTATCCATTACTTTGTCCATGTTCGTTACAGAATCTCTCTTTAACTTTCTATAATGACAAAATAAATAAAATGTGTTTGTTGAATTCCAATGCATTGACACTGCCTTTTATCAATCTACAGCATTTCTACATTCAATAGTTAATTTAAAATCTCCATATGTTTGACCTTGTAAAAATGACCTTGGTCTTGCTTCATGACCTTGAAATTAGTACCAACAGAAAAGGTCTTCTCACAAGTAATACAAATTGATGGCTCAGCGCGAAACAATTGTAACTGCCTATATGTTTATAGGCAGTTTCAACTGTTTCAAGCTGAGCCATCGAAATGTGAAGACTGTTTTAGTATGCCATAAAAAGTTATAGCAAAATGTTAAAATTTTTGAGGAGGACAAACAGAGTCACAGACAAGCAGAAGTGACAAAAACAATATGCTCTGATCTATCAATGCAGGGGCATAAAAATAATAATTTTCAAAAATTATTATTTTCAACAACAACTGTTGCAAAGTGCAGAGTTTAATATGGCCTGTATCTCCTGTATATTCATGCTTAACAATATCACAAACTAAGTTTTTTCACAAAAATCCCATAGTTAACAGCTATTGGAGAAATAAAGGATAATCGTTTGTTTCAATGTAAGATCAATTAACATTTCATTGAGGGAACAACAAAAGGTATATTTTTATGAGAGGCAGAGCCATGGGTGAAAATATAGATTTTGTTGTTCATTCAATGAATTATAAATCAATCTTACACTAAAATAAATTTTTTTTTTTTCTTTAATGCAAAAATGAGACAAACTGAGAAATTTTTGGGACAAATTTTCTTAAAGTGTGTCATTTTGCACGAGTTTGCTATGTAACATTTATGTCACCATCATTTTACGGCTCCTCTTAGATGATGTCAGATAGGGTGAACTGAACAAAAGCAGGATGTAAGTTTTTGATAATTTCACTGGTAAAAGGCGGTGAGTTTATCAAAATGATAATCTACCCCTATTTCTCAATAAACCACAAAAGAGGATTAAAGAAATCCTTGTCTTACACATGTGTATTATAATCTTCAAATGACGTCATCTAACACATAATTATTATCTACCACATATATTTGGTATTTCTGTAATCTGAGCATTCCAAAATATAAATGATCTTCCCCAGAAATTCTCAAAATGAACATACCCTCTTTCTTTATGTTGTCCAGTCATTTGTTCAGAAATATGTTCTGCTCTATAATTCTCATAATGTATAGATCCACAAGTTTAAGTGAGTGATCAAAGGTCAATTTTGTCTATACCTGTATAGACAAAATTGACCTTTGATCACTCACTCTAAATTGCGGAACTATACATACCCTCTTCTTTTCTGTTGTCCAGTCATTTGTTCAGAAATATGTTCTTTCTCTATAATTCTCATAATGTACATACCCTCTTTGTTTTTTCTGTTGTCCAGTCATTTGTTCAGATATATGTTATGCTCTTTAATTCTTATCATGTACATACCCTCTTTCTTTTTGTTGTCCAGTCATTTGTTCAGAAATATGTTATGCTCTTTAATTCTTATCATGTACATACCCTCTTTCTTTTTGTTGTCCAGTCATTTGTTCAGAAATATGTTCTGCTCTATAATTCTCATAATGGACATACCCTCTTTCTTTTTGTTGTCCAGTCATTTGCTGCTTTATAATTCTCATAATGTACATACCCTCTTTCTTTCTGTTGTCCAGTCATTTGTTCAGAAATATGTTCTGCTCTATAAATCTCATAATGTACATACCCTCTTTCTTTCTGTTGTCCAGTCATTTGTTCAGAAATATGTTCTGCTCTATAATTCTCATAATGTAGATGTCCTCTTTGTTTCTGTTGTCCAGACATTTGTTCAGAAATATGTTCTTCTCTATAATTCTCATAATGTACATACCCTCTTTCTTTTTGTTGTCCAGTCATTTGTTCAGAAATATGTTCTGCTCTATAATTCTCATAATGGACATACCCTCTTTCTTTCTGTTGTCCAGTAATTTGTCCAGAAATATGTTCTGCTCTATAATTCTCATAATGTACATACCCTCTTTCTTTCTGTTGTCCAGTAATTTGTTCAGAAATATGTTCCGCTCTATAATTCTCATTATGTACATACCCTCTTTCTTTCTGTTGTCCAGTCATTTGTTCAGAAATATGTTCTGCTCTATAATTCTCATAATGTACATACCCTCTTTCTTTCTGTTGTCCAGTCATTTGTTCAGAAATATGTTCTGCTCTATAATTCTCATAATGTACATACCCTCTTTCTTTCTTTTTGTTGTCCAGTCATTTGTTCAGAAATATGTTCTGCTCTATAATTCTCATAATGTACATACCCTCTTTTTTTTGTTGTCCAGTCATTTGTTCAGAGAAATGTTCTGCTCTATAATTCTCATAATGTACATACCCTCTTTCTTTTTGTTGTCCAGTCATTTGTTCAGATATATGTTCTGCTCTATAATTCTCATAATGTACATACCCTCTTTCTTTATGTTGTCCAGTCATTTGTTCAGAAATATGTTCTGCTCTATAATTCTCATAATGTACATACCCTCTTTCTTTATGTTGTCCAGTCATTTGTTCAGAAATATGTTCTGCTCTATAATTCTCATAATGTACATACCCTCTTTCTTTCTGTTGTCCAGTCATTTGTTCAGAAATATGTTCTGCTCTATAATTCTCATAATGTACATACCCTCTTTCTTTCTTTTTGTTGTCCAGTCATTTGTTCAGAAATATGTTCTGCTCTATAATTCTCATAATGTACATACCCTCTTTTTTTGTTGTCCAGTCATTTGTTCAGAGAAATGTTCTGCTCTATAATTCTCATAATGTACATACCCTCTTTCTTTTTGTTGTCCAGACATTTGTTCAGAAATATGTTCTTCTCTATAATTCTCATAATGTACATACCCTCTTTCTTTTTGTTGTCCAGTCATTTGTTCAGAAATATGTTCTGCTCTATAATTCTCATAATGGACATACCCTCTTTCTTTCTGTTGTCCAGTAATTTGTCCAGAAATATGTTCTGCTCTATAATTCTCATAATGTACATACCCTCTTTCTTTCTGTTGTCCAGTAATTTGTTCAGAATTATGTTCTGCTCTATAATTCTCATTATGTACATACCCTCTTTCTTTCTGTTGTCCAGTCATTTGTTCAGAAATATGTTCTGCTCTATAATTCTCATAATGTACATACCCTCTTTCTTTCTGTTGTCCAGTCATTTGTTCAGAAATATGTTCTGCTCTATAATTCTCATAATGTACATACCCTCTTTCTTTCTTTTTGTTGTCCAGTCATTTGTTCAGAAATATGTTCTGCTCTATAATTCTCATAATGTACATACCCTCTTTTTTTTGTTGTCCAGTCATTTGTTCAGAGAAATGTTCTGCTCTATAATTCTCATAATGTACATACCCTCTTTCTTTTTGTTGTCCAGTCATTTGTTCAGATATATGTTCTGCTCTATAATTCTCATAATGTACATACCCTCTTTCTTTATGTTGTCCAGTCATTTGTTCAGAAATATGTTCTGCTCTATAATTCTCATAATGTACATACCCTCTTTCTTTCTCTTGTCCAGTCATTTGTTCAGAAAGATGATCTTCTCTATAATTCTCATAATGTACATACCCTCTTTCTTTTTGTTGTCCAGTCATTTGTTCAGAAATATGTTCTGCTCTATAATTCTCATAATGTACATACCCTCTTTCTTTTTGTTGTCCAGTCATTTGTTCAGATATATGTTCTGCTCTATAATTCTCATAATGTACATACCCTCTTTCTTTCTGTTGTCCAGTCATTTGTTCAGAAATATGTTCTGCTCTATAATTCTCATAATGTACATACCCTCTTTCTTTTTGTTGTCCAGTCATTTGTTCAGAAATATGTTCTGCTCTATAATTCTCATAATGTACATACCCTCTTTCTTTTTGTTGTCCAGTCATTTGTTCAGATATATGTTCTGCTCTATAATTCTCATAATGTACATCACAGGTTACATCCTTCAGATCTTGCATATGGGTACTGTTAAATAGAGTAGAAATTATTGGTCCTTTAACAGTCATTGATATTTAAGGATGGGTCCATTTAAAACAAGAGCCATGTCGAACATGGCCATCCCCCTCAGTCTTTAAAATAACAAAGGGCAATAACTCCAAAATTATGCAAGCCAGAGTTATAGTTCTTTTGCACTGCACTCCTCTTCCATGAGATCTATCCACCCATAAAGTTTCAAGTTGATAGCTAAAATACTTTAGGAGATATGCTCCTGACAAAATCTAAGTCTTAAAAATAACAAAGGGCAATAACTCCAAAATTATACAAGCCAGAGTTATAGTTCTTGTGCACTGCACTTCTCTTCTATGAGATCTATCCTCCGATAAAGTTCAAGTTGATAGCTTAAATACTTTAGGAGATATGCTCCTGACAAAATCTAAGTTTTAACAAGAGCACCGCCTACGGGTGCCTACACTTGGCTGTCGAGTGCTGAATGGTGGGAAAAAATCTAAGTCGAAAAAGGGGCATAATTTGCACAAAATGCATCTAGAGTTATCCCCCTTGATAATATAGGTTGCTCTTTTGATGGTGAACATGTGTGCCCAGTTTCAAGTGAATGCCTTCAGTAGAAACAGAGATATAACAAAATGTCAAAGTTTTCGCACGACGACGATGACAACGACACGGAGGCTATAGCAATACCTCGGGTTTTCTCCGAAAACAGCCGAGCTAAAAATAACAAAGGGCAATAACTCCAAAATTATGAAAGCAAGAGTTGTAGTTCTTGTGCCCTGCACTTCTCCTCCATGAGAGCTATCCACCCATAAAGTATCAAGTTGATAGCTATTATACTTTAGGAGATATGCTCCGGACAAAATCTAAGTCTTAAAATTAACAAAGGGAAATTACTCCAAAATTATGCAAGCCAGAGTTGTAGTTCTTGTGCACTGCACTTCTCCTCTATGAGATCTATCCTCCCATAAAGTTTTAAGTTGATAGCTTTAATACTTTAGGAGATATGCTCCTGACAAAATCTAAGTTTTAAAAATAACAAAGGGCAATAACTCCAAAATTATGCAAGCAAGAGTTGTAGTTCTTGTGCACTGCACTTCTCCCCCATGAGATCTATCCACCCATAGAGTTTCAAGTTGATAGCTATTATACTTTAGGAGATATGCTCCGGCCAAGTTTAGTGACGGAAGGACGGAATGACGGAATGACAGAATGACGGAAAGACTGACGGAAAGCATTACTATATCCCCTTCGCCGAAAACGGCGGGGGATAAAAAGATGTATCATGTAAGCAATAAAAAAATTCACCTTAATTGAAACAAGAGGCCCAAAAGGGCCGGAGAAGCTAATAATAATTTAATTGCTTTAAGGAGAATGTGTCAAGTGACAATAACCAAATAAATGAAATTATTTTCAGCTAAAATCCTTTTCCTATGTTTTCCGACAGATCAGCCCCATTTTCAAGAGAAATCCTTCTCTTTCACATATGTGCAGGCTGATGTTTGTCTATAGCTCCTGCCAAAGCAGGAATATTCTGGGCTCAGCATGACAAGGTTTAGTAAGTTGTTTTCTATAACAACTTATTAATATTATCATTTATGTTAATAAAAATAGAAGATAATATCAAAGATAATATTACCAATGGAAAGGATACTTTGATACAAGAGAAATTTGAGTATAAGCATTTCTTTTAAATCAAAGTTTTTTAAAAAATTTTTCTTTTATATATATTTTATGCAGAATGTAATGTTTAAGCTTTTGAAAGACCAAATAATTAAAAATTTTGTATTAACTGTGCCCTCAGACTTTTGACACTTGACAGAATCTCTCAGAAAATTACTGCTGAGTATTGCCCATAAAGGTCCATGAGTAGATGTTAGTCCGATAAATAGAAGTCTGAAAATTGAGAATTGAAATTGAAATTGAAAATTACTGCTGAGTATGGCCCATAAAGGTCCATGAGTTGATGTAAGTCTGATAAATAAAAGTCTGATAATTTATCAAGATCATTCAATCTAGTTTTAAAACAAATGCTTGAAAATACTTACCTAATAAGCATCTGTCTCAATTTGACAAAATCACAATGACTTGGGTTTTCCACTGAAATTAAATAAAGTACAAATAGAATTGAATTAAATGGATTTTAACACCGTTTTCAATATTTTTTCAGTTATATCTTGCTGACTGGAGCACCTAACAATGGATTCCATGAATTTCTCCAGTACAACTATCACATCCCTTCCTAGCCTCCTGCCTCACATAGGTCTACGACTATCAATCCATTGGTGGGAGAAAAATAGTCTGAAAGAATGAGTGCCGCCATCTAGTGCCAAGAGGCCTGATTTAGTCACATCTTACGACCATTTTTTGCACGATTCAAAAATTAAAAATACTTCTAGATAAGTAACTAAATATTAAATTCTGCCATGCATCATCTCATTTGAATTGTCTTCTAAAGACAATTCCAATGAGATATTGCAAGGTAGAATCTAACAATGAATGAAAACACCAGTTGCAATTTATAATTTTGACTTACAATTCATTTTTTTCACAAGAAGTTTAGCAAAACAGGCGCCACTTATCTGGTAGGGTAACGTTCATACATGCCTCCGGAACCATTACCTGTTACCCAATTATTGTATTGTTTAAGCACTACCAAACTATTGTATAAGTACTATGTATCTTGGGGATCAACTTCAGAAAAGAATTGAAGACTGTTTAAAACAATCTTCTATTCTTTCCTGACATTGATTTTCAGATGGTCCTAAGGACTAGCCAGAAAGTTCTGGCTACAACTGCGAACCTCAAAACAGTGTCCAAAATTGTATGTTTAGTCCCACTTCACAGAAATTCTGGATCTGACTCTGTATTAAGCTGATAATGTAATACATGGACAGTATATATCAGGTACTCGAATACAATACAATATTCATACATGTCCCAACTCCAAAGGTGAAGAGCCTGTGCATCTCTAAATTGCTTCGGTTTTTCTTTGTTCAGCCACATTTTAAGCAACTATACTCCCTCCAAATCTTAATTAACAGTGCCATTACCATTTAAGTAGCCTGGACATGCAAACAGTACAGCTAAATTCCTATTGAATTTCCAGAGATCTTTGACTTAGTAACTATCCTTACTGCACAAAGTGAAGACTGATCAGAATGTGCCAATGGTCATGATAGTTTGAGTCTTTACGTAGAGCCAATAATTATGAAGATGTTGAATTTATCAAGCACACTTACTATCAATGCTGATCAGGTTTGATAGATGTGTGTTTAAATGGGGTTTACACTGCTTTCAACAGTATTTCAGTTATATTGTGGTGGCTGGAGCACCTAAAAATGGATTTCTGGTATTTCTTACACCAGTACTACCATTACATCTTTTCCTAGCCTCCAGCTGCTATCCCACATATGTTTACAATTATTCACTCATTGGTGGGAAACAAAAAGTCAAAGAGGATGAGTACAGCCGTCAGGGATCAAACCCAGGACCTCTAGATTGACAGTCCACACACTTCCAGCTGTGCTGAGCCAGCAGCTCAGGTTTGATAGACATCGTTCAGTGTAAATGATGGTAAGGTATCTGCAACCTTTTCACATAAAATGAATAAAAGTTTCTTCTTGCAAATTATATACAGAGTTGGCTATTGCACATGCACAAATTATTTAACCCATCCCTCATATTTTAAACATTTGAATCAAAATTTTCTACCTGATGTCTAATTCGAGGGGTCAGCGCAACACTATTATAAGTGCCTATTACTAAAGGCACTTACAATAGTGTTGCGCTGACCCCTTGAATTCCAAATTATAGGGTTTGTGAAAAACTATTTTAATTTCAAACATGATCATAGGCACATCAAATAGTTTGTCCTGACCACTCCTAATAAAACCCTGTGTAGAAATCACATTTTCAAGCTTACCTTCCACAATACCCCATGGATACATTCTTCCTCGTATCTTTTTGCCTCCTGCCTCTACCACAGTATTACTACCTACAACTGCAAAAGGAATGGCTTTCTGAAAAATACAAAGGAGATACATACATTGATGTTGTAAGTAGAAAATACATTAAGATAGTGGTTTAGTGTTTTTTATCATGCAATAAAGGCTGTAGCACCTGTATGATAACATAACATATCAGACTGTCTATTGTTAGAAACAATTTGCATACACTTTCATCTAAAATTCTTGATCCTGTTGTTCCAATATAGATGCCAAATTTGACAATACCTTGACTTCTTGGTCCTGTTGTTTGAATATAGATTTATTATGCAATTAAGCCTGAATTGACCCGCTATCATCGCTCTGATAACATAAAATGATATCAAGCAATCTACTTTTAGAAACAATTTGCATACACTTTTCACCTAAATTTCATTGAATTTACATGGTCTATTTTAATTAAACCATAAAAAATGATTGTATGATAATTGGAATGACAGGTAAGTGTCTTAACCCTTGTCATGCTGAATAAGAAACCTTGACAGAATTATATATAAATCAAAGTGCTGAAAGCTCAGTATTTCCTAACTGTGAGCCAGCATTTGATTTTGAAAATATAATTTCTGAAACTTTTCTGGTTTAAAAAGGAAAACCAGGTTGTATGGACTAAGATCAGACTGCACATATGTGCAGGCTGATGTTTGTCCATACATCCTGCCAAAGCAGGAATATTCCGGAATCAGCATGACAAGTGTAAAAATATTAATGATATCTGACCTCGGTTGTGAGAAATTACCATGACGAGGCAGGGCAGGGCCTAGTCATGATAAATTCTCCCAACCTCCACCAAATAGCATTGATATTTCAACATGTTATTCTCTCTGGATCTACCTTGAGTTCTTGGTCCTGTTGTTTAGATGTATATATATGAGTATACCTTGAGTTGTTGGTCCTGTTGTTTAGATGTATATATATGAGTATACCTTGAGTTGTTGGTTCTGTTGTTTAGATGTATATATATGAGTATACCTTGAGTTGTTGGTCCTGTTGTTTAGATGTATATATATGAGTATACCTTGAGTTCTTGGTCCTTTTGTTTAGATGTATATATATGAGTATACCTTGAGTTCTTGGTCCTGTTGTTTAGATGTATATATATGAGTATACCTTGAGTTCTTGGTCCTGTTGTTTAGATGTATATATATGAGTTTACCTTGAGTTGTTGGTCCTGTTGATATATATGAGTATACCTTGAGTTGTTGGTCCTGTTTATATATGAGTATACCTTGAGTTGTTGGTCCTGTTGATATATATGAGTATACCTTGAGTTGTTGGTCCTGTTGATATATGAGTATACCTTGAGTTGTTGGTCCTGTTGATATATATGAGTATACCTTGAGTTGTTGGTCCTGCTGTTTAAATATATATATATATATATGTTTACCTTGAGTTCTTGGTCCTGTTGTTTAAATTCCTCGTCCTCATCACTGTCACAGTCTGGAAACTGGTAAATCTGGATCTTGTGTTTTTGTACTTCTGTTAATACCTAAGTAACATCAAAATTATATTTCATAGATTATTCTTGAATGCTTTCTGTGGATTTCTCGCAGAATTCCACGTAAATTATTAGTTAATTATTCAACTATCAAACCAGTGAAATTATTAGAATGATGAAAATGAATGTTTTGAAAGCTATGTGAAAGTATCATACAGACAATGTCATTACCTTGCCACTTTTTTGGATGCTCAATGATTATACTTTCATGGATTTATCTAAAAATTTTAAGCATTTTATCAATTTTTTTTTTTTTTTTGGAAAAAAAATAATTACTTTTTAATCTCTTTACGCCAAACTTAATTGGGGGACTTACAAGAAAACTTGACATACAGAGAGTTGGACAAAGAGATAAACAACGATCTTCAATGTCCTCATATTTCTTTAGCCCTTTTGACAACATATTCAAACTTACACCCAATCTTGCCGCAATTTTTGATTTCCAGTCCTATTTTCATTTCTACAGCCATAATTGCTCCAAACAAAAGACGCTTTTGATTCCTAAACAGTTAATACCTCAAAATAAATAGATCAAGGCTTGTAAAATACTTCGATGTAGCAATAACTTTGTCTAATGGACATTAGACATAAAGATATTCTTATGTAGAAAATATGATTCTTTTTCTTGAAAAATTTCCAAGTTTCTTTTTAAAACCTAAGAAATGTGTTAGAGACCAAATGTGGATTATATGATTACCTTTTCTTTCAGTGCTTTAATCTCTCGCTTGGTCAACATGTCGGCTTTGGCTACTAGTGGAACTATATTTACTTTATGGTGGAGTTTCTTCATCACCAAAACATCCACTGGTCGTAATCTAAATGACAAAGTTAGTGAATAGACAGGCAAAGACTTTTCTAGTACAAAAGCCAAATACTGGAAAAGCTCTATTAAAACCTTTGGGATGAGGGTTTGAGGGGAAGGTATTAGAATCATCACACTTCAGCTAGAAGGGGATAGGAGTTTATTTGAGGCTACATTATGTTTAGACGTTGAAATGTGAAATACCAGAGTTTTACTATGGCTGCAAAGTCAAAAATCAAACCAAAGGTGATCCATTAATTAATCAAATTTACTAAAAAGTGGTGTTTGTATGCCATTTGAATAATCTAGGACATATGAGCCTGTGTGTGACATTTCCAACAATTTCAAATGTGTGCAGAGCAAAGCTTCTGGCCGGCCTGTGCAGCCACACAGTCTGACTAGAACCATCACTATGCACTATATTGGTATATAAGCTCTTAATCCATCTTCTTGCAGTCAGCATATATAATTATTGCATTGTGTCTTTGTCACCCTACCAAATGTTTGTACCTTGCATAGGTTTGAAATTGTTGGAAATGTCACACACAGGCTTATATTACATCATGACTAGAGCTGCTTGAGCAGCTAATTCCCTCCACATGCATGAATCTGATGACTTGTTTAATACATTCATCATGCAATGTTAACTCTTTCCATATTCTCTAAATGTAATTAACAATGTGCTATGCTTACCCATGCCCATACGGAGAGATGAAATACAAACAACAATGGACCCTGGTATCTTGAATATTTTTACGGTTGAGACCAGTCTCTGCTTTAAAATATGATTCAAACTGTTTGTCTATGTAATTTACAATGGGTTTCCAGCTGAAAATGGAAAAAGACGCTGATGTTTGACACTGAATTCTGTGGTTAAAGTGTTGTAATGACTCCTGATTTATGAAATCAAGGATCCCAAGCTAAAAGCACTGGGATTAAATTTTGTATACTGGATGGACAACTTAAGAACACCATTTCTGAAGAAAGGAAGCATATTTGATATGCCCTAAGACACATCTTTACTAGCCAGCTTCCCACTACATGTTCAATTCACTTAAATGGAACACATAGTGGGTATTCACCATCGCCTAGCAAAGATGTTTTTAAATACAAAGATCAAAGGTGCTTCCTTACTTCAAAAATTGTGTTCTTATTATTGAGAATTTTAAAGTACTCAATGAAAATCATAAGACTTCCCAATGACAAAACAATTAAGATTATTTAGCTCTAACATACAGGTGCAACAGTTGGCTGCAGGTGATGAATTATGAAAAAAACTATGGGCATAATTCTTACAAATTGCTTTCAGAGTTATCCCTCTTGATAGTTTGGATAGATCTTGTGAAAACAAACATACATGCCAAGTTTCATGACAATATCTTATATAACAACAGAGATATAACCAAGGTTACATATGTCAGATACCCCTACACTAATGCCAACACCAACAACAATGCAAATGAAGTTAGGGCTATTCCTTGGGTTTCTCCAAAATAAGCCAGGCAGCAGTCATACATGTGATATTTCCATGGGCACTCATAGGGAGATTAAGACCTTTTCGTAGGGAGATTGGGTCTCAAATAGGGAGATTTTGCGTAACACCCGTTGTGGCTAAAAAAGGGGGTTTTCGCAATGCATGTCTGGACCAAAAATTGACTCTAATACCTTCCATACAAGTTTATTTTATTTTTCTTTAATTTATAATTCAAAAAGGTTATCATTGAAAGTATTTTGAGAGAGGATAGTATTGCAATGCTCCAGAATTTGGTCTTATAATTTCAGAGAAATAGATGTTACAATTACTTTTTTTCTATTTCTATGCAATATTCAGGATTCAACAATGTGTAGTCTTTTTAGTAGATAATCAGAAGAAAATAATATCTTAACAAATTTAAAAGATGAAGGCCTTGCAATTTAAGAGGAAATTGTAATTTTTTCTCTTTATTTCTTTGAATGGTCTAGAAACCAAAAATACAAGGCTTACTTTTAATGGGGAGAACTTTCAAGTAGTTTGGTAGTAAAGAATTAGATAATACTGCATTTTTGCAATACTGCTTTATGCAAAGTATGAAATACTAGGCCTTGTAATTTTTTTTTTCATCCTGTTGCCATGGCAACCAGTGTTCTTCATGATTTATGATATTCTGTGAAATATTTTGAAAGGACTTGTCCTAAGGATCATCTCTGTGTAGTTTTTGTATGAAATCCGATGACTAGATTAGGTATATTTAGAATTGTTGACGGATGGATGCATGGATGGACGGAGGGGCGAAGAGACAGACCAATAAATCGTAACCGGCACTGACTGCAACTAAACTACGCTTAAAATGAATGATTTTGATAGCACAATGACGATAAAAGATGAAAATCCGAGTTAGAGGACGGTTTTAACGATCACGGTAGAAAATGGAAAGTGAAAGAGCTACCTCTCGGCAAATAAATCTATGTTGATTAGCTTTATGAGAAGCTCTGTGTTACCAGTAAAGAGCCAGTCCACAATTTTCTATTCTCAAATCTGTAACATTTGTGTTGACAAATAACTTGATTAGACCATTCGATTCCTATTTGAAGAAAGACGCTCTCGGATTTATAAATAAATATCTGCGTCTGAATTAAAGTATGACCGCTTCTTATTTTACTCAATTACGTGTTACGACATGAGGGTTTTTCTGCGATGCCGCCTAATTTTACCAAGGTCGTGTGAGCATCGCTTCGCATATTATGTTTGACCTTTTCCTTCATGACGCTTGTTGCGAAAAGAGGAAATTTTCAAGCGGCTTTTTGGAATAAGATATTAAAATACGGCGGAAATTTACTGTGTTTACAGCCATTTTAATTTTTTTCAAAGTACATGTAAGTGATAAAAATCTTATCACAGCTTAACTTGTATCCACAACATTTTTATAAGTAATAATGGGTAACAACATTTCACCCAGTTTAGATCTTTTTCTTTCTAAGAAAGGTCAATATTGAAATTGCTGATGGTCATAATACATTCCGTATACAGTGTGAAGGGTGATAGGTACAGTAGCACCCGTTTGTCGGTAATAGTTGACCCGACTACGATAATCGATGACACTTCCAGACAGATAAACAACACTTTACCCGATATTGGATTTCTCACTTGCCATTCGAGCCTTCAGACCAGTGAATTGCATTTTTGACTTCCGATTTTTTTTTTTTTTTTTTTTCAATTTTCCTCAGGTTGGGAGAAATGGTCTCCCGATCGCGAGAGCGGGAGGAAGGTTAAAATATCTGGAGAATACGCCGAGATCGGGAGATATCACATGAGGCTAAGTAATCATGACAACAAATATAACTTTCTCTCAAACTTTGTTGCAATGATTATCTTAAAATCAACTTCCTTTTTTGTATTTCTGTATAGAATCTTTTTGTAGCTTTCTTGTTGTATTAAAGACCTAAACAACCGACCTTTCCTCTGCATTTACTGCATCATTAAACCCTGGTGTGTCCACTATGGTCAATTTCAACTTTACTCCTCTCTCTTCTATTTCTAATTCTTTCTTTTCTAGTTCTACTGTCTTTTGTACTCTCTCTGAAGAAAACAAGATAAAAGCCAATGTTTGCAAATTGTAATGTTTGTTCATACCATGAATTTAAAGTTTATCATATATCTTTACAAATATCTGTGTGATAAAATCCCATATAGTATTTTTTATGATATCGTATGGATATTTTTAGAAGTGAAAAATGACATAATGTGGTTAATTTAAGAAACTTTCATTTCTGTTAAAAACATCAAGGAAAACAAGGTAAATAATAGTTATGAGATAAATATCACACATGTACATAATAAGTGTATTGTATGAAAAATATCTAACTTGGTTGTGGGAATTGATAATTGTCTCAACAGAGCCTCGACACTTATCAATTCTCCCAACTTTGTTTGATATTATTTTTCATACAAAACATTAAGTATGTATTATATAATATACTAATGGACAAAAGTCTTGTCAGGTGTCGTGAATATGCAAATAAGGCGAATTTATTTTTGTAAAAATAGAATATGAGATTGTGGCATTATTTTAAAGCAGGCCATTCAACTTTCCCATCTAAAGTGGTTTTGTAAAACTTTCATCTACTGCCTAAGAATAAAACGACGTAATAACAATGCATTAGAGAGACTTATTGCATCTCTGTCTTATCCAAGAAAGGGCACAATTTAATGAATAAAATTTATGCACATTTGTAAACAGTATCCATCTAAATGATATCGCACATAGGTTTTCTTTAAAAAAAAAGAAAGGGGGCAACATAACCTTGTTTAAACTGTTCTGACTAACGTCATTAAAAACACCATCTGGTGAACCCTTAAATCAAGAAGAAAGATGTCATGCTTCATAAACAACACCTAATTAATCAAATGTGTGTTTTGTTAACCCCAAACATGCCACAAAATGTCTTCATTTCAAGATCCAACAATAAACCTGCAAAGTGATAAAACGTATGCTAAAATGAAAATAACGTTTCTGAAAGACAGCCGATTTTCTTCTAACCTTTTTAGTGTTTTCCTATTGGATTATCAACACAGAAAGGCTCTCATGCAAAACTTTACTATGCTATGTCATATGCAGCTTGAAAAAGATTAAAATGTCATTCGGGACTAAATCAACATCATTTGTGATCCCATGCCAGTGAAAACGGTCCCTATGTTTTTGATGATAGGGCTTACATTGCTAAGCAATAAAATCAAAACATTATCTTTTGAATTAAAAGCTTTATTCATGAAAACAAAACTGGACAAAACTTTTGTCCTTAAGTATAATTATATATTATCTATATGAAATGCAGAATATTCAATGAGTGTTCATGATATACAATTTTATAAAGGAGTCATAAAAAACATTTTCCTTCATATAACAGATAATAAACAAAATACAACTATTATCCTCACAAGACAAAATGCAAAGATTTATAAAAGTAACGTCTTCTGCTTTTTCGAAAATAATAGAATTTATGCTTTTGAAGCTTCTAACTTTATCAAATTTGGTGCTGCTTTGGGAAAGAGTACAGTAAAACTTGTATTAAGGGACCACTGAGGGGACCATCAAAAAGCAGTTGTTTAGGGGAGGTGGTCACTTAATGATACAAAATATCATGATAAATGTGACATGCGTTCATTTTGATAGCATTAATAGATAGTCAGTCAATTCATACTGAATCATATGACATTTGAACCCATTAGAATCGTCTTATAGAGATGATTCTAATTGGCTCCAACAACATAAGATTCAATAATAACCAGTTTTTTGTTAAGGATGTCCTCTTTTCAAGAGATTTTGCTTCAGGTAAGGGACTTTCTATTGTGGTCGCTTAATAAAATTGGTTGCTTTTTACATGTGGTCGCTCGAGCAGTATCGACTGTACACTTACCCTCTATTTTTCCCACTTTTCTGTCCTTATACAAATCTGTTAAGAACAAACTGTTTATCAAAGTGGATTTTCCCAAACCAGTCTCTCCTGAAAAAGGAGAAGATGATATTTAGGAATAAATCTTTAAAGTATTTAAACACATGATGTAAATTATCGAATGAAAAATTGAGATAATAGGGTTCTTAGTACAGTCTCATATTTAGCTGTTAATCATATACCATTAAAAACTCTGTGAAAAAAACCCAGTTTTTGCAAGTTCAGCCTATCAAGATAATTGACCTTATACTGAGTGACATTATCCTCAATTTACATCAATCTGTAATAACATGCCAAAGAAGGAAATTCATCTTGATTTCCAATCGAACACGCCATCGTTACGAGCCGCAGCAGCAGAACATGGCTATTATTGTTTTATCATTAGACAAAAAAAAATCACCCTGATCTTTTTGTAACCTTCTCAGTTATAAAAATACCTTACTTTTTTGAAATAGGAATAGAAATAGGTATAGGTTGAATTACCTATAATGAGCTTAAGATTGAAACAAGTATGTACAGACTTACCCACAACCATAAGTGTAAATTCAAATCCCCGTCGTACAGCCTTTCTGTGTACCTGCTCTGGCAACGAGGCAAACCCAATGTACTCATCATCCTCCTGGAAAGAGAGAAAACGGAATTTTGTATTCATCTAAAAGTTTTAACTTTATAATTATACATAGTTAAAACCTACTTATTTTACATCAATAAGGAAGCAAGTTCTTACATCTTCAGGGTTTTAATGGACACAAGTTTTGTGCATCTGAGACCCAAGAATAAGTAGCCAGGACCCTCAAAACTATGTGAAGTGAGTCCCATAGACAAGCTAATTTTAGACTGGAGCTCAACTTCAGAACAGAATTTAAGAATGCTTAAAACAGTCTTCAATTCTTTCCTGATTTTTTGCCTAAAATTATAATTATTATATACTTTTCAATTTCTTTACCTTTTACCATGGGAATAACTCTAAATCAATAAAATACAATATTAGAGTCGGTCCGGGTAATTCCGTACGGATTTGGATAGTTTCGATTATTTTGAGAACGTCTCTTTAAATAGGACGATCATAATAACATACTTTCTTAATGCTATTATATTTCTTCTATCGAATACTCCTTATTTAACTCTAAAAACTATGCCATATGTTTAGAAAAATTACATTAAAGGTCCGTAGCTGATACCGGCTAATTCCGTACATAAGCGGGTTAATTCATACGCTTCGTTGGGAAAATCGGTTATGAATAACGGGGCGGTAAAAGTAATAGCTTAGTTTGGTGGATGGGGCATATTCATAATTTAGACAGGTTAATGTTCATAAAAGGCAAACATGGGCTTCTAAGTATTAAGTGTGGCGAGCCTATGAGGGAATAATGGGACCTCCTCATGCTTGGTAGACGGATTTGCGCATCCACTGAGAAAACTTTAAACGTTAGTAGGCGATCAAAACACTGTAACTACTGCTTCATTAGGCTAAACTGTTTCTCGAAGAAAAACTAATTGCTCTGGGGCCGCTGGGCAAATGCACGTTAGTCAAGCCTTTTCAACCTGTAGTTTCAAGGTTTTGATTATCCTAAACAAATGTATAATGTCAATTATCATTTGTTATGATCTTGATGGGTAAAATAATATTGGCATGTACGAAATTAGCCTCGCCCTACAATTGTACTTTTCTAAATGTGGGCTAATTCCGTACAGTATGAAAAATCTCATTTTATCTACAAAGGACTAGGTTTCACAAAAAAATATTACCAGGAGAGTGAAAAGTATTTCTTATTCTTCAATAAGTTAAACTATGATTCACAATTCACGTAAGCATTGGGTATATATGTTGTGCCCGTTCTTGGGAAAATGGCCATTCTCATGATTGAGCAACCGTTGTTTGCCCGTTCTTAAGAATGGTTGCTAAATCTTAAGATTGAGCAAATATATTTATAACCTTCGTTTACAATAGAAATACATAATCAAAACTGCTTTTATCATACGAACATAAATTAACAAGGAGAAATGTTTATTCGATTAACAGAAAAAGTTTAAATTACCCTCTTTGATAACGATAAAATGAACACTTTTCCCTGTGTTCTGTGAAATCAAGTTAGGCAACAAAAACGAAAAAAAAAAAAAAATGATACAGATCTATTATTCCAGGATCTTTCTTAAATGACATCGCAGAGTATGTATTATCTAGTTTTGTTAATTATGAATCTCGGTCCGTCCGCCCCACATCCATTTCGCCATAATTCCTGTTCGCCCCGGGTCGTTCGCCGAAAATCCCGTTCGACCCCTCTTTTCAGTAAAATATAAATTGCTTAGCGGTGTTTTGTTAATTTTTATGTTAATTATTTTCAAAATAGAAAGGATATCAGTAAGATCCTTGTTTCTCTGTTAAGAAATTCTCCACACATTTTTTAGGTTCAAGTAAAAATGAGGCAAGTCTTAGGATAATTCATTTGATAAATAGAAAAAATAAATTATTATCGGTATTCTTTATTAATTCAAAGCTGATTTTTTTTTTTTTTTTTTTTTTTTTGGGGGGGGGGGGGGTTTCAAGTCATAAGAATGTACTCTCTGTTTTCTTTAGTTGATAAATAATAATAAAAATAATAATAAAACATATGTATTTAATATATTTAATCAAAAAATAATTAATCCAACATACACAGATTGAATGAAGTAAAAAAATAATAAAATATTCAATTTCTTTTAAATTTTGACATTTGATAGCAGATAGAAATGGCAAAATTAATCTATCAGATACAAGTTAAACAAGCAAAAACTACTAAGATGATGTTCATTTTGGCTCAATACTTCGACAAAATGTGTAGAACATGTGGTCTGATAAATTCAATGGGTTGGGCAGAAACAAATAGAGGGAATCGACAAGTCTTAAAGTTCATCCCGGGACGCACCAGGACACCCCAGGACTTAATGAGGCATCCCGGAACACATCATATAATGAGATATGTCATTATACTGATGAAACGGCTTGTCCCGAGGTTGATCAAACACGCACAAAAGGTAATTTTACATGAGTCCCGGGATGGTTTGAATTCTTATTTTTATTTTACCAAGTGTACATATATATAATCAATTTCATATTGCCTAATGATTTTAGTTAGCTTATTTAGTTATGAAACGTCCCGGGTAGGCCCGTTGTGTCCCGGGGTGATTATCAAGACCCAGAACCGCCTCACTTTTTGGTCAATCCATTTAATAAACCCAGGGCAAAACACACTGTAAAGAGGGTAAATGGACCTGTTACCTTAATTTTCATGCATTTGAGGACCAGTATAACATGAAGAAGGCAACAACATTTCAGAGGCACCTTTTTTATGTGGTAAGTAGTCATTTATGTGATGGTGAGCGAGACATCATTTCAACATGTCTATATATAATCTCTTCTGAAGAGACAATCAAGCTCAGGAACCATAAGTTTGCGTACTTGAATAAAAGATAACTACATTTCCTACATCTTTGATTCATATGTCAACCCTGTTATATGAAAGTATTGTGACTACAACTTATTCAATAAGTACACCTCTGCCCTTTTTTAAGTCTTCTCATATTGGATATCATATGGAAAAAGGTGGTAAATAATCACAAAATACATCCTTTAAACTGTTGGATTTCCTTATATGAAATTCAACAAAGGAAAATAGCTCAGAAATTGAAAAATATGTAGAGTTACAATTCTTATGCACTACACTCCATAATCATGAGAGATAAAGCTATGTAAAGTTACGATTCTTGTGCACTTTACTCCGAAATCATGGAAAATAGAGGAAAATAGCCGCTAAGTTACAAGTCAATTGGATATAGGTAGACAGAGATAAACTCTGGACAGATTAACAAAGAACAGGCACTGGGATGCTGGGACATCATGGATGATCACATAATAATATGTCCTGTCTTCTGACAGCCTTATAAAAAGGAAGTTGCTAGCCCCATTGTTTTATAATACCAGACACGGTGGCTTAACAGTCCTCAATGGACAGACATTAGATTTCCAGGATTTTTTTTTCTTCAAAAAATCAGAAACCACCATGACATCAAAAAGCAGTCATACAAATTTAAACATTCCGTCCACACATAAAATATTTTTCATTGGAAAGTTTCATGTTAATCTAAATTTTGATCTCGATTTTTCATGCGACATTTGATTAAATGAATTTGTCTTCCACCAATTAAAAAATGGAAATAAGTGTGCCTGATTTGGATCATCAGCTGATATTTGTCTTCCGCAAATGGGTTGATAATCATATGCCTTTGTGGGATAGCAGCTGAAGGCAAGGAAAGGATGTTATGGAAGTAAGGGTAAGAGAAATACAAGGAATCCATTGATAGATGCTCCAGCTGCACACATTCTTTCTGACATGTACTTGTTCTTACAAATTGGATTGGTAGTCATTAACCTATGGGGGATACTGTAAAAGCTTAATAAGAACCTCAGGGTTCTATAAGAATCATTGTATTTCCATTAAAAAGGGCTGGGCTTTAATGGGAGTCAATAAATAAACATAATTTTCTCAAAATAGTAACATTTGATTGAGGGAAAGGCGCAAAAAACATCTGTTGAAATTTTCGTGACATTGATTTTGTGGACATGTGCTTTTGTTAGTTAGGCTTCAGTATTTTGAAAAATCACATAAAAAATGTTGAATAACAATTTCAACCTCAGATGAGAAGGATGGGGGTTTATAAGAGCATGGGCTCTATTAGAATTTTTACGGTAAGAAGTTGGATTGTTAAATAGGATATCATGGTAGTTGCACTTGTGATCACTTGAGTTATTACAGGTCAAGGATAAAGCATAGAAAACAAGCTAAATGAGGTTATTATCAGTTTAAAGCAGATGCCTTTGAAACTTTTCAAAATGAAAGTTAAAATTCCAATTTATCATTTTAATAAAATTCAACATTTTTCTCTTTTTTTTTGTATCTTTTAGTGTTCATTTATTTGTCATTTACATGGGGTTTGGGCACTTGTATTTATTGTAATGAATGTTGAGCCTATCTTTCTATATATTACAACCATATATATATAAATATATATATGACCCGTCACACAAAAAGGTAACATCTGAGTTACGCGTAAAGTGTCGACCCTAGTCAGACCTCGCAGACTGCGCAGACTGACTAGGGTCAAAACTTTTTGCACCATGCTTATTTTCTGAATCTAGAATATTGAATCTACCTTCCAGTGAAGGAATATTAGAAATGAGACTTCTGGTTGACCTATGCTGGATCAAAACTCTTTTTCAATAATTCATTTTACAGAATTCCTGGATGGTCCCTTTTTGCGTGACGGGTTACATATATAACCCTATAGCTTCTATTCAACTTGGGTAAAGAACTTGTCATTTTACCTTTTTTTAGACTATGTACATTGTAGGGGGCCTACAAGACTTATTAAGAGCCATAAAGACATTTTTGATAAGTTTCAGGTGAAAAGTGCTTGAGTCACTATAAACTTTAAAAAACCAGGATTGATAGCCTGCATAATTCACTTGAAAACATTTGAGCAAATTGTGCTTGAAACTGTTAAGATTCAATAAATTGCCATTTTTGCTACAGTTTTTTTATATAAAATATGATATATATCTATTAAAGATAATAAAAACGACAACAAACAATCAAAGTTGGCAAATGAATGGAAAAAATGATGATAGACTCAGAATAGACTTTCCAGTCTATAACAATAACAACAGCAACAACAACAACATCGACACTCTCTTCATGCAGACAGCTTTGACAAATTAGAACTACATGTACATAACATTCTAAATCAGTCATCAACAGTCAATATGTAGTAGACATGTACTAAAGATAGGTATAGAATTTTAAGGGCCTTGCAGAAAATACAGTCAATTAACCAGTTCAGGTCCACTTTCCCTTTGAAAGCTCTGCTTGACTCAATTTTCTTGTATCATATTGTTCTTCAAAATAAGCCATAGTTAATTGCACTACAATAAGTGTGATATAAATAAATTGCCTTAAATTAAGTGACAAAATTTAACCAATTCTGGTCCAATTCAACCAGTTTAGAATTTCTTACCATCCTAGACCTCGGAGGTAGGCAGTATCTGCCTTTCATGATGCATTTCGACATTGAAATCATAGATTTGAACCGTTGTTTACGCTGGGAACATAGCAAAGAACCAGGGGTGTATGGATTACCACTGCCAGGGAAAGATTCAAAATACTTTTTTATCTGAAAAATGCTATTCATTGATGATCACTTGTGGTATTGAAATTTTTTTGTAAAGTTAGAATAATTTTAATAATGATTTTTACTCGATTCCTCAGAATGATTGCATTTCAATATGAATAATATCAATTTTGAGAATATGAATGATACTTGCACAAGGATTGAGTTTTAAAACAAAATCATTTGAGAAATCTCTAGAGATACTTCTTCAATGAATTTTAGCCCATACTATGCTACAAATATCTCAAGTCTTCAAAAGTATTATTCCAAAGATGATTTTTGAATATTTCTTTTCCATTTTGAGACAACCCCCAAACAGGTGGACCAGAACTTGTTAACCCTTATGCTGAGCCCCGAATATTCCTGCTTTGGCAGGAGCTATAGACCAACATCAGCCTGCACATATGTGCCGTCTGATGTTAGTCTACACCACCTGTTTCTCACTTTCAAACCAGAATTGTCAATAGATTAGTTTTTCAAAATAAAATTGACCTATAGTTGGTACTTTCAGTGCTTTTTGCCCTTTGATTTTGATGAAAAATTTTAGCCAAAATTTATTCAGCATGACAAGGGTAAAGTCACTGTCATGTTAGCACACTTGTGTCCAATTTTTGAGTGCCTGCGAAAGATTGTTGGAACGAAACTAGCTGTTTTGTTTCCAGGTTTTTCTCATGTGATCAGTTCGGCGACGCCATGTTAGATTGTTCGGTTTCGTCACGATGTTTTTCAAAATTTGCAGCTTTCTTCCACCACCAGTGTATGTATGCAATAAAGACAAGGCTTTTTAATTCACCATTTAAGATTATTTGCCATTTCGGAAGCTTTAAATACGCTTCCATGTCACCTGTTTGCAGCAATGATTTGCACAAGTTGTCTCCCTTGTCACACAAATTCTGTTTACTTTCACTTTTGCTTGAATGCATTGTAAGAACAATATTTCAGACTGTCATAGTAATTATTATCATTTTATTAATTAATGCCTTTTATGGCCTAAATTCACACTCAGAATTTTAGTTTTGACAATAATATGCAGCTTTTATAAAAAGCGAAAGTAGAACATAAAGGTACTTGCAAGTCATGTAGAATTTGTCTCAAAATACAGTGTAGACCCTGATCAGTTTGCACATTTATTAGCATAGGCACACTGCAACCTTTGATATGTGTAAGTGATCATGGTATATACTTCCTGGAATATTTCTCTTCAAAGAATAGCTTAGTAAGAATTTCCTTTGTGTATTTACAGCTTTTACCACACACTTCAAAATGGTATTAAACTTCATGCAAGAAATTAAAGGTTGTTCTTAATTTGGAGGCATGACAGTAAAAGACTGCAAACAATTGAAGAAGAAGCTTATATAAATAGAAGAACTGTGATGTCTGACACAGAGAAAATGCAGGTTAATGCAGATCAAAATAGTATTCAGGACTCTGTGTCTAAGTTAAGAAGATCAAAACTGACTTTGGCTTATGCGGAGAGAGAGATGGAATTGAAACAAAATAAGGCACTTTTGGAAGAAAATGAGACTATAATGAAGGCCAAATTAAGGAGGCAAAAAGTTGAGATAGAAAGCAAACTTGAACTTTCAAACAACCAGAAGGAATTGGAACTGTCAGAATTGGAACTTAATTTTGAGAATGATTTGTTAAATAGTTTTCCTCAAGCACCAGAGCCTGATAAATTTGAATCGAAATATTTCGCGACACCATACCATGAAAGACCAAAACCGGTGCTACAACTAGACTTCAATTTTGACAATAAACCTCCGATAAGTCTGAACCTCAAATTTGGTAGGAACCTCAAGCTCAGTCTGAACCTCAAGTTCAGTCGGAACCTCAAGTTCGACAAACCAGGCTTAACCCTCTAGTGAGTCCCTTTATTCCGGGTGATAATTACCACTTTTATCAAATTTCTTGATTAAGAAAGACTTATCCCTTCAAAGACTAATGAATTTTGATGATCGGCCTGAGACATTTCCATTGTGGAAAAGCATGTTTAAGTCAATAACCAATGAGATTCAAGTGTCCCCAAATGAGGAGTTTGATTTGTTGATAAGATATCTAGGTCAAGAGTCTAGACAATAAGCGCTTAATATCAGGGCATCAAATCCACATGATCCATCCAAGGTCTTGAGCATGTTTGGAAGAGATTGGAGGAAAGATATGACTGTCCAGAGATGATCGACTTGGCATTACGTAGGAAATTGGAAGCCTTCCCAAGAATTGAAGTCAAAAACCTGAAGAAACTATATGATTTATCTGATATATTGTCGGAAGTGGAGTCCATTATGGGCAGAGAGCAATACAAGGATCTCTTTAGTCATATGAATACCTCTTCTGGATTAAATCCAATTGTTCAAAAACTTCCTGGATTCCTGCAGATTAGATGGACATGCAGAGCTTCAGAGTATTCAAAGGCCAATAAAGTGACTTTTCCCCCATTCTCATTTTTCGTTGAATTTGTTCAAGAAAATAGCTCCATTCTCAACAACCCTAGTTTTCAGTATCAGATTCAAACTGAACAGAGACAGCCTCAAAATTCGTCTAAAAGATCAGTCTTTAGTTAGAAGACTGGAGTGACACCATCAAGTCAAGTTGATACTTCAGAAAATGAGCCATTTCTTAGGGGAAATTCAAATGGCAGCCCGGGAGTCGCGTGAGATGATGTTATAATCTAAAATTGACTGTAATATGCATGCGCAGAAAGGACATTCATGTGAACGGAGTTACCCGCTGGTGGTAGTAAACAAACTGCACATTTACCGCTACAATTATTAATCAGTTAAATGACCATGAAATATCGTTATCCCATTAAGAAATGTGATAAACTCGTGCAAAATACTATATAAAATAAGAAAAAAGTATTTGTCGTTTAAAGTAATAGAGAACAATTGTTTTATGTAATCGAATTGTTGTGCACTATTTTCGACGCCATTTTGGAACCCAAGTAACACCGGCCTGACCCAGGATCAGAAGCGTCGAGGTTGAAAGGTTAAAATGACATCACTAGTGTCGAAACCAAGGTCGTTCTGATGGAAACCCGGTCAACTCGGGTCGAAGCCGAGTCCGATATGAACTTACCCATAGAAACTCATGTTTTATTCATAAGTCAGACTCACATTCAATAAACAATTGTAGACAATTCAGGAAAATGCCTATCTTAGAAAGGAAACAGCTTTTGAAAGAGAACAGGTACTGTTTTAGGTGCTGTGATACATCGTCTCATATGGCAAAAAAACTGCAAGGCTGAAATTAAGAGTTCTTTGTGCCAAAGTGATAACCATCAGTCAGCCATACATCCTGTAGACAGACAGTTAATAGGCAATCAAAGGATAGCCGTGCCAAATCAAGGTGGGGAGATTATAGATACTAAATGCACACAGGTTTGTGGAAATGACAATATGTTTGGTCTTTCTTGCGCAAAAACAGTACTTTGCTCAGTGCGCTCCGCTCATAATCCAAATAATAGTGTATTAGTCAAGGCTCTAATTGATGATCAAAGCAACAAAACATTAGTGAAGCCTGAACTATTCTCTCTCCTTGATATAAAATATGAAAACGTTCAGTATGAGATGACTTCCTGTTCTGTCAAATCATTGATATCGGGACGACGGGGTTTTGACGTGATTATAGATTCTCTGGACAGAAGTGCTTCGTTTGTTGTCCCAAAGGTTCTTGAGTGTGATGATATTCCCAACAATAGACATGAGATCCCAAACCCAGGATTGTTAAAAGAGCACAAACACTTAAGTTCATTGAAAAATGAAATACCAATCATCAACAAGAATGCCCAGATTATGATTCTTCTTGGTACCAACATATGGGAGGTTCATCACATATTTGATCAAATAACGGGACCAATCGGATCAGCATTTGCCCAAAGACTCGCATTAGGTTGGGTAATCATCGGAGATCTTTGTTTTTACAAGATGCACAGACCAAATTATGTGAGTGTCATGAAAACATATATTCATCAGAATGGAAGACCATCCACATTTCTACCGTGTGAAAATACATTCAGTGTAAATGAAGTGTCAATCTTAGAAAAATACAGTGTGCACTCTAGAGGCCACACTTTTGGGCCAAATGCCTTGAAACTTGGTGGAGGTAGAGTTAAGGAAGGCGGATGAAAAGAAAAGGGACAACCTTCTAGAGTATCGGAAGAAAAGTGCTGAAAAGATGAAAAGAGTTCCCTTAGTACTAACATATAGTAGAAAACTACCAGATATAAATAAGATTCTAAAATCCAATCAGAAGATCTTAATGAAGTCTGACAGATTGAGGAAGGTGTTTGCTGACCAACCAATCATTTCGTACAGAAGAGACAAAAATCTAGCAGACATTTTAGTTCATAGAAAAACAAACAAATCATTAAGAACCAAGTCTAAACGATCTCCAAAACAAGTGACGAAAGGATGTGGGCGAGACTGTAAACTATGTGAGAAACATATCACGACACCTATCAGGGATATGACTGGCAAGCCGGTACAAACTGATTTGACGATAAACTGCCGTACACATAATGTCATATATGGAATATACTGTAGGAAATGTAGCTGTCTTGTGTATATTGGGGAAACGAGAAACATGTTGAAAACCCGAATGTCCAATCATCTATCCAACATTCGACGTGGGAATGACCATGAGCCGGTGCCTAGACACTTTAATCAAACTCACCATAGTATTGAAGACTTTCACTATGTTGGCCTGGAAAGAGTAAGTGAGGAGCAAACGCTATATCGTCGACAGAGGGAGTCTATTTTGATAAAGAAATATGGCTTGATTGAGCAGGGTCTAAATATTAAACAAATAGATTTACGGCATTAATAATGACAGCCTATAGGTTTGAGTACAGTTTAGTTGCATCGTGAAATTGACATTCACCTTAATCAAATCATTCTAAATCGCTCACTCGGCGCTCGTTTCATTCATTCCAAACACTCACTCGGACCGTTCAAAATCTCTCAAACCCATTTAATAATACGGATTCAAAAACGTTTCTCAATATAAAATTGTTTGATAGAGATAAATCGCGTTTTCACTGATATATTTCAAATTGTTAGCTTTGCATGGGATTTTGAAGAAATATGAAGCTATGCGTGGCACATGTATGCAAATTTTATCATAGAGATGTAATAAATATCGCCAATTTTGGTCATCCTGAACAAAATTTGCGATATAGGATTACCCACCATAAATTTCGTTCAATACGCTCTCCACACTCATGCATTCAATTTTATTCCTTAATCATTCCAAATTCATTTTAAGCTCCACTGGCTGAAAGCCACTGGGGCTATTGTCATGGCGTTGTGTCCGTCGTGTGTCCGTCCGTCCGTGTGTCCGGTCGTAAACTTTTTCTTTAAAAATCTTCTCCTCAGAAACTACTGGGTGATTTTCAACCAAACTTCACAGAAATGATCCTTGGGTGACCCTCTTTCAAAGTTGTTCAAGAAATTTTGATCCAATGAAAAACATGGATTTAATGGGCGTGGCTAATTTCCAAATATGGTAAAAAGGGAATTTTCTCAGATTCTAATCAATGGATACCAAATTAATTTTACATGAAAGATCCTTGGGTAACCCTTTATCGGTCTACAAAAAATCATTGTGATATCAACCAAATTTCACTGGGATGATCCTTGAGTGACCCTTTATCATTCTACAATAAATCATTGTGATCAGATGGAAAATATGCATTTTATGGGCGGAGGTCATTTCTCTATATGTTATATAGTGGAAACTTTGAAAATCATTTTCTCAGAGTGTAACTGATGGATATCAACCAAATTTCACTGGGATGATCCTTGAGTGACACTTTATCATTCTACAATAAATCATTGTGATCAGATGGAAAATATGCATTTTATGGGCGGAGGTCATTTCTCTATATGTTATATAGTGGAAACTTTGAAAATCATTTTCTCAGAATGTAACTGATGGATATCAACCAAATTTCATTGGGATGATCCTTGAGTGACCCTTTATCATTCTACAATAAATCATTGTGATCAGATGGAAAATATGCATTTTATGGGCGGAGGTCATTTCTCTACATGTTATATAGTGGAAACTTTGAAAATCATTTTCTCAGAGTGTAACTGATGGATATCAACCAAATTTCACTGGGATGATCCTTGAGTGACCCTTTATCATTCTACAATAAATCATTGTGATCAGATGGAAAATATGCATTTTATGGGCGGAGGTCATTTCTCTTTATGTTATATAGTGGAAACTTTGAAAATCATTTTCTCAGAATGTAACTGATGGATATCAACCAAATTTCATTGGGATGATCCTTGAGTGACCCTTTATCATTCTACAATAAATCATTTTGATCAGATGGAATATATGCATTTTATGGGCGGAGGTCATTTCTCTATATGTTATATAGTGGAAACTTTGAAAATCATTTTCTCAGAATGTAACCAATGGATATCAACCAAATTTCACTGGGATGATCCTTGAGTGACCCTTTATCATTCTACAATAAATCATTGTGATCAGATGGAAAATATGCATTTTATGGGCGGAGGTCATTTCTCTACATGTTATAAAGTGGAAAATTTGAAAATCATTTTCTCAAAATGTAACTGATGGATATCAACCAAATTTCAGTGGGATGATCCTTGAGTGACCCTTTATCATTCTACAATAAATCATTGTGATCAAATGGAAAATATGCATTTTATTGGCGGAGGTCATTTCTCTATATGTTATTAAGCGGAAACTTTGAAAATCATTTTTCTCAGAATCTATTGTTATGATTTCAACCAAATTTCACTGGGAATGATCCTTGAGTCATCCTTTATCAGTCTACCAAAAATCATTGTGATCAGATGGAAAATATGCATTTTATGGGGAGAGGTCATTTCTCTATATGTTATATAATGGAAACTTTGAGTATCATTTTCTCAGATTCTAATTTTAGATATCAACCAAAATTCACTTGAATGATCCTTGAGTGACCCTTTATCAGTCTCCTGAAAATATGTATTTTATGGACGGAGGTCATATCTCTATATGTTATGTAGTTGAAACTTTGAAAATCATATTCAACATCAGTAGAACCCAAAATATGTAAAAATCTATTCAAAACCTTTATTGCTTTTACAAGAATTTCAAGCCTGTGGAGCGACTCAAGCCATTCATGGCTTTCTAGTTCTTACCAGTTTCACGATGTTTACTGTAGTTTCGGTTATAGTTTTAACAAATGACCTATTAGAATAACCGTTTGTAATAGAGATTAATTTTGACCTCCGTATTTTACTGCTGTTCTCATGGATATAAGTCCCCGTTTGGGCGGTTCGGACGTGGTAACAGCATCTAAATAAGATGTAGGTACGACGTTTGGTCGCCCACTTATGAATCGTGTTTTTTTTTTTGTTTTTTTTAGGTTTATGTCTCTTGTAAAATATTTGCAGACAAATAATGATATACTACCATTCACAATGAGATTACTGTTAACCTCCACCATTAACGCTAATTTCTTTACATACTCCGCGGAAATGCGGATAAGACGTCATGACGGCGGAATGAGTTAGCTGTAGATACATTTTATCATTATAATGAGATGATTGTTGACCTCTGCTATTTTCCGCTATTTTCTTAACGAGCTGTAGTAACAAAGTTTGGATTGCTCGCTAACGACTTTCGTTTTGCTTTGTGTCTACCATGAAAATACATTTTTTTTTGACTTATAAGGGTTAATATCATTGAAATGAAATTATTACGAGCTCCGTTATTTGCCGGTCTTTTCAGAATAAGCAGTAGTTGAGACGTTTGGGTGCTCACCAATATTTTGCTGTTGGTTGATGTCAACGGAGATATATCTTTCTGATTAAGAAATTTAATATCATTTATAATTGGATGATTGTTGACCTCCGTTATTATCGTGACCCAAGCATCGTGCCTGCAGCTTGTCCAAGCTGCCGCTATGACGTCTAAGTAAGAAATTCAATATCATTTATAATGGGATGATTGTTGACCTCCGTTATTTACTGCTATTTTCGGGGATGGGATACTTAGACGTCATGGCGGTGGCTTGGATAGGCTGTAGGTACGATGTTTGGGTCGCTCATAACGCCGGGCATTCAATTACTTAGCGAAATATTTTTCTAACTAATAAGAATAAATACATGTACTATCTGTTATGGGATGATTATTGACCTCCGTTTTTTACCTTTATTATCTAAATAATCTAAAGCTGCAGTATTTTGGGTGTTCAATATCGAGCCGCTTTTTGTTGAATGTCCATGTTGATATACCTTTCTCACAGAACTCCCTTCATCTCTTACTAAAAACATTAAATAATAGAAATCAAAGCAAGAAAAAGCAAGACATTTTGATCAATTTCACATACCCATAGGGCAGACATTACAAGGGTGAACCCTACATCTGGGCCTGCGGTAATAAAACTTTTCTCAAGCTCAACTGATAATTTTCTCAAATTTTGAATTAAAAGAAATGTATGTAGTTATAAGATAATATCAATAAGTTGTTATTTAAAGCAACTTATTAATAGTAACCTTTCATGCTAATACATAAATATGAGGATTACAACAGAGTTACAGCTTTAATCTCAAATTGAAATTTCAGAAAATTAAGAATTGAGCCTGAGAAAATTTTTATAACCTTGGGCCCCAATCTTTGCTTTGAGAATGAATATACACTTGGTCTTTTGGAGTCATATTGTTGCCAGTTGAGCACATTATCCTTGGATTTGTGATATTCCCTAAATAGTTTTACTACATCCAAATCTGAGCCTCTAGCTTTGAAATTTAACTCTTGTCATGCTGATTAAAAAACCTGGCAAAATTATATATAAATCAAAGTGCTGAAAGCTCTGTATTTCCTACTTGTGAGTCAGAAATTGATTTTGAAAATACATTTTCTGAAACTTTTCTGGCTTAAAAAGGAAAAACAGGTGGTATAGACGAAGATCAGACTGCACATATGTTTGTCTATAGCTCCTGCCAAGGCAGAAATATTCCGGATTCAGCATGACAAGGGTTAAAAAAAGGTTTTTAAAGCCACTTTTAAAAATTTAGATCATATCATGGGGCTGTTCACTGCTTCCTGGATATCACATTATACTAGATTGGGCTCCTAATTTTGTTTCCCAAGGATGTACATCAATATGTCCAGTAATGCAGAAGGAATTCCAACCAAAACCTTTAATTTTGATTGGATAGTCAAGTCCTCCATCTAAATCCCAGAATTAAGCAGGAAAAAAGTTCCTACAGCTCATCATCCTGTTGATTATCAAATGGCGAAAGACACCTTATGTCAGAATGAATGGTCATATTTATGATCAAACCCATGACCATTTGATATGCAGTCCAGCCAACTGATTTCTCCTCAGTACTGGGCATCTCAAGTATTTTTAATAAGTAATAAGTGCATTTGTGACGACTATTTAGCTTTAGAAGGTGTTGAAAATGTCACACATGAAGCATGGATTTGTACATGGGTGTTGAAATTTTCTCACTTGTCCTTGGACAAGTTGGTAGCTGAATTTCACTCATCCAACTTGAAAATTGCTTGTTAAAGTTTTATCTATTCTTTCTTTGAACTAAGGATACTTTATATGGGTTGAAAATATTACCATCTTATACCCCTGTCAAAGAAGGATAGTATTATGGGATCACCCGTGGTGTACGGCCATCCTGGGGCGTGCACTTCTCTGTCCAGAGCGTAACTCTATAACCTTATGTCCAATTTCTTAAAACTTTGAAGTGATGTTCTCAGTGCAAGAACAAGAACCATTACTCTATCTGGCCTATTTTTGAGTCATTGCAAATCTGATACAACTCATCAAGGAAAAGTGCAATGCAAAAAAAAAGAAAAAAAAACAAAAAAACATGACTCCACCTGGCTTATTATTTGAGTTATTGCCCTTTGTTTTTTTTATACTTTGATCTTGTCCAGTACATATCACTTAAATTATAAGAGCTATGATAATGAAACTTGATGGGTAGATAGATCTCAATTATGGGAAGTGCAATGCAAAAAAATACCTTTACCTGGGTTGTTATTTTTAGTTTTTGCCCTTTGTTGTTTTTCATACTTGGATCTTGTCCTTGGCATATCTCTTAAAGTATATGAGCTATGATAATGAAAATTGATAGGTAGATATATCATTTTAAGGGAAATTGCAGTGCAAAAGAACCATAACTTTACCTTGGTTATTTCTTTAGTTATTGCCCTTTGGTTTCTTTTCATACTTGAATCTTGTCCAGAGCACATCTTTAAGAGTATTTGAGTTATGATCATGACCTTCATAGGTAGATAGATCTCATCAAGGAGAAGTGCAGTACTAAAGAACCATAACTCTTACCTAGCTTAATTTTTTAGTTATTGCCCTTTGAGTTTTTTCATGGTTGGATCTTGTCCAAAGCTTATCTCTAATAGTGCATTAGCTTTGATCATAATAATAATCATCTTCACTAGTCAAGGGGTATCAAATCCATAGCTTGTTCTCGATTACCAGGTAAGATATGTAAAACGTTCATAACCCTCGGTCCGACAACATGAACAATGATATACTCCTACTACAATTATTTCTTTGTCTGTCTACACAAAAATTGTCCAAAGATATTCATTCAAAATCACTTCAATTCTTCTCTATGCCCAATGTTACATCAAGCTGTGTGATGGGCGTATCTTGTGACAATTTGATACCTTGTTCAACCTGGAAACAAATGAGTATAGAAAACATTGTGATAAATGGAGAAACTGCTTTTTTCCTTAACTACAATGTTTTTTATTTTAAAATAATACCTTTACTGAATATGCCTTAAACTACATAAAACCACTTTCAAAAGTCTGCAATTTAGTTATTGATACAAGACCAACTTGTTCTTGAACAAGTTTTTAAGGAAAATCTACTCAGTCACAGGCTAAAAAAACCCAAGTTGTACAAGTCGAGCATGGAATTCCACACCCCTGCAAGCAACAGTCTCATGTGTTCAGTCAGTAGAGTTTGATTCCTGACAGCAGCACTCATCCTTTCAGACTTTTTGTCTCTCATAGATGATAATCCTAGACCTAAGAGGGATACCTGCTGTAGGCTAGAAAAAGATGTACCGTTAATGTAAGTACTGGTGTTAGAATTACCAGGAATTTATTGTTAGGTGCTCATGCCTCCACAATATGAATTAAAGATAGTTTAAAGTGTTGTAAAACCCTATTCAAACAAAATCAGTTGGTAAAGCTTCTTACTTCAAATCAAAATATATGTTATCATATGTGACCTGCCATGTGAAAAGGAACCATCCTGGCAGTGCGTAAAGTGGCGATCCCAGTCTGACTGCGGATTGCGCAGACTGACTAGGGTCAAATTTTTGCACTTTTTTTATTTTCCAATATAGAATGAACAATCTACCTTCCTGTAAAAGGATTTTTGAATTGCGACCTGTGCTTGACCTATGCTGGACACAGTCTCTTTTCAAATATTTATTAGACAGAGTTCCCAGATGGTCCCTTTTTGCGTGACGTGTCACATGTTTAATTCCCATGCTAAAAAACTAAGTATTTTTTAGGATGAAACTTCTGATAAACACGTACATGTAGGTTGAAAAAGCTATTTTTGACTCCAGTATAAAACTTCATATTGTTTCTTATAGGCTCATATAATTAAATGTGTGACCTGTCAGACGAAGCGATATTCCAGATAGTGATTAAATTGTCGACACAAATCTAGCTGTGGACTTTATGTGGAGAGGGGGGGATCACCTTTGGCTTCCACTGCTTAGTCCGCAGCATATTTCTGACACCGTATGTCGGATTGACTTGAAACTTTGAAGTTATGTTCCTTTTATGATAATGGATAGCAGAGCACAAGAACAACAACTCTACATAGCTTAATGTTTTTTAGGTATTTCCCTTTGATGTTTTTCAAACTTGGACATCCAGCTGTGTAATTGGCTTATCTTGTGACAATTGGCCACCTTATTAGTACCCTACCGGTTACCGGTTGGGGGACTATAGGTTTGCTCAATTCAGTCTGTCCGTCTGTCCGTCTGTCTGTCCGTCACACTTTTGTCCGGGCTATATCCTCTAAACCATATGTGCTAGCAACTTCAAACTTGGTACACTTTCATTGAGGAGAAGTGTCATGTTCAAGAACCTTTACTCTGCCATGCCCACTTTTTGAGTTATTGCCCTTTGTTGTTTTTACCCTTACATTCTTGTCCGGAACATATCTCCTAAACTATGTGTGCGAGCAACTTCAAACTTTGTACACTTATAGATCTCATTGAGGAGAAGTGTCATGATCAAGATCCATAACTCTGCCACACCCACTTTTTGAGTTATTGCCTTTGTTGTTTTTAGCCTTACATTCTTGTCCCGATCAGATCTCCTAAACTATAAGTGCTAGCAACTTCAAGCTTGTTACACTTATAGATCTTATTGAGGAAAAGTGTCATGTTCAAGAACTGTTATTCTGCCATGCCCACTTTTTGAGTTATTGCCCTTTGTTGTTTTTACCCTTACATTTTTGTCCGGATCATATCTCCTAAACCATAAGTGCTAGCAACTTCAAACTTTGTACACTGATAGATCTTATCAAAGACAAGTGTCATGTACAAGAATTGTTACTCTGCCATGTCCACTTTTTGAGTTTATGCCCTTTGTTGTTTTTAGTCTTACATTCTTGTCTGGATCATATCTCCTAAACTATAAGTGCTAGCACCTTTAAACTTTGTACACGTATAGATCTCATTGAGGACAAGTGTCATATACAAGAACTGTTACTCTGCCACACCGACTTTTTGAGTTATTGCCCTTTGTTGTTTTTACCTTTACATTTTTGTTCGGACCATATCTTCTAAACCATAAGTGCTAGAAACTTCAAACTTGCTACACTTATAGATATCATTTAGGACAAGTGTCATGTACAAGAACTGTCACTCTGCCCTGTCCACTTTTTGTGTTATTGCCCTTTGTTGTTTCTATCCTGACATTTTTGTCCCGTACTTATCTCATAAACTATAAGCCCTAGCAACTTCAAAGTTTGTACACAGGTAGGTCTCATTGAGAAGAAGTGTAATGCACAAGAACTGTTACTCTGCCACGTCCACTTTTTTAGTTATTGTCCATTGTTGTTTTTTATCCTGACATTTTTGTCCGGACCATATCTCCTGAGCCATCAGTGCTAGCAACTTCAAACTTGGTACACTTATGGATCTCATTGAGGACAAGTGGCAAGTAGGAGATATATTATAAGAAAGGATTTTTTGTTATCCAGTGGGGGACTCCTGTATTGCATCGCAATAAGACATGCACTCGTTTAATCTTGTATGGTCATTTTACCTTTCTGCAAATGCCCCTTAAAAGAAAGGATGTAATATTGGATGGGTTGTGGTGCCAATATCCAACTGGCGGGTGGATCTTTCTGTGTCATAAGCATAACTTTGTCCCCTTATGTCGGATTGACTTGAACCTAGGCAATTCATTCCTTTCATGATTAAAGGCCGATTTACACATTCACAATTTTTGGCTACGGTGTCCCTACGATTCGAAACAATTTGTGAAATTGTCATTTACCATGGTGATTTGTAGTACAACTGTGGTGACACTCTATGTTTTGTGATAATTCAGGAAATTCTATGTTGGTGCTACAGAAATTTTAAACTGTTTAAAACATTCATGGCGAATTGTGGTGGTTATTGGGCATGGCCTAATTAATAGCACAACCGTAGCGAAATAGTGCTGATTCGTACTTACACTGAAGCTTTATTCACGACAATTCATGAGAGATCGTAGCCAGATGTGGAATCCCACATTACAAATTCTCACGATTCACCATGAAATGGGTACAGTTGTCGTACAAATCATCCAAGGTTTCGCTGTGAAGCTTCATGATTGGCCATGACCAATGCCGCTTAGAATCAGACTTGTACCGTATTGAACCTTACAAGCACTGTGAGCATTTGTTGTGCCACTGCAGTCAATCCTCATTGACTATAGCGCAGCCGTCAAGAATCGTCATTGATTCGTATAAATACCTTACAGACACCGTACTTATATTGTGTACAATCTTACTGGAAACGTAGTGATACTGAATATTTCTACTTCTTGCCACGATTCAACCCGATCCATTCCAATTTTTCTGACCATGAGAAATCTTGGTGAATCGTGGTGAATCAAAGAGAAAATCGAGAAGGTGTAAAGAGGTCTTAAAAAGTGCAGTTGGCAAGAAAAGTAACTCTCCCTTGCTTAATTTTTGAGTTATGTCCCTTTGTTGGTTTTAATACTTGGGCATCCAGCACAGCAACAGGCCTATCTCGTGACAATTTGTCACCATGTTGACATATCAAATCCGGCTAACCTCTAATGAAATCAAAGATTTTTCAAATACAGATTAAGCCACCTTTATAATGCAGTCGGTAGAGCTTTGGACTGTCAATCTAGAGATTTTGAGTTTGATTCCTGATGGGGGCTTTCATTCTTTCTGACTATTTGTCTTCCAACAATGGGCGATAACAGTAGACCTATGTGGATAGCAGCTGGAGACTTGGAAAGGATGTGATGGTGGAACTGGTGTGAGAAATACCAGGGATCCATTATAAGGTACTCCACCACGCTATTGCTGAAAGATCGTCAGAAGGGATGTACAACCCCATTCAAACACACAAATCAACTATTGATTTTACTGAGTTCCAAGACGACCCCTTATTATGTAAGGGGTGAGGTGTATAGTTTAAAGTCCGTTTTGTAAAGCATTAGCTGCCCTGAGACTTCTTTCATGACCACCATTGACAGGGGATTTTTTTTCAGGCGTGTTTCATTTGCTGTCTGTTTTGAAAATAAATTTGTTGGATAAAATTCGGAAGAGCCTGAACAGACCGGTAGAACATCTGATGCACTGTTCCAGATGTTTTCATTGGGATGAATTATCATTCAAAATAGTTATCCGAGTTGTACAGACTCTGACAGTAAACAATCTATTATATATCGTTTCCCGATGTTTCTTGAATTTCCAGACAATCTTTAATTAATATAGGTTTACAAACTGAAAATTTTGCGAACAACAATTTAATTAATAACGATAGGTCTCATATATTTAGATAAGTGAGCCGGGATATTCAACCGGAAGTTGGTCTGTCAGTTTGTCGAAAGTTGAGATCGAACAATAACATGATTTTATAGTTTATATGTAGAATTAATCGAATAAACTTTATTTTGGAATCATTTAATGAATAAAATGGAATATTTAAATGCAAGAATCATACTTTTATGACATGTTGTGTTGATATAAACGTTGGTTTGACCATTCTTAAGAATGAGCAACGACCCCCTGTCATCACTTGCCCGTTCTTGAGATTAAGTATTCCCGAGATCGGGCACGACATATATACAGACATTTGGACAGATGGTACCGAGTGACCTTTTCGTACTTATCTGACTGGGTATTTGAGAATTAGGGAGTGACTCAGGTAGTGCTGCCTTAAATCGGCGATGAGCAAAACATAAGGCTATGATTGCATGGTAATTATCCGATATATGGTTTGAGGTATATTGGCTTATTTAAAACCAGGTTTATTTCTAAAATAATTTGAAATGCATTTTATAAGAAATACGTAATTAATTCAAGTGTACGGAATTTCCCGCATGTACGGAATTACCCGGACCTATTCTATAGCCTTAAATAAATGGTCTATACCTAAAGCTGGGATTCTCCATCTAGACCAAAGACTCTACACAAAGACAAAATAAAAGACATAATAGACATGTGCAAAAATAACATTATTCCTAACACTTTTATAGGATTTCTACTCGATTTCAAACCCAAGGTAGCTCACTCTTGCAGGACAATTTATATGCAGAAGTATAGTTAACTCCCTTATTGTTTCAACAGAAAAGACCCTCAAGATGACATATTTTAGATAATTCTAGCCATGATCAACCTTAGGATCCCTGAATGTAAGAAATCAAGGTATCAGAAATTGGCAGTGGGATACAAAAACAGATGGATTATGATAAAGTAAAAGAAATTTTGCCAGTCAATTTACAGTATCCAAGGGGGTAACTACCATTATGCACATTACACAATTTAGGTGCGTATTAGAGATAAATCCTTGTTTGAAAAATATTGTTAATAAATGTTCATAACATCAAAACTACACCTTAATCAAGCTGAAGCTATGATGTTTTGATTATTAACCAAATTTTGAAACATATCGCCTTTATCATATATATTCTTTTATGGTGGCCTTCAGAGTGAATATTCATTTCAAAATCCTAGTTTATAGCAGATTTTATTTCCTTTAACCACTGTCCTGCTGATTTAACCTTTGTCATGATGAACCTGGAATATTCCTGCTTTGGCAGGAGCTTTAGACAAACATCAGCCTGCACATTATGTGCAGTCTGATGTTAGCCTTCACCACCTGTTTCTCACTTTCAAACCAAAATTGTCAATAGATTTAGTTTTTCAAATGAAAAATGACCTACAGTTGGTACTTTCAGTGCTTTTAGCCCTTTGATATTGATGAATATTTTTAGCTTAAATTTATTCAGCATGACAAGGGTCAAATTCTGTTTCATTTAACTTGCCAAATTTGGCACATTTCAACATAATATAATTACAAGGAAGAAAAAAGCTCTACAAAACTGAGTTTCATTTTATATTCTTTATGAAAGGATGGGGTTGTTAGATTATTATCAAAAGTAAAGAAATCAATTTTGCTATCTCCCATTCATAAAAAGAAAGTTAATTTAAATATTCAATGTTAACCCCCCAGGGAAAGTGATACATTTTATTTCAAGGTGACAGGATGTATCTAGTTTGGTAAATAGATGGCGACATCTCAATTCAACATATTTAACAACATTATTCATTGCTAGTACTTTGTATTGCATTTGTTTTTAGCTCAATGTTTTTTCAAACAAGAGTGTCCTTTTAAAGTTATAGACCTGCAATTTCAAGTGAGTGATCAAAGATCAACTTTACATTGAAAATGATAGGAGATAATGGTTTGTCGGACCTCACTCTTTCTTGCGGAACTATAGAACCTCTAACTCCCAATCTGATCAACTTGATCGCCTATATTCACTGATCAAAACAACCAAGCTCAACCAAAAGGCATATACATTGCCTTCTCAATCTTGAGTTGATTAACCATCCCCTAAGCGAGCATTCACAACCATTTCACAATCTAACTGCCATTTCCTGCTCTGATGTTCCCAGTGCATCATCCCGTCACATTAACTGACGACCGCTTCTTGATCACTTTACAACCATATTGATCTTTTCACACAATTGCAACATATCATCACTACACAATCTTTCCCCAACCACCTTACTTCTGATTTCTACTAGTTCATTCCAACCTTTACTCACATTCTACAGGATTGCTCCAAACCAACTTGATCCCTGCTTGACCACTTCAAGAAATTCCTCTGAAGATTGATAGAGAAAGGTCAAGCGTGGTCCTGTATCAGTTAGAGTTGATTGGGATTGAGATCATCGTTGATTTCTTAAACAATAAATTCATGACCAGCTTGATCTTGCACCATATCAATGCTCATTTTATACCCAACAAAACACAAATAATTGAAAAAGATGCACAAAGTTTTGGCAGACAGTATAGACTGAGATCATCCTGCATAGACATGCAGTCTGATCTCAGCCTACACTGCCTGCTTTCTACCTGATAATTGTGGAAAAAACGTAGGTCTGAGTGGTTGAAATGCATTATGAAACTTCAGGTTTCTCCAAAAATAGTAATTTCTGATATTGATACATTTAGCTTCTTATAATCTAATGTCTATGCACAATTTAATTATTACCAACATCCTGCCTTTTGCAAAAAGAGTAAATTTACTCTAATTTTAAGTTATTACCATTTTGGTTACCATTTTGGTTATATATGCTTGTAGATTAAAATCATTTAACAACCCATTTCCCATGAATATTATCTGTAATATCAATCATACTATTTTAAAAAGGTTTTTACCATAAAAGTTGCAAAACCCACATTGAGCATATCTGATTGTGCAATAATTTACAAAAGTAAATAACTATAATCCAAACTCATTATGTATATTAACCCAACTGATGTGAAAATAAGTTGTCTGATAGGCAACTTATAATTTTATGCAAAACAAAAGGCTTATTCTTGGTCTAACATTCAACAGCAAGTCATCTATGAGATACTGAAATGTTGTAAGTACAGCTTTCACAGAGTTCTAATAATAGCGCCATCTCTTACAGTAACACGCCTACATTTTTTACTTAGAAAACCCACTTCAAATGCCTAAATTTTAACTTTTTGAGACTTCTTCTCTAATTTGAGATGAATTTCATCTAAACAGATGTTTTAATTTCATTTAAACAATCATACATATGATTGTGTAGAGGACAATCACCTAAAATTAAAGGGCAAAGGGCTTAAAAGACATCAATTTTAATGATTTTTAAATCAGAAAATGCATACTTAGTAAAAGCTCCCTGACCATGTTATGTTTTGCTCCCTGGAGCATTAATTAGGAAAAACAAGATATTTTCACTCACAACATTTTTGGTTGCCCATTGACAAATGGTATTACTAAGCTCATATTGCCTTTAATAATTTAAAATGTGAAATTATGACAAAATTCAATGCAAGTATTTGCTACATGCTAGCCTAATACCTTAGCCTATTCGTTTTCACTATCTTTATGGTTATCTGGTGTTTTGGGTTTTTTTATTTTTTCTTACAATTTTTTCTTTCATGGTAAATTGTTTTCTATGTGTTGTTCCAGGAGTTTAGCAAAAATACATTTGCAATGCTTATCGAGTTCAAAAATCTGAAAATCAATGTAGTATATGTTCCCTTAACAAGCTAAATGTCCTAAGTTAAGCTATGTCCAATGAATCTGTAGTTACTGCATTTTGTTCACAAACTGAAGAAATTGATTTCAATAAACTTATTTCTGCATGGTTGGGCAGAGTAAAACAACAGAAATTTAGCCTACCTGATTGTCAATTCATACAAGAGGTAAACTTTTACTTATTATCATTCATTTGGTATTAAGTAGACACACCCAGGGTAACTCGATACAGGGAAATCAGAGGATACTAGAATTTAGAGGTAAACAAAGAAAGGCAGATGCAACAAAGGTCTGTATTTTTCACCATTTATCATTAAAAATCAAAAACATCAGGATGCTGCAAGTTTGAAACATTGAGTCAAGTAATCGAACGATGTAACTATGATAGAGATGAAAGATGTCATTTATGTTTAGATGAGAAAAAATAAATTTGATTTAGAGAATCGTGCTAAATTTAATTAAAACTACACAATATGCTCAGTATCATTGACAAATCATGCATAAATTTCAAAGAATTAAACTGCATTAAAAATATAGGGTATATTCTAAAAGGAAATTGCATTTTCATGGTAAAATATGTAAAAATATCAATGTTTGGAGTAAATTAAAATTGGAAGTGTCACAATTTATGATACAGGATACTCTGAGGCAGGATGTTTGGAGATAAGAGGAAGACTATTTAATGATACTGGTAAACTAGGACGATAATTGTACTACAGTCATTTTTTATCTTACATCTTTTAAACTAATACAGTTGGTTACATGGTAAAATTACCATTCATCGCAATCAAACCCTTTCTAAATCGCTCACTCAGCCCTCGATTCATTCATTCCAAACATTCATTCAAAACCATGCAAAAACGCTCCAAAATTAGTAAAAGTAAGATCAAATTCTTTATGTAAAATAAAGAAAGCTAGAGATAAATGCTATCTCACTGACACAAGTTTATTTTTGGAAGACATTAATGCTTGACTTCAAGAAAAACTCGGATATTGCAATTTAAGTTATTTTTCTTATCGCGTGTACGTACTAACATAATTTTGATACATGAGTTCGCATTTTAAAGGGCTACAGACTATGTTAAAGTTTAGATCCAGCCCTTTGGTTTTTGGGTAAGATACGGATTTAGGACTTATGTAACTTATTATTCGGCCGGTAGGAGACATTGTGTTGCCAGAAAAGAGTGCTAAGAGTGTAAGCAACAAATACACCACAATGTATTTGACAATAAAATTTAATCAAAATATTGATCAATGTTTAATGTGGTCAATACATGATAAATTGTATAGTCAATTCGACAGTATTATTGTAAATTGGAAATTGGGATAAAAATGTAAGAAAAAAAAATTGTTTGTTCAACTCCTTCTACATTTATGGATGGATATGTGTTAAACCTTGAACGGAATGTTCCTTATCACACGGCCATGTGCACTTATAGTGCTTTTGTAATATTATGCCGCGCCGTAGAAAACTGGCCAATCAAAAACTTTGTTTACACAATTCCTCTTAAAAATATGGGAGGATTTACATGAAACTTTCACAGAATGTTCCTGATTTTTTCACCATGAAGTATTGTTGCACTTTGATAATGTTTTGATGCGTTTTGGTTAAATTGGCCTTCCCGTTTTATTTCTCAATTAACACCCTCTTCTGCATTTACAGGTGGATTTCCGTTAAACTTTTACGGAATATTTCCGATGCGATTTTCTTACAATATTTCGACTTACCGATTGTCCATATTCTCCATTAAGAATTTTCCTTGACATCTTGTAATCACATACCAATTACGTCGTTCACGTTTTCCGATGAGGCGTTTTTTTTGACGTCAGTACAATATAACTTGAAATATGTGATATAGCTCATTCTATAACTTTTATCACCGTCATCCATTCAATACAAAAATACACATTGCAATATGAAATGTTATATAAGTATTTAGATCATGTGTAACATGCCTTTAACATAATAGTTACTATGTGTTTAATATAATAACGAACGACGAATGTAATATAACGAATAAAGGTATAAATGGATTATAGTAACTACATGTTATTTCAATAGACTGAGGCGCGCGGGTTACGAAAATTATAAATTAATCAAATTATTATAATATTATTACAACAACCACTTATATCATTCAATATACGGTCAATCTTATTCACTGAAGATACTTGCATGTATAGCAATAGAGACTTTACTCTTACCATATCAACCATATCTGCCTTTTGAATGTACATGCATAACGAAAAATTGTTCGGCTAAATATCAAAGCTGCTAGTTTAAATCTGCTTTTTCGATATTTTTTGTCACTAGCCACTTATCTCATTTGATTGTAAATATTGCTTAATATGATAAAATATAACTTAATTTACCCCAAACCAGGATTTGCTCAAAGAATTATCTCCTAATTTTGTTGTAAGTGATAGAAATGATTTAATTGTTGTTACTCAACGCACGTTAAAGATACTTCAAATCTTTATTACATCGTCATCTACACCTTCTTCAACCTAAACAGAAATGCTTGTTCATGAAAATTTCCAGTTCCCAGTATCAATCCTCTAAACTCCCTGCATCATTTATTAAAGTTACTCTTAATTCCTAATATCCAAACGAAATCATACCTCGAGACGGTTTTCAAACAAAACAAGGAATGCTTTCACACACCAGTGAAAAGGGATAGCGCATAATGATGAAAAATGACCAAACTTTGTAACTGATCTGTCAATGTATTCGAAATGTTCCAAATTTGGGCAAAACTTGACTGCAAACTGACATGGTCTTTCTAAAATACGGAATTTCAACTTATAAGATATGACACACTGATTATTCGCTTTAAGGACAAGTAGAAAATGATCATAATATTATACTGTTTCTTTGTTACGGAGAGCACACGTCTAAAAAAGTAAATTCATCCGATCTTGCCTTTAAATCGAATAATCAATAAGGAAATACAGACCTGTGTTGCATCTGCCCTTCTTTGTTTACCTCTAAATTCTGGTATCCTTCGATTTCCCAATATCGGGTTACCCCGGGTGAGACAGATTAATTGATACATTATATCAGTTTTATAGTCATTTTATTCCAGTTTGGTTCAACTTGACCAGCTGTTGACCATTTCTTCTGACCAGACCTGTTGACCTTATAAAAAAACCTGTTAAATGCAGACGTCTACTGTGAGTCAATCCTTTTCCTGATTTTTAAGTGCCCCATACATGATCAAATTTATTGCAAATAATATTGAATAAATCTAGCAATTTCCATACATAATCAATTTTATTGCCAATAATATTGAATATTTTTTTTTATTTTCCAATACATGATCAATTTATTGCCAATAATATTTAAAAAATCTTTTATAATTTACCATACATGATCAACTTAATTGCCAATAATACTGAATAAATCTTTATATTTCCCATACATGATCAATAATATTGTCAGTCAAGTTACAAAATACTTGATATAAAATCTAGAGAAAATTGAATGAGTGGTCATTGAATACCGCATAAAACAAACAAGTTATTTATAAACAGATAAAAACGAGGCTACGCCGCTGTTTTAGATGACAAGTTTAAAAAATTCAGTTTTCAATGAGCACAAATTTGATATTCTTTTTATAATATAACCCGAGTTTTTGCGATTGAAAGAGAAAAAATGACATTTTTCATTGATTCGGTGAAACATATATCACCATTTACGAATGGCTTCAGCACACACATGTATTATCAAAAATATTCAATGGGGTTATTTCACTCTCAAGATGTAGGTCATATTATGAATTATAATACTGTAAGTTGAAGACACCTGATGGCAGCACTCATCCTCTCTTACTATTTGTCTTCAGCGGGTGGATTATTATAGACCTTTGTGGGATAGCAGCTAGAGGCTAGGAAAAGATGTAACAGTAGTGCTGGTGTGAGAAATACCAAGAAACCATTCTAAGGTGCTCCAGCCTCTATAATATAACTAAAAGAAAGTTGAAAGCAGCATAAATTCCCATTCAAACAAACAATCAAAGTTAAAGAAGGGTCAATATATTGGTCCAATACCATGGGGCCAACTTATTTCATGCCCGGCTTGAAACCAGATCTGTGTTCAGGATGACAATACGGTTCAAGTTGTACTCTGCTTTATTCGCGCACTTGCCTGTAAAAAAGGGTATAATTTGCAGGGCTGGTTTCAAGCTGAAAAAACAACAACCACGGGCCCTGGCGGGGCATGAAATAAGTTGGCCCATTGTCTATATATTGTCAATCATACAGAGCATATAAAAGTCATGGCTGATGCCTCAAGTTGGCGGACCTGTAATATTTCCCCAAAGTTTCAGAAGTCATGACATTTATTAACAGTGTTTACCGAGGTTTCCTAATGATTTCATTAGGAAACCTCAGACAACATCGTGAAAGATTATGCATTCCAATATGTGGCTAACTTTCTTAATCAACCCAACTCATGGTGCGATGCAATTCACAGCACATTCCTACTGTACACAAAGCTAAACTAGAGCTCTTGCAAAGCAGACTAATACAACCGCCCCCCCCCCCCACCAGCGCTTTGTCAATTGACCTTTGACCCATGTGAACCAAAAACAATAGGATACTTCCTTGGGTCATAAGCAGCATTTGTATGAAGTTTCATGATTCAAGGTGGCTTAATTGGTTATTGAGTTCGAGTCCGGAAACAAAGGGTCTATGGACAAAGGGACGGATGGACAGACAGACATGGTGAAATCAAAAAGGGGAGGGGGTATGATTAAAAGACATAGTTGACCAAAATTCTGGGTTCAAAGGACAAATAGGTGGTGCAGAGTAAGATCAGACTGCACATATATGCTATCTGATCCTATCTACTACCTCCCACACACATAGAAATATTTTGAAACTAGAGCTGATGCATACAGTGAACTGGTAATACCCCCCTTCCCCTCTCCCTTAAGCACTTTGTCCAAGTATAAGTGCTTTCACTGCATAATGCCTTTGCAACAAACAAAAACAAGATGTGTTTGTGAAACACAAATGCCCCCGTAACAGCATTTTTTTCAAAGTTTGACCTTGAGAAATGACCTTGACCTTGTCACATGACCATGACTTTGGTACCAGCGGATGCGGATCATTGAGATCTATCATCATGCCAAATATGAGCCTTGTATCTTGAATAGGCTTGAAGATATTGGCAATGTTAAGTTTTTTGGTTAACTTTTTGAGTTATTTGACCTTGAGAAATGACCTTGACCTTGTCAACTGACCTTGACTTTGGTACCAGCAGATGCGGATCATTGAGATCTATCATCATGCCAAATATGAGCCTTGTATCTTGAATAGGCTTGAAGATATTGGCAATGTTAAGTTTTTTGGTTAACTTTTTGAGTTATTTGACCTTGAGAAATGACCTTGACCTTGTCACATGACCTTGACTTTGGTATCAGCAGATGCGGATCATTGAGATCTATCATCATGCCAAATATGAGCTTTGTATCTGGAATAGGCTTGAAGATATTGGCAATGTTAAGTTTTTTGGTTAACTTTTGCAGACAGACAGACAGACAGACAGACGGACGGAAAGACGGACAGACGGACAGACGGACAACGGTAAAACAATATGCCCCCGATCTTTCGATACGGGGGCATAAAAATATATTTTAGACTGAATGTTTGAATTGTGACCTTTGATCTGCATGACCACAAGCAAAACGGCACTACCTTGGGTCATGGGCAATAATGGTTTAAGTTTTCATGTTTCTAGGTAGCTGCAGTCATAGCCCAGTTGGCAGCATGTCGGATTGTCAATCTATAGGGCCAAGGTTGGATCCCGGACGGTAGCACTCATTCTTTCCAACTATTTGTCTCCAACCAATGGATTGATAATCGTACACCTATGTGAAATAGCGGCTGGAGGCTAGGAAAGGATATAATGGTTGTACTGGTGAGAGCAATGCGAGGAATCCATTGTCATTTCATCCTGCTTTGTAGATAAAGCTGATACTTCAAGAGATCAGCTAGTAGAAGGGTTTAAGTCAACCTTTAAGTAAAGGGTAATCATTTTTGAAAACGCAACTTAGTTGAGTCAACCAACAGACAACATATATACTTCTTATTTGGAACTGTCTGTTAAAATATTGAGTCTGAGATTATGTCAAATACTTCATATGCCATGAACTTTTGAACTTGTGTCTGAGAAAAATATTTTGTGATGTCAACAGATCCATAACTATAACGTCAAGAAAATGACAGGTTAACTTAATTAGTAAAGACATTTTTATGTAACAGTCAATTGAAAATAAGTTTTGGTATTCAAAAAATGTTGTCATGTCTAGAAAAGTATGTGAATGTATGTACTTAGTGTTGTGTATGAAAAAAAAATCTAACAAGGTTTGGGGAATTGATAATTGTCGAGGCTCTGCCAAGACAATATTATCAATTCCCACAACCAAGTTACCAGGTATATATTTTTTCATACAATACACAAAGTATGTATTGTAATTATCTTTTAACCTCTATTTGCCTTGTTTTCGTCGCATAATGTCATTATTCTAAAAGTATCTATGTAATATCATAAAGAATATCATATGGGATGATATCACAGGGATATTTGTAGTTATAAGATGAATCTGCAAAATGCATCACAACCACTATATATATCTCAATATTGTATGTTGTATTCCAGGGTGAATGAAGATTTAACTGAATTTACCATTGAACCATTCTCTACATATGATCTATCTATCTATATATACTGCCTAACTCCCCTTTCGGGTATTACTGGCAGGTGCGCGTCTGTGCTGGATTAAAAACTGTTAGTCATTTGTTAGGGTGCCAAAATTTAAAAGTACTGTGAGTGTTATGTTAAAAGATCTGATAAAACAATTTTGGTCATTCAGGGACGGCTCTCTATCTGAAAAGAATCGAGACTCTTCTTGAACGCTGCAATGTCAGGTTGTTGTACGATTGTTTCTGGTAGGCTGTTCCAAAGTATCACTGTGTAAGGAAAAAAAGAATATTTAAAATAAGAAGAATTTGTGTGGATCTGTCTAAAGGATTCTGTGTGCATATGTCGGGTGATCCTAACTGGTCTTTCAAGATAAGTTGGTATAGGTACTGCAACAAAACCATTAACAATTTTATAGAACATGGTGACTCTTGTGATGTCTCGTCTATATTGGAGAGTTTGCCAGCCAAGCTCCTTCTGCATGCAGGTGACACTGTCATAATAAGAAAAATTATTTTAAACCCATCTTGCTGCTCTACGTTGTACTTTTTCTACTTTGTTGATATAGGACGTTGTGTAGGGGCTCCAAACAGATGATGCATATTCTACCTGGGGTCTAACCATAGTTTTGTACGCTGTTTCTCTGATCTTCTTATTTTTGGTCTGGATGTTTCTGCGGAGAAAACCTAAAGTTTTATTTGCATTAGTTGTTATATTGTCAATATGCTTATTCCAGGAAAGATCTCCAGATATAGTAACTCCAAGGTATTTGGCATTGTCCACAGTTTCCAGAACTTGTCCGTGCAGCCTGTAATCAAAGGAAATCTTTTTCTTCTTTCTAGTAATATTTAGGACAATGCATTTGCTGGGGTTAAACTCCATTTCCCATTATTTCTCCCACTGCATTAACTTGTCTAGATCTTCTTGCAGGGTGATACAGTCTTGCTTATTATTTATAGCTAAGTAAACAGCAGTGTCATCTGCAAACAAACGGACTTGGGAGGTGACAGTGTAAGGAAGGTCATTAATATATAAAAGAAACAGAAGAGGGCCAAGCACCGATCCCTGAGGTACTCCTGACGTGACTGGTACTTCAGATGAGCATCCACCTTCTAAGACTACTTTCTGTATTCTGCCTATAAGAAAAGATTTAATCCACATAAGGGTAGCATCGTTTACTCCATGTTCCTGCAATTTATACAAAAGTTTTAGGTGGCTAACTTTATGAAAAGCCTTGCTGAAGTCTAACAAAACTAGATCAGTTTGTTTTCCTTCAGTGAGGTTTCTGGCAAGATGATCGGTCAGTTGCAGTAGCTGGGTTTCACATGAGCGCCATTCTCTGAAGCCATGCTGTAAGTTATAAAGAATATTATTTTTTTCAAAATGTTTAGTTAGATTTGATGCTATGTACAATATGTTCAAGAACTTTACACAATATGCATGTTAATATGATTTCGATAGACTAAGCATAATACTTTTTATATGATCAAGAGACTATGCACCACTGTCATTTAAAAATTCCATCTACAGATATTTCAAAGTGATGTTGAAATGTTTTAATTTGAAACACAAAATACTCCCTTTATAATCTGTAGCTCTGTTTTAATGAATTTCAATATAAGTTTTGGTACTGATGCTTCAAAGTAGAATATTTGCCATATATATAATTCATCTAAATCAAATTTCTCAAATTTGGATTTCAAAAGCAATTATGCATCATCTTAATGTGTTTATGAATTTTTATTAGATTATGAGACACTAATTATTAGTTATGATATGTTTAGTTGCACTTTGGCATGCAAGTTTAAAAAGGTTTATTAGGAAACCTCAGTTAACATTGTGAAAGATCACATGACTTCTGAAATGTTGCGGAACTATTACAGTTTCACTACCTTAAATTACAATCAATTATGTACTCATACAGTATTGGACAGTATTTTTACTTCATCATGCAAATAAATGATAACACCTTTCCTCCAAATTAGGTCAGAGAAAAATGAAGAACTTCAAAAGGCCTGACTACCTGCAGTGTCCGTTTGTACATCTCTTTGTTATATCCCTTTTGTTATCTCACTGTACTAAGTTTCACAAAAATTCACTGCTGGAAACCTCCTAATGAGTTCACATGTATATGGTTAGAGATCTGGATGAATCTGCCACCATAATGAGTATCTACCGTAACTCAACATATATGACACTCAAATTCATATATAACTTGATATCAAAACACAGTATATGTGCACTTTTTCCACCCAATTTCTTCTTTAAATGAAAGAATTTTAAGTATGAGAATGTATCAAGAAGGCACTTACCATAGTTTTACAATAATCACTAGATATTATCAACATGAAATTAATCAGACTTTTTAAAGCAGCTTTATAGAACATTGAACACAGCCAGAGGCTGAGTGCAAGACCATTGTAAGTACCTGTAAAGATATATTATAAAGACACATAATTTTCATGATTGTGCTAACCCGAAAAATCAAACTTATATGATTTAACTTAGCAATCATCTAGTAAGCACTATACTCTCCTTAAGGTAAAGTTATCCTTTTCGAATTTCAAGGGGTATCATAATGTTACTGAAAATTTGCATAATAGTACATGATATGCATAAATGATCCTTTTTGAGAAGGTTTTTTGAAGAGTGGGTTCAACCTATTTAAAAGTTCTCTTAAACTCTTTACAAAGTGTCAAACATTTTGACAAGTTCAATTTCAAGGAATGCTGCAGGAAAACTTAATTAGAATGGATAGTAGGCTCAATCGTAAAGAATCAAAGTTAATGCCTTTACTATAATTTCCACAATGTATGTAGATTAATCCAAAAGACATGAGATGATCAGTTTTCAAGCAGCACTTAAACTCCTTCAATCTATTTTTTGTGCATTTTAAAAGGCCATGAATTTAATTGCCTTAGTTTTGAGTTAAACTTCCATTGCAAAATGTCTTTATTTCATAAAGAGTTTAACAGCACAAAAAATTTAGAGTTAAGTATATTTTCATCAAAATTTCACAATATATGTATAGTCCATGCATATAATGTATCCTAAAGATTCTTATACAAAATAACACAGGTATACCTGTAAAGTTATTATGCTATAAAATGTAATATGCCTCGAGAAAATTTCACTTGATTTGAGACAAAAACGGCTTTTCATCTCACATTATTTGTGTAACTTTTTGCCCTATTTGTAACATTTATATCCAAATAAATATCCAAACATTTATAACCCAAGATGCAATTTGAAAACCTGCAATAATATTCATATTTTTAGGAAGATTGTCAAATCTGTCACTTGCTATTTACCTTTACCTGATCAGTAAAAACTCTTGTAGATACTTGTTATATATAAATTGGTTTAAAATACTCTACAGTACTTTAAAATACCAGGAATACATTTCACATGATATTATCATATGACCTTCAGAAGCTTTTTAATAAGAACCTACTTGATAGAATCAGTGTGATTTATATGATAAATTTTATTTTAAAGGGTATGTATTACTTGTGGCATTTTCAATTATCATTTGTTTTACTGCATTAAAAAAATATTTCTGGCTTCTAAACAAAATTTCATATATTGGAGTATTGTGTACACCTTTCAGCCCTAATTAAATCTTCATCTTGATTTACTTATTTGAAAACCAAGAAAAGGGTATATGACAAAATGATATTCAAGCCTACAGGTAAAGCCAGTTATTGATATAAAATTTGGGAGGTGAAAACTTCATACTTAAATTAATTGCTGTATCTCTTCATTGGTGGTGTCTGAGTTATTCATAATTTGTAAGATCAACCATGCCTTATTGAGTTTTCATCTTCATAAAGTCTTAGAAATAATTTAAAAAACTTAAATGCAATTCAGGGGTGTGGAAATATGTCTTTTCTCCACTTGTCCATGGACAAGTAAAAGTCAATTTTCTACTTGTCCAGGATCAATATGAACTTGCCCACAAAAAATGAAATGTTATTATTGAGAAAGCATTGTTTTAATGAAGAAAATGCTGTAATTCAGCATTTTTTCATTTAAGACAATGTTTTCTCCCCTTTCATACAAACAAAAGATGTCTTTCCTCCTAGATCTTTTAAGTACTGTATCAAGATTTGCTCTGGTATTTACTTGTCCACGGACAAGTGGCCAAGAAGAATGTACTTGCCCGCAAGTGGAAATGCCCGTGTCAGACAAGTCGGGCATGGGAATTCCACACCCCTGCAATTGATAACATAATAATATGAGAGTAGCAATAATTATACCAAAGAATAGTAAATATCCAGGACAACAGCCCTGCATTCAGGATAACAATATTAATATCAATATTAATGGCAATATTAATTGCAAGATAACTCCATGTGCTTGCCAATGATCTATAATGTTCGAGCCATGAAATTGCAGCTATGAACAAACTAAAATTGTGAGGTTTGCAAATAACATCAATTAAAAATCGTATCCCTGTACATAAGTTTGTTTGTCCATCTGTCCGTCTCTCTCCCTCATCCATCCTCTCTTTCACTGCTTTACTCTCTCTGCTTGGCTCTATCCTCTCATTACATGTTCATATTTTCAAACCACAATTTCAGTTTTCACTATGTTTATATTGTTTATCACTATTGCTAACATGCTCTTCATACATATGGAGGAAATAAAGAATATATATATAGTAATCATTATACCAAAGAATAGTAAATATCCAGGACAACAGCCCAGTCTGTTCAGGTTAACAAAACAGTTTTTCAATTAAACCCCGCTTTGCATGTGCACTTGTGCGCAAAGCGGGGTATAATTGGCAAACTGTTTGCACCGTTTCATCATACTGAACACAGGGCAAATGTTTTCATTCAAATATTTTTACCTTTAGTTTTGACCTTGACCTTTGATACAGTAAAATAGATTTGCTACTTTTTTAGGTACAATTGAAAAATTTGTGACATATATATATATATATTTTTCATATCCATTAAAATTAAAGTTATGCTCATACCATTAACAATTTCACCTTGACCTTATTTGTGACCTAGCTTGACTTTTGAAATACTGAAAATTTAACCCTTTGCTGTTTCTTCTTTTTCCACACTTTTTTCTACCCTACTGAATGGTTATTTTTCAGATTAAATCCACTTTAAATTTTCGTCTGCAAAACCTTTGAATTTGGACAGGTCCAAAATTTTGTAAAATAGGAAAGGGTTAATACATGTTTCTTCAAACCACATATCTGCATGTTTCCTAGGTCAATTTAATTATTTTGAAATCCATTTGTAAATGTACAAGTTAATTTTGGTCCAGATAAATTCAGGACTGAGATTCTCTTTCAGTGATTCCAAATTGCACATAAACCAATTGGTTAATTAGTAACAAGATTGTCTTGTTCCTGCATTGTAAGCAGGCTTTACTTAAAAGCCGAGCCAGTGTGTGACATTTCCAAAATTTCAAAGTGCGCAAAGCAAAGCTTCTGGCCAGGCTGTGCAGCGCCCACAGTCTTACCAGAGTCATCACTATGCACTATAAGATATGTTTTTTTAATCCCTCTTCTGTCATCATATATTATTATTGCATTGTGTTGTTGTCTACGCTGCTTATATTGTTTGTACCTCACACATGAGTGAAATTGTTGGAAATGTCATGTACAGTCAACTCCCGTTTGATCGACATCCGTTACATCGACATTTTCGTATACCGACACTAATTTGTTGGGAACGGATTTGCACAGTTGATTTTTCTCCCGTTACAACGGAATTCTCGTTTTCCGACATCGACACAAAATATTAGGGAACGAAAGTGCAAAATCCCTATATGTTGTTATTCAATACATCGACAATTACCTGAGAAATTCCTAGCGGCTATTTTTAGCACCTCGCGGTAATGTGTTAATTATTATTGTACCCGTGTATACTAAATATGCTGAAGTGCAAATACAGGTTTTCCCCTTCGGCAATTATCGACGATTAAACCACCCGGAACACAAAACCTTCGTCTGTTGAGGGTGATGTTGTCGTAACTTATTTAAAAAAGGGTACAGTTACAACAATTTGCTACCGACGAGTACAATAAGACCACTTCTCACTCGGCTTTTTCTTAACGAAAACGGCAAGTCGTCATTTTATTTTGTTTGATCGCTAGATCTTAGACATACATTTTGCATTGATCTATTTGGAAAAAAAAATGGCTGAGCCACCAGCAGAAAGACGAAGAACCCAACTCTCTTTTAGCAAAGACAGACGATTTTAGAATACAAATCTGCCTATTCAAATAGAACACATGATCAGTTGTCGACTTATTTTTTCGAAAGTGTGGACTACCAAGATATTTCTTAGATCGACAATCAGTGATTTTTTAAATTCACCAAAATATAATCTGATAATTCCACTGTCTCTCGATTTTAAGCTAAAATATGTTTAGAAACTTTCATAATCTATCTTAAACAACAGGGAAGCAATAACCACTCTGAAAACTTAGAAAGTGCATGGAAAATACCGTTCTCTAGAAAACAGCGTTCATAATCAAGGACAGAAATTTATCAAAGATTTCTTCAAAAAGTAATAACTTTTAAGTTTCAATATTTAGTTTTTAAGTTTTATCGATATTCAACGCTTAAAATGGGTATATAATTTGTTGTACAGAATATATTGTAAATAAATGGCATCAACTTTTGGGTTAAAGGGGTGACTTTCAATACACCGACATTTTCGTTATAACGACATTTTTATCGGGAACCAACGTGGTCGTTGTAACGAGAGTTGACTGTACTTGCTCATATATGTTACTGATATTTTTCTTTAACCCTTGTAAAGCTGAATATAAACCTTGTATTTGAATCATAGTGTCAAAAACACTAGATGCATTAATTGTGTACCAGTATTTATTGAATAAAAAAAAAATAAACTCTTTCTGGTTGAAAAAAAAATCAGGTGGTGTGGATTAAGATCAAACTGCACATACGTGCAAGTTGATCTTTTTCCTTACCTCCTGCCAAAGCAAGAAATATTTCGGATTCAGCATGACAATGTGTTTAAGATTCTTACCGGATGATACCACTTGTATGATGTCTGCTTTTCATGCATAATTCCTGTTATTTAGTGACCATATACCATTTAAAGGTCCAAATTCTAATTTAGTTTTACCACATCATTAGGAAGCAATTCAAGAAAGAAATGACCATTAACTTTCCATTAATTATGCAGATGTTATATGAAATAACATGAAGTCATGTTTATATAGTCATATTGACCTCAGGGCAGTTGACGGTTACGGGCCAGTCAGGGCCTGTTTTTAAATTGACATGTACCAGAATTTTCAAAGATTTTAGCCCTGACTAAGATTATATGCCGTATTTCTCCTGATAAAAGCTCCCGGGAGCTATACATAACTTGGTCAGGGAGCTTTAATCTAGTATGCATTTTCTGATTTAAAAAATCATTAAAATTTATGTCTTGTAGGCCCTTTTCCCCTTTGATTTGAGGTAAATTTCCTCTAAACGATCATATAATCGTATATATGATTGCTTAGAGGAAATTCATCTCAAATAAGAGAAGAAGTCTCAAAAGGTTCCTAAGATTTAGACACTTGTAGTTGGTTTTCAAAGTAAAAAATATAGAGGTACTATCAGGGAAGACACTATATATTATTAGAGGAAATAAGGTATGTAATTTCAATTAATTCAAAGATTTTTGCGCAGACTCATTTTAAATTTCAAGAAGGATAAGCAATTCTTAAGGTTTCACTGACAATATACCTGCCTTTCTATTTGATTTAATTTGATTTTATGCGGAGTAACATAGCCTACATTGATATTATCATTACAACAACTTTGTTATAATCATTCCAAGTGTATGGGTCAGTGCAACACTATTGTAAGTGCCTACATATTATAGGCACTTACAATAGTGTTGCACTGACCCTTCGGAGTGGGGAAAAGCAAAATGTTACATTAAACATACAGAGATACCCATTTGAAAGGACTGAAGTTTAGAAATCAATGTGCAAAACCAGTCTAAAATATTTGAATGGCAATTTGGTAACTGTCAATTTCTCAAAATTTATCAAAAACTTGACAGCTTATTGGTCATCTGTCATGATGAAGTTTGTTTGATGAAGATAACATCAAACATCCTTATAAATAATTTAGAATGGCTGAAATACTTCATCATTCTATTATAAAAATCGCCAAAAAGTTATTAATATCACAAATCAAAGACAAGTAATTTTGAGAGAAAAGGATCAAGACAGTTTTTCAAATCATTAACCTAATCAGTTTGTGAACCAAGATTGACCCTTAAGAGGCAAGTATTTCTGAAGTTTGAACTTGATAGATGACCTTGACCTTGTGAGATGATATTGAGTGTAATACAAGCAGGTGGGGTTTTATGTAATCTGCTCTATCAATTACCATAAAAGCTCTCATACTGTGTAACCTGGGGGTCTATTAGAATCATCATGTTTCTATAAAATGGGGTTGGGGGCTTATCACAGGTAATGGTTGTTAAGATGGGGAAAAATGGCTAAAAATGTCAACTTCAAATCTCCGGTTTAATCAAAGAAAAACTTCAAGCAAATTATTTATTTAAGCAATGAATTAACACAAAAGCATTTTGGTCGGAGAAGGTTAAACATTTTTTCTCTTTGAAACCATCCTGACATCGATTTAGTCTGGGTGGGGGTGATTTAGAATGGCCTATCTAGATGTCCAAAGAAGGGGATGGGGTTTTATTAGAGCATGGGGCTCTATAAGAACTTTTACGGTATTTTTGAAATAATTGCCAATGTTAGGCTTTTGGTTACATTTTGCAGACAGACAAATGGAATGAATTATGGATGTATGCACATTTGAAATTCTATGTGCCATGGATCTCAAATAAATACTGGTGCATGCAGTGGCAAAATGATATATGACTTTCACCTATAACCTCCAGATAAAAGGTTGTGTCATCTGTAGTAGGATAATGGGCAACAGTCGTATCAAGCTCTATCAAGTGGTTTTAGCAACAAAACATAATCATTCAGACTTAAGTTCATTTGTGACCATGACCTTTGACCTGCATAATCTTTAACAATAGGGCAACTCCCTTGGGCATGATCAGAATAAACAGTTCAAATTTCAATCCCCTGCTACCCACTTGTTCAACTGGACTGACTGGAGCTCTGTTAAGTGTCCTGTCGACATATAGTTAACAATATTGTGAAATTGACATTCATCTTGATCAAAACCATTAGAAATCACTCACTCTGTGTTTCATTTATTAATTCAAAACACTCACTGAAACCTCACAAAATTAGGCTTAAAAACCCACATAAAAAGATAGAATCAACAACATCATTCAAAATAAATAAAGCTAGAACAAAATTGTGATTTCGATGACATAAATGAAATTTTATGTGTCTGATTGGGTCTTTAGGAAAAATGAAGATTTTTATAGACCCTGTATGCATATTTTATTTAAGGGGGGTAATGAATATCATTATTTTGTTCATCCTGAACAGAATTTGCGATATTTGATTACCTCCCATTATATTCACTCAAAACTCGCTCCACAAACCCATTCAATTTCATTCCAAATCATTCACCTTGTCAATTTCATGATGTGGTTAACTGTATATTCAACCAATCTCCGGTTTCAAGGCCTTGAACCTACAACTACCTAATTACTTATTGTGCCAGCAAATCACTTGACCAATGAGAGACAGACTTAAATTTGGACTTTCTGCTTCTAGTATAATAGCTGCAGCCAAGTTATTGTAATACGTAAGGGACTCAACCTATATATAATACGTACTTAGTGTTTTGTATCAGAAAAAATATCTAACGAGGTTGGGAGAATTGATCATTGTCGAGGCTCTGCCGAGACAATAATCAATTCTCACAACTGAGTTAGATATTTTTTCATACAATACACTTAGTATGTATTATATTTATAACCTCTTTTTGTCTTGTTTTCGTCGATGTTTCTTACTGAAATGCAAGTTTCTAAAAATGACTGCATGATATTATTGTTCTAAAAATAACTACAATGTATGTGATATCATAAAAAATATCATACGGGATGTTATCATACGGATATTTGTATAGTTATAAGATAAAAATTACTCTATAACAGAAAAAGGTAAAACATAAGTATAATGACCAGTTGAAAGTGTTAATGACATTCAACCACAAAAAATTGTAATCTACATCATCATTTTCACCTGTCAACATCCTGTCAATTACCTGTGATATTTCAAAGAATACATCAGGTCATTATCTCAAGTACCTTGAACAAGAATTTTAAGAATTGTGACCCATCACATGAAAAGGGACCATCTTGGAACTCTGTCAAATGAATATTTGAAAAAGAGATTGGTTCTAGTGGAGGTCAACCAGATGTAACAATTCAAAAATTCCTAGATTCAGGAAATGAGTTATATCAAAAAGTTGCGACCCTAGTCAGCCTGCACAGTGTGAGCAGTCTGACTAAGTTCAACACTTTACACAAAACTCAGATGGTCCTTTTCGCTTGACGGGTCACATTTACATCTTTATTAATGGATAATCAGGGTAGTTTGTTTATTAAATGTGTCCTGTGCAAGACAATTTCAACAATTTGTTTGACAGGAGTTTCACAATGCCTTTTTAAACCATTTAACATATTGCTACAGCTGGAGTATCTATTCAATTGGGTTCCTAGATAGTATTTCTCTCAGCAGCACTAGCCCAAACATATCCAAGCCTCTAGCTGCTAGCATCCCATACAACTTATATCCAAGAATTGGTGGAATGAAGCTTTGGTTCAGAGATAGTCTGGGAGTTACAGGCACTTAGTTTGCATAAGTTTTTTATCAAGGTAGATGACCAAGATGAACCCTTCAGAACTTAAAACAAGTTAACTTCTACACAAAGGAAGAGGCTTCTTCTTAAATCAGCCTTTGAGAAACTAGACATTGAGTTTATTATATATTTTTTAAGAGATAGCTACCAGCTTGTCTAGTGAAGAGACTAGCAGCCGGACTACAGCCATACCTATCAAATTCAGAATTATCACTAATCATCTTAGGAAAAGTATAATGAACACTTTTATCTTCAAAATTAAGACAACAGCAACTTTACAAGAAATTCTAACTAGGCATCCTGATATTATATATATAAAGATTATAATATCTATTATAGGTTGGCTGCGCATCAAAGTGTTAGCATCTACTAAATTTATCAACATATTGTTTGAACTATTTGATCATAATGTGACCTTTGAAATGGTGTCTTTATCTTTAAGTCCTTAATTCTATGAAATGACATTATTTTTGTTTATACAAAATATAAATCTTACCAGTCTTTTAAAACTCATCTTTCTCTTTGTTAATCTCCGTCTGGTCCTCTGCATTGGTTTTGGAACACTATCAATATCATCAACTGCATCATGACTTTTTTCTGATTTGATAGCTGAACTATTTGATAATGGTGTGACATTTACGCTTCCTGCAAAATCACTTGCCAAATTTTGAACACTTGATACAGATTCTTGTTTTATAGCATTGTCAGATGAAATAGGTTCTGTTGGTGATGTAATTTTGTCCTGGGTCTTTTTGGTATGACGACGCCTTGGTGGAATGACATAATTGTCTAAATTAATCTTATCTTTCCCCGAATTATCATTATTTCTCTGAGATGAAGCCTTATCTATAGAAATGTCTGATTTTTCATCAATAATTTGCTGATCTACACCACAAATCTGTACATTAGATTTTTTGTTATGAGTCTCTTTAATGTCACTATAATTATCTTTTGTTGATTCAGGAATGACTGACCTTTGGATATTTTGATCTTGATCAGGAACATTAAATGATGATTCAGAGTATTTTGATTCTAGATAGGATGAGTATCGTTTTGTTGAACTTTGATTTGGGGTCGAGACATCTGTAGGTAAAGTCGATGATCCAAGACTTGCAGCAGGAAAACTTGCCCTTTTTGAGGACCAATTTTTGTCAATGTCTCGTAAGTTTTTTAAAGCACCATTGTTATTAGAATCATCATTACCCCCTTCTTGTTCATTTAGAGCAGGTGAGCTGGTATTCCTGGGCACACCAAGACGGCTGAAGGCACTCTGGTATCTTTCTGAGTGTGTCCTGATGACAGGTGTTAGCCCAGTACTAAAAATGTTCACTCTAGATGGTGACGTCAGTGTACTGCTAGATGGCCTTGTCAAAGGTTTGGATGGAGTGCCACCGGTTATAAGTTTTGATCGACTTAATCCAGTTCCAATTCTTATTGTCGGTGTTTTGTAAGCACCATTTGTTGCACTGTTTGTATTTTCACTACTCATATTTGGCTATAACTCTACTGAGAACAATCTTATTTTCATCTGGATCATATATATTTAAAGGATCTGTGACAATTGTCATGACATTGAATTTGAGACAAGCTGATCTTAACCAAGGCTATAGTTTAGAAAATTGTCACAAATACAGTCGATATTGCTCAAGCGACCACGTCTATTAAGCGACCAATTTTATTAAGCGACCACCAATAAAATGTCCCATCATCGTAAGCAAAATCTCTGAAAAAGAGGACATTCTTAACAAAAAATTGGTTATTGTTGAATCTTATGTGGTTGGAGCCCATAAGAATCCGTCTCTATTAAGAAGATTCTAATGGGTTCGAACATCAAAGGCTTGACCGACGATCTAAAATGCTATCAAAATAAACTGTCACATTTATCAAGGTATTTCGTATTTAAGCCACCATTCCAATAAACGACCGCTCTGTAATGTTCCCTTAAGTGGTAGCTTAACACAAGTTTTACTGTATTAGAATTATCCAGTCAGTGTTGGCAAGCTTTACAATTTTTCTATTCCTTATTTTTAATGTAATCATAGATTATTTTGATTAATTTGATTGCTTTATTATGAATTCCTGATGACTCTGATGATTGCTTTTTTCTATGTCATATGAGCCTGTGCATGAGATTTACAACAATTTCAAATAACCGCAAAAGAAAGACTCTGGCCAGTCTGTGCATCTGCACAGTCTGGCCAGAGTCTTCACTTTGCGTTTTGTAGAAGGTTAAGGTCTCAAAGTATCTATAGACCAACAGGTAACATTATATTTACAGTTTGTGGCTGTCTAGGTGGCTCAATGGTTGCCCCTCATGAACATTTCAAATTGTTGGAAATGTCACGCACAGGCTCATATTATGATTTACAATGGCAAACTCTTGGTTACTGTAAAATTCTCCAACTTTTAAAAGGGACAAGAGTGAACTAAAATGAAAGCTTCGATCATGAAATGAAACCACAGATTTTACAGTATTAATTCTGATTTTATCTTTTAAATATTAGATTTTTATTCTACTTTTATTTGATTTATTTATACAACTAAAATTTGATACATTGTACTATAATTTATATATTTTGAAAATTGAAAACATTATTATGTTCCTTCAGCATTATATTCATTCTAATTTTGTTAAAATTTACTCATCAATTCTTCCTGCCAATTTTTTTTTCCTTGTAATGATCTCTCTTTTTCATTTATTGACTGCCTCGGTGGCCTAGTGGCAAATGCACTCGGCCCGTGAACTGGAGGTCCGTGGTTCAAACCCCACTGTCGCTGGGGTGTGTTTATGGGCAAAACACTTAAAAGCCAGCCCCAGTTCACCCAGCTGTAAAAATGGGTAGCAGTGGGTTTAAACCACTGCCTCTCTCTCGGGAACGTGAAAACATCAGGATTGAGCGTTCGAGAGCGATTTTATAAGCTTAAGCTTTCATCGTAATGGAACTAAAATAAATTAGTATAAACTTTTTCATTAATCATAAGCATGAAATGTTTATGATAAACATATTATTTTGTAAATTTCTACTGAAAAAAATTATAGCTTTCTCATATAAGTAAATAATGAAAATTTTTTTATCCATTCCTGTTTTTTGTTTTAAATAAAAAAAATCATGACAAATTATATAGATATAATTTACCTATATCTGTGCAACTTTATTATGATCAGCAAAACAGCAGAAATAACATCTTGTGAAATTTAATTTGCAAAATTTAAATAGAATGATAATTGATTGGATGAAATGCTGAAATTTCCAAGTTAAATTTGAAATGAAATAGTTTCATTGGTGCACTAAAGTTAGGTAAAAGTTCAAGTGTTTTTGTCAGTTGACCAACCAGACTAAATGAATGGCTAGCTTACATCAACAACATAAAATGGATGCGGGTATGTAATTTAAGGGCTTTCAGAAGTTTTCAATAGCCCAGTAGGCATTTCTTGTCATCAACCATATTTTTAAATCAAACAATTGTTACAAACCCAGAGTAGAAATAAAGATTGAGTTAATCTATGGATGTATAGATGTACAATGTCAATTGGTTGAAACCTATTTAATTTACATCGATTGGGAACAAGTTCTTACAACTTAGATAAATCCCTCTCTATTCTGCTTCCTGGAAAATTCACCAGTACTTATGCCGAATGTGTGGGCCAGTAAAAGAACTAAGATCTAAGGCCACTCCCGGGAATCGAACTCAGGACCTTTGGGTCAAGAGGCGGATGCTCTACCTCTAGATCGCGGACACCACAATTTCAATTGAGTGATAGAAGGTCAATTGTTTTGTCTATACAGGTATAGATGGAGGCATCAATCCATTTTGGTAAACATCCTGAGATCTGTCACCCACAACATCAAATTTTGTTGTTTAAATTATCCTGTTAAATTTAAATTTTGATTCAAACATATTACCATTTTTAGTGACATTTTCTTGATCCCTGAACCTTCAGATATGACTTAAACCATTATCTTTCATCATATACATAGATGACTAATGCCTTGGAGTCTGTGTTAATGAGGTTAAATGCATAATCAATTAGTGTCCTAATTAGATCATGAAATTACTGTCGTAATGTCCATTTATTTTGTTATCACCATTAAGTGTAAAGCAATTTACATGAGGCATTTTAAGAACTACAGAGTAATTTTAAGATTAAAATAATAAGGGTTGAAATCCACCCAACAATGGATTCCTGGTATTTCTCACACTAATACTACCATAACATCTTTTCCTAGCCTCCAGCTGCTAACCCACAAAGGTCCATGATTTATCAATCCATTGATGAGAGACACAATATAGCTGAAAGATTGTTAAAAGTGGGTAAAACCCCATTCAAACAAATCAAATTAGTCATTTTAGATATCACCCTCATTCATGAATAATGTGCCTATTCCTTTTTCATACAGAATGTAAATTCTGTAACCACTTTATTGAGCAACAAATTAATTTAATCAGCATCTAAAATCATTATTAGGCAATAAAAAAAAATGGACCCTTACACCTCACAATGTTAAATGATTATGACTTGAAAAAAATCCTTTGATTAACCTTTGCAAACAAAATGCATTTCATGTTACTTATAGAATCTTAAAGAAATGTTTCATCAGGACTTATAGTAAAGAAACAAATCAACTAAAATAAGAAATTGGTAGGTATCCTTGATTGAAGAAATGTGCAAAGTAGTTGAAAATGAGCTTAAAGGTTTAGCGTACTTAACTTTCTTAAATCTTTTCCTTCATTATAACTTACAATTTGGCAAATACTCAAGGAGTAATGAATGAATAAAAGTAGCAAAACAATTCATTATAATATAATTCATTATAATAATTCATGTCATAATTGACTTACTTTCAAGAAAGAAAAATATGAGAATGAAACTGAGAATTATTTTATTTGATCATTCATACTTCTTTGAGGTGCATGAGAGTCGAAATGTTTCAAAACTAAATCAAACCTCAGACAAGCATATCATGAAAGGTTCAACTTTTCACACATTCATAATAAATGAGATAACAGTATAATCTGAGATTTGAATGTCTATCCCTTCTTGAATTTTCCATACTTTGCATTCTTTTTTTTCTTTTTATATTCTTTTTACGTAATCATCCATAATTAAACATGTAAGATTTTAAAACAGTTGAAAATGAGCCTGTGTGTGACATTTCCAACAATTTCACTTGTGTGAATTGTTAAGACGCAGATCTACCTGGGCATCTGCAAAGTCTGACCAGAGTCTATACCCTCTAAAGACAGCTACAGTCCTTAAGTATTTGTTTACAATTGCAGAATAATTCTAACCCCTGTCATGCTGAACTTTGAATATTCCTACTTTTGCAGGAGGCTATAGAAAGAGATCAGCCTGCATCTATGTGCAGTGTGATCCTAGTCTACACCATCTGATTTTTCTTTCTTGTCACAAAAGATTTAAAACTGTATTATTAATGAGCCAGTGTATGACATTTCAAACAATTTGACATATGTGCACAACAAAGCCTCCCGCCAGCCATTGCATCCGCACAGTCTGCCTAGAGTCTGTGCTATGCAGTTTGTAAATAGATAAGGTCTCAAATACATCCCATCTCTAATTGCTCATTATTTATTTCCATAAAAGAGTTTTTAATTTTTTCCAGTTTAAAATGAAAATTACAGGGTAAAGACTAAGATCAGGATGCACATGTGCAGGATAATCTTTGTCTATACATCCTGCCAAAGCAGAAATATTCCAGGTTCAGCTTGACAAGAGTTAATAGAATCAATTTAACAAATTTTTCAAAAATTTTGGTTTCTATGCCTTTTGAGATGTACTATCAAATTCTAACTATCATCAAGCTGAACCTTGAATTCTCAGTATTTTTTCACAAAAAGCCTTGACATGGATCAGCCTGCTCATTACTTACAGTTAGATCTTGATCTATATCATATGTTTTTTCTTTTAAACCTATAGTTTTCAATAAAACTTAATTGAAAAAGAGCATAACAGCCCACAATAAAGCCTTCAATAACAGTCGCATCATTATTTAAACAGCTTCATATAAAATCTCATATATCAAGAAAACCTAAGTCATATCAACTAACTGAATAAATGAATATTTTGTCACCAATTACAAGTCACTCTGTGGTCCATTCATGAATAACAAAACGCACCTTCATGATTCATTTACGATAAAAAAAACATATTTACGAATTTACACACTTTCAGCCTCAGCACCTCATTAATATTCACGATGATATTTATACCATATCACATGACACGACACCAGGATCTTATTACAGTGTTAAGCGATTTAGTTTTCACTATAATAGTTTTTCACTATATGGTTTTTAATAAAATCGTAAATGTATATATACTTGACAAAACCTTGCATAGGTAACAAGGCAAGTGTATTTGAAGCGTAACAACAGTTTATAAAACATAGGTCTATCAAGAAACACATGTTCTTTAGGCTACACCAAACCTTTTACATTTTGAGCATCATTGGATGACATTTCAAACAATTTTACATGTGTGTAAAGTGAAGACTCAGATTAGTCTGTGCAGATGCACAGTCTGATCAGAGTGTTCACATTACATTATCGTGAATTTGTAGCTTTGAACCAAATCTCACTGTTTAAACTGCAGACTATTTTTCAACACAGGTAGCCAACACGGTTGGAGATAGTGTAATACACTATCCCCACCCGTGTTGGCAACCTGTGATTTTCAATAAATTGTGTAGCTGTCCAGAGTGCTCAATGTCTACCTATCACGCACACATGAAATTGTTGCAAATGTCACGCACAGGCTCATTTAAAATTAAACAAGAGCTGTCACTGTAAGATGACAATGCCCCCGACACCGCTTTGATTTAGAAGTTATGGCCAATGTTAAAGTTTTTGGACGGAATGACGGACGGACGGACAGACGGACAGACGGACGGACGGACAAGTCAAATTTATGATGCCTCCCTATCGGGGGCATAAAAAGAAATATCCCCCTTACTAAACAACAACCATAGATGACCAATTTTGAGTGGATGATCAAAGGTTGTTTTAGTCTATACATGTATATATAAATTGTTGACCACTCACTTCATTAAACTTAGTGCATCTATAGTTTTGTGCCTTTTTTTGAAAACAGTGAGGGAATACAATAAATTACTTGTCCCTCAAATTTGGATTGGTTAGAGATATGCTGGATTTGAAATTCTTGAGTTGTGGGTTTGAATCCAAAAATGTCACTGTCATAACACAGTTGTAGCTAACTTGGGCTCTTAATCTTAGGGGTAAGAAAATCCCAATGACAGCACTTACAGGGTTCGACACTTACTTTTATGGGTAAGGAGTCCAGAGGACTCCCACCATAGGAAATCACGGAGTCCAAACTCAAAGTAAGGAGTCCGAATTGTCATACTTGGGAGAACATTGTGAAAAAGAAGAAATTGCTTGCTAAAAGCAATTTCTTCTTTTCCACATGTTCCCTCTGAAATGTTACCTGCAACACCTCTTGTTGTGAATAGAGCAAAAGGAATGAAGGTAAATTTGTTTGTGAATTATTCTTCTATGACCAAGGGAGTCAATTGGACTCCTGACTTACAAAATAAAGGAGTCCGAACTGGAAAATAAGGAATATTGGACTCCCGGACTATCCTTAGTGTCAAACCCTGCCTTATTCTTTCCAATGATTTGTTTCCTGAAAATTTGGTATTAATTGTAAGTCTGTGGGACATAGTAGATGGAGGCTAGGTATGATATAATGGTAGTTCTGGTGTGAAATACCATATATCCATTGTTAGGTGCTCCAGCTGCTGTATTTGACTAAAAGAAAAAACGGATGTAAAACCCCATTCAAAGAAACAACAAATTGAATCCTTAAATGCTGCATCAACACCAGATTGATTGCTCAGTGCAAAACAGTTGTAACTGCCTAAAAACATATAGGCAGTTACAACTGTTAAGTACTGAGCCAATGAGTTATGGTTTTGTAAGTATCGTTTGAAAGACTGCTTGCCTGAAAGATTTTAATAATATTCTTTTTCCAGTAAAATTTTCAGCTTTTAATTTTGTTTGATTTACAGATAATTTTTTCCTGTGAATTCTTGTGTGTGATTTTTTTTTACCACAATTGGATTTTGTTATCTGGTGAGAAAGCTTGTAACACGGGTTTAAAGGGGAGCTACTCTTTCATGAACAGTATTTAAGATATAATTGAGTTATCTTTCTTGAGAAGCTTAAATCTATCAAAGAATTTTGAATTGATGTCTGTGGATGGTGAATCTAACATGATTTCACCTTTATTGTGATATTCTATCACAGAAAAGCAACTTGTTAAAAGGAGGCATTGCTTGTAACAATCAATTTTTCCTTTTATAATGCTTTTTTCTATCTTAAACTCAATTCAATGTTGTTTTTATTTCATATATTTATTTATTATTTTCATTTAAACTGAAATTGTGCTTAAACTTCTGACATATATTTCCTGAAAATTGTGAACATGTCATATGACTCACAAAATCCATAAGTCCTAACCAGCATGAAGTTAGACAACCATATTTCTGCAGGGTTCTAAGGGACACAGGTTTTCAAGTCCAAGACTCATGAATCAGTAGCCAGGACTCTTGAAACCATCTGATGGGCGTTCGATGGACCCTCTTGGGATCAACTTCAGAAAATGATTTTCTGAAGTTGATCTCAAAATGTAAATCAAAGTGCTGTTAGCACTGTAAATCGGCAGTCACTTAATGAATGGACAGACCGATGCATTTCAAACTTTCAAAATTGGCTAAAAATCTATTAAAACTCTCTTTTTTTAAATGACCACTTAAACCGTATAATCCAAATACCACCATGCAATGGGGGATGTAGAGGGGGTTTGGGAGGAAGGTTCAAATAAACCGGAATGGGCAAATTGTGGTAACACTTAATCGGCCTTGATATGTCAGATTAAAAAATGAGGATAGCTCAAAAGAAATAGACTATATCTAAAGCAGGGGCCCCCCAAAACTCAAGCAAGGACTCCTATGTCCCTATTTAGTGAGTCCATTGGACCCCATTTAGTTGACATTGTTCTAAAACCCTATTTCTGCTAGCTATAATTCAAGAAAGAGAGGCAGGGATTATTTAGACTCAAGTCCTAAACTCTCCCTTATGGATCTACCCATGAAAAAAATATCTTGCTACTTACATCGGTTCCTGGTAAGCAGGGTCTACCATCTGTCATCATGCCTGAAGTGAAAAATTGATCTAAAAGTTAACCCTTGTCATGCTGAACCAGAAATATTCGTGCTTTGGCAGGAGCTAAAGACAAACATCAGCCTGCACATATTTGCAGTCTGATGTTAGTCTACACCACCTGTTTCTCACTTTCAAACCAGAATTGTCAATTGATTTAGTTTTTCAAATAAAAATTGACCTATAGTTGGTACTTTCAGTGCTTTTTGCCCTTTGATTTTGTTGCAATTTTTTGCCAAAATTTATATTCAGCATGACAAGGGTTAAATCTAAGTGTTAGTGCTGCATAAAAACCTTGACAAAATTTTGCCTTAAAATAAGGTCCATTAGCACTGTATGCATACACAAATTGCGGTTCAGTATTTATCTTATAGATATTACTTTTATATTTTCCTATTTTGAAAAGAAAGTCAGGTGGTAAAGACTTAGATCACACTACAAATATTTGCAGGCTTTTCTTTGTTTTTATTTGTCTCCTGCTAAAGCACTCACACATTCTGGGTTCAGCGTTTCAAGAATTTTTAATAGTTCAAGAAAACAGAAATATACAGAAGCATAATAAAATATCCAAACACACTATCATATTAACCCTTGTCATGCTGAACACAGCATATTCCTGCTTTTGCAGGAGGTATAAACAGAGATCAGCCTGCACATAAATGCAGGCTGATCTTTGTCTTTACCACCTGTTTTTCCTTTTATGAAACCAGAAAAGCTTGAAAATTCAATTTTTAAGATGACCACTGGCTCATAATTAGTGCATTCAGTGCTGTTAGCACTTTGATTTTATTGCAATTTTGTCAAGATTTTTTATTCAGCATGAACAGGGTTAATTACACTTACTAATTAAGGAAAATATTCCCTACCAAAAACAGCCTTATAACCAGAAATAATTTCATATCTGAAATCAATAATAATGCGCTGTGAGATTTGGTAACAGAGTTATTCTGACATAATCAAATATTGCTGTTCTTGCACTTCTAAATATTTCTCTTTCCTACCAAAATATTATGTCTGAAATTCAGGCTGAACATTAAAACTAAGTGCATACAAAACACGATAAACTGACTTTTATTGATGGAAATTAATTTCCATCTTTCCTATTTTGATGAAAAATGCAAATTTTTCTAACAATTTAAACTATTGCAAAAGAATAAGATCTAACCTTTTATACTGAAAAAATATCTTTTAATATTTATTTTGGCGAGATTTTAATTTAAAATTTGCAATGAAACACTTAGGTTGCCACAAAATGATGAAAATAATAAATTATCATACATACAATTTCATTCATGGGACCTAGGAAATAATCAGGGAGAATGCAATTAACTTCCAAATCTCTGATTCTTATCCAATAACAATTAACTTCCCAGCACATTTCCTTACTAAAGGTTGATATTTCTGAATTCCCTGTATCCTTACTACTTCACAAATTTGTTCAAGTATTTTCTGATCACATAACTTTATCAATTATTTGATGTAAAAATCATGTTCAAAATGAAACCATTATCTTTGCTTTGGTAGATACTTTTGAAAAAGAACAATCTGCAACAGTGAGATGGATTTCTTGTCAGCCTGCACAGATAATGCTGATTAGTTGATCATGAAAGAATATTGATGGCTCAGCTGTAACAGTTGTAACTGCCTATATATTTATTGGCAGTTACAACTCTTTTGCACTGAAACTGTGTGGAATATGTTACTTGGCATTTTTTTAAATCTAGAATCGTCATTCTACCTTACTGTATGTTTATCTCTAGATGGTTACAATCCTTAGGTAAAATTCTCCAGGAGCTGAAAAGTTGTATTTTAATTCAAAAGTTTAGCAAATGATTCCCCCAGTTGGAGCAGTCTCTTTTTACCAAATACCACTATGCTGTACAAAAATGATCATACGAAAATCCTTATATATCATAAAGAATATATCTCATCTTGAAATGATTCCATCTATAAAATTTACATAAACAAACAGTAGTCTACCTGATTATAATACAGATTTAAGAAATACAATAAAGACGCCTGTTTGACAATTGCAAAAAGTCTAAGAGAGAGCTCTTATTGATTTCCCATCCTGGCTGCTGTCCTACTTGACTGGAACTCTTCCGCACCTTGTTACGCTTTATACCCTTGACTTTAGATGGTTGACCCGTAATAGTCTACAACATTTGGGAATTATTGAACCTTTACTTTGTTAACTGAGGTTTCCAAATGATTTCATTAGGAAACCTCAGTCAACACTCTCAAAGATCATCCAAAATGTTGCGGAGCTATTAGGGTCCCACTACCTAAAGGTCTTTCAGGTAAACATGAGTTCTGCATATCACATGAATTATTATCCCTTATTAGCCAGTGATCATTATCCGAAAAAAAGAGAAATTAATATATCTTGAAGTTGTAAGCTCAATTTAGATATTGACAAAATGTTTTGGTTAAGCTATTCAGACAGATCAACAGACAAATAAAAAAACAAAAAATAGATTGGTCATTTAAAGATCCCAATTTCTTAATTTGAGAATATAGCCAAGATCAAGAGAAATTACTAATAGACAAGCCAATTCTTATCCTCTCAAAATCTTTTTTCAAATCTATTATTCAGATGACACCGCATATTTACTAAATTCCTTTTACAACCAATTTCAAGTTCCATCTTGATCATAATTCATAATTTGAACCAGTCTAAAACTTTAAAGTCTAAAATTTCTAAGACAGCCAAACTAAACCAGTGAAAAATAAAACCAATTACCAGTTTTCAAGTGCAAGTTACAATTGCAATTTTATCATTGTTTCTCCAAGTTTCAGTCAAAGTTCACAAATTACAGCAGTTCAAGTGCCATTAATTTTCTTCCACTGTGACATAATGACACACTTAAGTCCCTGCATGATGAATGGATTGTATTGCCTTCCTCCTTTTGTCTCAAGGAGTTTTCAGTTACATTTTATGAATGTTATATTCATTCATTTATCAATGTGACCCCTTATCCTGCCGAAATCATTATTGCCGATTCTCAAAGTTTTAAAGTTTTCAAATTACAGCAAGTCAAGTGCCATTTATTTTGTGCCACTGTGACATAATGACACACTTGAACAGTCTCTGCATGATGAATGGATTATATTGCCTTCCTCTTTTGTCTGAATGAGTTTTGGGTTACAAGTTTTTTGAATGTATTTTTCATTCATTTATCAATGTTAACCCTTATCCTGCTAAAATTATTATTACCAATTTCTCAAAGTTTCAAAGTTCACAAATCTAAGTAGTTTGAGTGCCATTAATTTTCTGCTGTAAATCATTGTGACATAATGACACAATTCAGTCTCTGCACAATAAATGGAGTAACTGCCTTCCTTTGTCTTTAGCAGTTTTGGATTGCATTTTTTATGAATGTAATATTCTTTCTTTAAAACATCCTTTTCATTAAAACACTAATGTGCTGCTAAATCTGTTAAAAAAATGTCAATTTTCAGACATAAACTACCAGTTTTGTTCTAGGTTTTCCCACAAAGATTAAGTTGAAAATGGGCAAAAAAGGCTAAGATCAGACTGCATTGATGCTGAGCCCAGAATATTCCTGCCTTGGCAGGAGCTATAGACAAACATCAGCATGACAAGGGTTAAGTCATATGAAAAAGGACCAAATAAAAGTTTTAATTGTCAATGGTCAGTTAGGAGTCTGCACAGACTATGCAGGCTGCTCAAGGTCAATTCTTTTCCAGTATTCTTGACAGTTTTCCTTAATTTAAAATGGCCAATCTACCTCAAAATACATAATTACAATGACAGCAAACTTTATTTTAAAAGCAACTGTAAAATGAATGAATCTTTATGAAATCTTAAAACTAGTTTGCTACCTTAACCAGGATATTTTTTTCAACTTTTCTTCCCCAACATGATCAATATTGCAGGAGAAAGTCAAACTGAAACAAAAATTTGTTTAACAGGAAATAGGAAATGGAAATCATTTTTCATGGTGTTCATCATTTTTTTGCAGTAAAAACACACTTCCACTTTTAATTTTGTCTGAAATTTGAATTTTGCACTGACCCCTCAAAATGTCCCACATTCAGAGCCAGCACTTGACTGTTAATTGCCAATGAAAGATAATTCAAACACAAATGTATTGATTTATCCCCCTTCATAACAAAGGTCGCTGTTTTTATAGTGAAGTTATATTCTGAGTTAAAAGCAAAGGCCATCAGTATAATACCAGAGATATCAAGACATTCAACCCATATCATGCTAATTAAAATGCTTGGTAAAATTGCATTTAAAACCAACATGCTGAAAGTACTTATAGATGCTTTGATTGTGGGTTAGTATTCATATTTAGAAATTCACTTTCTAAATCCTTGAGGTTTAAAAGGGAAATTCTGGTAGAAAAGACTAAGATCAGTCAGCACATATGTGAAGACTGATCTTTGTCTTTAACTCCCGCCAAAGCAGGAATAGTCCGGGTGCAGATTAACAAGAATAAAAAAGTTTTACGGAAATCCTGGCAGCAACAATTCATTGTATAACATTTTTAAATCGTACTGCGAAGCAGTAGATTTATATCTACCATTTCCAGAAATCCAGTCTGTTTGACCCACTACATTTTTACCATAATCTTCTGAGCAATGTGTTCAAACCAAATTATGTGTTTTCAAACACCGAAGAAACGGCCTTTTCAGTCACAATCTACAAACTTTGTTTATACCTTATTTACTTTTCGACAAATAGAGAAGAGGCTAATACAAAATTTGATGTAATTTTCGCTTTTAGTAATTACCAGTTAGTATTTTCAGTGTTTATAACAAGATTTTCGGTTGAGTAAAGGAGTTGAAACGTACAATAGGTTAACTGTATAATTAATTTGTAGCAATTACAATATTACTGCTCTGAACTTTCTCGAACGGTCATTTACCAGTTGTAGGGCTGACAACCAATCAAATTCTGTTATGATTATCACTCGGTCAAAACCCACGCGTAAATTCAGACCACGTGGTATAGACGCAATTGGACATCGTCTGCTCGAAATGTGTCAATTAACTTGTTTATCATTAGTCAATAGTCGTCTGCACTCAAACAGGGAGCGTGGGAAGTTTACTTTTTTTTCGCATGTGTTAACAAATAGAAATAATTTTGTAATTTTGAAATGTTTGATTTCAATGAGCACTCTGATCACGCTCCAATCCTATTTTCATTAAATTCAAATTTGAGTATGAAGAAAAATTATTCAACAACAAATAAACCGACAAAAACATACGATAAACTGATATAGGATAGCAGTAAGAGCGATCTATTTTTAGAACAACTCATGAATAATCATAGAGTGCTGCTAGATTTTTTCGATTTGTCAGAAACCAAAGATATAAATAGCATAGTTGGCGATTTCACGTGTTTCTTGAGGGAAAATGCATTTACAGTATTTGGGAAAACCCAATGCTTGAAATACAAACATGTTGGTTATCAAAATTGTAAATAGTTTAATGAAAAATGTTTGTTGCTAAACAGGCTTTTAAACTCTATAGAGAGAGGAATAATATTAACAGACAAGCTTTTAGCTTGGCGCGTGCTCATTATAACAACGTAAAAATCTGCTAAGAAATAATTTAGACTAGCAGAGGGCTATCGAATCAGCAAACTTTCAAAATCGGACCCATGAGGTTGGATGAGCTGGCGATGTCCTCGAAAAGATGGGGTGTTAAGACAAAAAACTCACAAATTTAAAGATTTTACCAACTTTTATTGACCAAATTTGAGCCCTTTTGATTGGCGAACTTTTGCACTATCCCAGCCTCTCAATGATGTACGATTTACAGTGCTGACAGCACTTTGATTTAGAAGGCTCTGATTTTCTCCAAAAACAGTCAACATGTCTAACAGTGCACCAAGCAAGCTTCCAGACTAAATTTTCCAAAGAAAAGAAAAAGCCATGAATTGAAATATCAAAAAGGCTGATGTGACAAAAAACCCTTAAAAATCCTCTAGACTAATCAATTTGAAGAATTTATTCCAAAATATTTCTATATTTAGCAGCAGATGAAATTCAGATGTCTAACACTTTCCAAATACGAAAAGAGCCAATGTTGGATCAAAAATGGAAAAAAGATAGAAATAGGAAAAAAAGGAATATTGCAGACTTACCAGATTTGCTATTACAATAAACTCCTGACAATTGACATTCCATAACACATAAACTAATTAATTTCCTTTTGTGCCATTTTTATCCTTATCTGTCAAGTGACCTTTCTCTCTTAATCTTGCAATTCTAACTTAAAGGTGTGAAAAATCCTTGCTTCCCTTACAATATTTACTGCACTTTATTCAGAATAGTTTTATTTACCTAACCAATAAATGTAAAAAAAGAGATTTTTTAAAGATGCATATAGATGTGTTTTTAATATTAGAAATGCAATCAAGCTAGCATACATCGACCATGAGGGAGGGGGGGATCATCTTAAATGAGCAGTCTGTTCGATTAAACCATCATTTCTATTAAGCAACCATTTTCAATAGTTGCTTCTTAAAATCAAAATATCTTAACAAGTAGATATCATTGGTCTTAAAATTATTGCAAAAGAATCCTTTGATGTTAAAATCTACTAGAATTGTCTCAATAAGACAATTATTTCAAGTTTTAACAACATAGGGTATTTGCGAAATTTGCAATAACATACATATTAAATCAAAATGATGTTTCTTATTTGTAAACAAAATATAAACTAAGTACCCTTTCTCTTTAATGACAATTTTTTATGATCCAAAAAGTGGTCACTTAAAACATGTTTTAATGCATCTATAAGGACAAAATGTGAACCAATGAGAAAATACTTGCACCAAAAATTTCTTATTTTCCCTCAAAATTTTTAACTTAGGAAGATCTATGTGAAATCTCTTATTCAAACACACTCAGGCAGAACATGCGATCATTTCTTTCAAACTTTATTTTTCTAAGGTTTTGTGGTATATATTTGTTGTCAATGTGCTACCAAATCTTGTAACTGCAGCTCTAATAAGCTGCATTTACAAAGTTTTTGTTATTCATTAACAAATTATTTCTCTTAAAACAATGAATAGTTGTTTATGTAATAACCCTAACTGTATCAAGTTACTTGAGACAAAAGGTGTTGATTACAAATAATTATACATACTGTAAATGTCCTAATAGAGCACTATGCTTAACCCTTTCCTGTTTTACAAAATTTTGGACCTGTCCAAATTCAAAGGTTTTGCAGACGAAAATTTAAAGTGGATTTAATTTGAAAAATAACCATTCAGTAGGGTAGAAAATAGTGTGGAAAAAGAAGAAATTGCTTGTCAGAATCAATTTCTTCTTTTTTCACAATGTTTTCTCAATCATAAAATCACAGGCACATAAAAAGCAGGGATTAGACAGCAAAGGGTTAAAATATAATCCAATTCCCTTCTTATTCAAGCTGTAGTTATGATGTTTCTATAATTCACCACCACTCAAATCACAGAAAAGGGGAGCAGAGATGACATTCATCTTTTGTCACAGTCCACATATATATATTGCCTTTATCCTATATAATCTTTATTAGCCTTCTGAGTTGTATTAATTTCAAAATCCTAGTTACGCCTATGCAGATTCGTCACAGATCTATAGGTCAAAAGCCATTAGTTTATTTGATCTTTACTAGAAATTACCTGAAGTGAATCTCCCAAACCGATTTGTCATCTTCGTTTATACTCGACAAAAAGGAAGCCCTGCAAAAGACAAAACAAAATATCAATGTTAGGTAAAGGTCAATTTTGCTTTATAAACCTTTAAGCAGAACTGAAGTGCTTATTATTTAAAAGATAACTTTCATAAAAGATTAAAGCCTCTACATCTTATAAGATTATTCATTATCATAAGATTCGTCTGGTGACATTTTGTCAAATTCCCGCTCAACTAACTCGTCTGCAATAGACCTACGTGCGTTTCACTTACACGTAATATTGGCTCCCTAATAAGTTAAGGTCAGACCTCATCGGATTTTTGGCCTTCTTTGTTTTATATTTTTTGTATAATTGAATACAATTGTACTCTTTTACGGCGCCGTGGTACATGTAGGCTCCACAGCACAATTTGGCCTTTGACCCTTTAAGTAAAGTGAAAAAAATTCTAAGTGAAATCCCTTCAACTTTTAGGCAATCCCAGTTTAAGTGCATGTAGATGTACTGTCTTTTTTACACCTATTAAGAAGACATATACTTTGGTTACGACTCCCCCCACCTCCGTTATCCGCCCTTTCGGAATGGAAATCGTACACAGAGAAGAGCGAATCAAGCGTTAAACCAAAGCAGAGATGCAACGTTATGTGAAAATAACAGTTTACTACCTTCCATTCGAAAATAACGCTTCAATGTAGCACTACTTTTTCTAAAGGATATACTTTGATATACTGTACAATGGTCTCCGGAACCTCCCCATTTGAAATGAAAGTAAGGTATAATGACATCATCGAATTATATATATATAAAGATTGTATGGTTATCTTACAAATAAATTCGAACTTGGGTGCTTGCATATTTCTCATGTCCTGTCAGTCGGTACCGGAAAATGACTGTAAAAGTTATGAACGAAAAAAGACCTAAATTTACGATAATACAGTGGGTCTTCACGCTTACCGGTATCTGCTATCCGCCCAGAACATTTACGACTCTAAAAATATTCCCCGCCGAATAATATTAAATTCTACCATTAAAGAGTATCTACAAAACACATCCGTAAGTTGTAAGTCATCGGTAAGACGAAAATGCGTTTTTAAATATTTTGGTGAAACGGGCCGCAGGAACCGGAATTCCGCCCATCCACTTATCCAAAATTCGGATTAAAATATAAATTTAAGATTCGGAAAATAAGATCTGATGAAAGGTTTGTCCAGCGTGTGACGCGATAGTTTAATTCATCCTCGCTGAAGGTTAACATTATGATCTAGAGGTAAATAGATAATGAAAAATAAACTAGGAATTAATAACACAACAGTGGTAAAACCAACACTGACACCTGGTCTATATTATTCCAACACTTAAAGGTGAGAGAGCAAAAACTACAAATGTTAAACATCTGGATGGCGGAGCATCAAAATACTAAATCGTTGTAATGATGTGTGAATTCAGAGGGAGAGAGAGACAGAGACAGACAGAGAGATAGGTAGACAGAGAGATAGACAAAGACAGGCAGACAGAGAGGGAGAGAGTGGGAGAGTGAGGACAGACTGACAAACAAGAATTGACAGAGAGAGAGAGAGACATACAGACGAAGATATAGGTAGACAGAGAGATAGACAAAGACAGGCAGACAGAGAGGGAGAGAGTAGGAGAGTGAGGACAGACTGACAAACAAGAATTGACAGAGAGAGAGACATGCAGACAGAGAGAAAGAGAGAGGGGCGGGATAGAATAAGGCCACGAGACATACGTTACGGCCACGAGACATACGTTACGGCCACGAGACATACGTTACGGCCACTGTCATTTGGCAGAGATGAAGAGCGTTTGCAGGATACCTGTTACAACAAGTGCACAATCTGTGTCTTTCAGAGGATACTCTGTTAATAGTTCCGTAACTTTTCAGAAGTCATAAACTTTAGTAGTGTTGACTGAGATTTTATAATGGTTTCATTAGGAAACCTCGGTTAACATTGGGAAGGATACAGTTAGTTACATCGTGAATTTGACATTTATCTCGACCAAAAGCATTCTAAATCGCTCACTTGAGCGCTACATTCATTCATTCCAAACACTCAAACCATTCAAAAAGGCTCCCAACTCACTTAAAAAGAAATAAGATCAACAACTACATTCAAAATAATTATAGCTATAAAATCGCGATTACACTTATATAGGTGAAGTTATGCGCATCTGATTCATTCTTAAAGATATAGGAAACTATTTATAGAACTTATACGCATATTTTATTAAAGGGAGGTAATAAATGTCGCTAATTTTGTTCATTCTGAACAAAAATAGCGACAATGAATTACCTCCCTTTAATTTCACTCAAAACTCACTCATTCAATTCCATTCCAAAATCATTCATCTTGTCAATTTTACGATTTTGATAATTGTAACAAGACGTGGCGAACTGTTAGCGAATTTTATCCGCTTCACACGTTCCGCTTCACACGTAAGTGGGTATAATTTACAAACGTTTTGTCGCGTTTTGTCATCCTGAACGCAGGACAGGTGTCTGTCGAACCTGGTGGTGATTTTCTTACACTTACCTCAAAGAAACAACATAATGTTATGGTACATTATGTCGAAATTTCCTACGACAGCACATTTCTTTGTGAGTAGAAAAGCACATTTGGTTATTTAAGATTTGATAAATTGTCGTACGGTAGAATGGCAATTGAATATAATTGTGTTACGGCGCACAGCTACACAGGGTCGATACTTTTGGAGATCTCTAGGCGTTTTTCCACATTTCTGCCTACAGTAAGATTTTGAAACACTAACATCAATGATAGGAATGAATTTTTCGTGGAATCATTTATTATTTAGGAATTAAAACCATATGGTTACTGTAATACATGTCAATATAGCATTAACAATTCATGTCTCACGAATCGTATTAATAATTGTCCAGATACACATTGAATAATTGATTTAATATTGATAAAATTGTCTGCAGGTCATAAATTTATGATTCACAAACGTAGATATGTTTTGTTTAAATGGGGTTATTGTCGCTTTTAACAATCATTCAGTCATATTGCGACGGCACCTAACAACGGTTTGCTGGTAGTTATCGCACCAGAACGACAATTACACCCTTTCCTAGCCTTCAGCTGCTATCCTACTTCGCTGAGACGTGGAAAGGACTAACTTAATAGGACACATTAACGGGGATTTATTTATTATTTTTTATACCCCATACAACGAAGTTAGGGGGGGGGGGTATACTGGAATCAGGTTGTCCGTCCGTCCGTCTGTCCGTCCGTCCGTCCGTAGACATAATTTTGTGTCCTCTTCTCCTCCCACAGTTTTGAACCAATTTTGCTGAAATTTTACCAGGTTGTTTCCTATCATATGAAGTTGTGCACCTGCAATTTTGATCCAGATCCGGTCATTAGTTTGAGAGTTATGCCACTTTGAACTTTTTAAGGAGGGGGTACATTTTTCTAATTTTGTGTCCTCTCCTCCTCCCACAGTTTTGGATCAATCAATTTTGCTGAAATTTTATCAGGATGTTTCCTATCATATGAAGTTGTGCACTTGCAATTTTGATCCTGATCCACTTATTAGTTTTAGAGTTATGCCATTTTGAACTTTTTATGGAAGGGGGGGGGGGGGTAGTCAAAATTTAGAATTGCAAAACTCAGTAACCATAAGGGGAGTAACCAAATTGGGTAATTAATCCTATCATATGAAGTTGTGCACCTGCAATTTTCATTGTTTTGGAATGACAAAGGTCAAGGTCACAGTAAATTTTTGTTCAATTTTCGTTTCCGGACTCTAAATCGAGAACCAAGCGACCTAGAATCATGAAACTCTATGTAAATGTTACTTATGACTCAAGGAAGTACCCTATTGTTTTTTGGTCACATAGGTCAAAGGTCAAGGTCACATTAAATTTTTGTTCAGTTTTCGTTTCCGGACTCTAATTCAAGAACCAAGGGATCTAGAATCATGAAACTTCATGCAATTGCTGTATATGACCTCAATATTTGTTACAAACACATCTTGCACTTAAAGCACTTACATTTTGACAAAGGGCTGGTGGGGGGTATAAGTCCGCTCTGCGACAGTTCTAGTTTTTTGTGGATTTATCAAATTCTTATTTTTTTCCCAATTTTTCATTAGTGTAAAATTTCTGGTAGGTATAGCGCCAACTTCGTCCCATAAAACGACAAAAACTTATTTTTGCACTAGGAAAACTAAACGTTTTAATAAGTGACGCTTGTAAAAACGATTTTTTTAGAACTTCATGATATATGTGACCCTAAGGGGTCACTCGAAAAGGAACCATCTAGGAAGTGCGTGTAAAGTGTCGACTCTCATCGATCTTGTCTGAATTTCTGGAATAGATATAGTTCATTTGTGACGATTTAAGTGATACAGCCTTAGCAAAGCGTTATGGCACCTTATAATATGACCTACGTCGTGGAAGTGAAATAACCCCGTTGAATATTTTTGATATTACACGGGTGTTATTACAGTAGAGGAATAACTATGCAAATGAGCTTAGAACGAATAGCAACGCTATTTTGTTATCGCGAAAATGACGTCATAATTTGTATATTGTGACGTCAGTTTTTAACAGGCGTTATAAGTTTTGCGGAAAATTGAAATGTTGAATTTCAAGAATTTCTACTTTTTTTTGCAAAAATTCGGATCATATTATAAATAGAATATCAAATTTGTGCTCTTAAAATACAGAATTTATTAAACGGGTCATCTATAAACAGATAAAAACTCGGCGAAGTCTCGTTTTTATCTGTTTATAGATGACCCGTTTAATAAATTCGGTATTCCATTACCACTCATTCAATAGCCTCTATATATGCGATTAAAATTCTTTTTTCAAATATGTGACCCGTCACGCGAAAAGGGACCATCCGGCAATTCTGTAAAATGAATTATGGAAAAAGAGATTTGATCCAGCATAGGTCAAGTCCATTTCGTTTTCCAGAAATAATTGTACAGGAAGTCGGTATGGTCAGTCCCGAGTCAGAAAACCCGTCAAAATCGACGGGCCAAGATTTTTTCTTGATCAATGTGGTGTGTGTGGGTGTGGAGGGACGCAAGTGAGCAAGCAAAATATCGTTACTCCAGGTTTGCCCACTAGCCATAAGATACCTTGATCAATAGATTTTCCTTGCGTAATTTCCATATTTTTCGTCGAAATTGCGATTCCCCTCCCCTCTTCGGTTCCCCGTCCCCTCGGGGTCCGAGCATGTTTCGAACCCGGTCTGTCTTATTGCAATTTTAGATGGATCATTAGAGCATCATAGTGTTAACGATTCCAATGAGATATTGCAAGGCAGAATCTAACACTGAAAGAAAAAAACAGATACGATTTGTGATTTTGACTTACGATTAATTTTGTCGTAAGAAGTTTAATAAAGCAGGCCCCTGACGATGAAACTTTGACTGAGGGGGTTATTGTCTGACGTAATCCGTCAGGAGTATTTTTTTTTATCCCCTACTACGAAGTAGAGTGGGGTTTATTGGTTTAACAATGTCTGTCTGGAAATCCGTAGATTTTTCCATAAACGGACTCTAACTTAAAACTTAAATGACCTAGAAATATGAAACCTGTGTTTCCTATGACCAAAGAATGTGCCCTATTGTATTTTGGCCCTTGAAGGTCAGGGATCAAGGTCACATTTGAACTTTGTCCGGAACTAGGGCAAATCGCTGGTTTAGGTATAAGTTCGCTTTCCGACAGATCTAGTTTGATAATGCATTCCATTTGAGTTTTTAATTGACATGTCACAGACGCGGGGCTTCATATGAATTGTACCCATTTTCAGTAATATGTGTGGAACTTAGACAGAACTTAGCAGAGCTTTGAATTTTAAATTGATTCATTGAAAAGATGACTTAACATAGAAAATAATTTCACCGGGGTCTGTATAATTCCAACCTAATCACTTTTGTAAGCTATATCAAATTTGTATGTACAAATGTACAAGATTCAAAAATACATTTTCCTCGCAATTCTATATATTGCTATTTATCTTTAACATCAGACGTCAAATGTTGAATTCAATCTAGTTTTATGGCCTACATGTTTTTAAAGCTAAACTTTATTAAAGTTTCTCGGCCATTCTCAATATCTAAAATCTTGGATTGCCTTGTAGTGTTGTATTTGAAATCACAATCACTCTTTCATCAGACGGTGTTTTATTATCCCCCCCTCCCCCCCCCCCAAAAAAAAAACCTACTAGACGAGTGATCAGTCTTAAAATTTCAATTGTTTTGTTTTGTAACTATGATAAATGATGGAAAACAATGTGGCAAGCAGACGAAAAAGCTGGTATCCTAATAGTAAAAATGTTTCCAAGTTATGAAATGCATAAATAGATCATACAGTAAATGTCCGCTTATGAAGTTTTAAAACGTTTATATCGGACGATGAAGTGCAGTTTGGAATGAATCTACCCATAAAAAAAATCAGACCTGTGTTCAAAATGACAAAACGGTGCCAACTGTTCAGTGCAAATTATATCAGCTTTGCACGAAACACTTGCGTGTTGCGTGCAAAGCCGGGTATAATTTGCAAACAGTTCGCACCAATTTGTCATCCTGAACAGAGGGCTGACTTAAATCCATTTTTCTTATCAATTCATCACAGAAAAATATAATAACAAAGCTTACCTGCCTCGGAAGCCAAAACAAACAACAAAAGCCAATACACGGAATACACAAGAAAAGACGTAGAGCACGCGCTGAGTCACGACATAACTGAAATTAACATTATCGACCCCTCATCAATGAAACAAACATAATCAATGCGCGTGACCTCGGGGTTTTCCAATACCAGCTTCTCTGATTGGATACGGAGACATGAACGTTCGGTCCGTCGATCACGCGAAGAATGAGCGCATGAATCAAATAATTACAAACGAGACTGGGTCCAGCAGGGGTCAATTAAGGGTTTGTTCTCCATGACCATACGGAAGCAAAACATTGCAAAATGTTTGCAAATTTTACACCGCTTTGCATTTTCAGTGCGGCGTGCACAGCGGGGTATAATTTGAAAATAGTTTATACGATTTTGTTATCATGATTACTGAGCTGAAGTTTTAAGGTAGTGGACCCGTAATAGTTCCGCAACGTTTAAGAAGAAATGAACTTTAACAGTGTTAACCGAGGTTTCCTAATGATTTTCTTTAGGAAACCTGGGTTAAGATTGTGAAAGAACATTGTGAAAGAACATGTGGTCCGAAATGTTGCGGAACTACTACGGTCCCACCACCTTAAATTGGACATAGTAAATCAAATGACAAGGTTCAGTAATGAGCATTGTATATCCATAAAATATCGAATCTTTATGGCGCATTTTCAAAAAACGACAGGCTGTACGGTTAATTACATCGTGAAATTGACATTCACCTCAATCAAAACCATTCTAAATCGCTCACTCAGCGCTCCAGTCATTCATTCCAAACATTCACTCAAACCATCCAAAAACGTTCAAACCCATTGAAATATATAAAATCTACAAGGTAATTCAAAGTAAATTGAGCACTGTAGATCCAGAAAATATTGAATCTTGATCGCGCATTTTCAAAAAACAACAGACTGTATATAGCCCATTCAGTTTGACCAACCCTTCGCTAAAACGTTTGCAAAACATTTTCAAATGGTACCTCGTTTTGCTAGTTCTCTCACGCGTAAAGCTTATAATGTTTTAAAACGTGTGCTAAAGTTTTTTGCATCCTGAAGACGGACTAGGTTGATATTGATTTTGTTTTGCTTTCAATTTTCTGCGTATTCGTAATTCGCTATATACAGTCGATATTGCTCGAGCGACCACCTCTATTAAGCGACCACTTTTATTTAGCGATCATCAAAAAAAAGTCTCCTAACCGTTAGCAAAATATCCGACATTGGACAAGTGGACATTCTTAAACAAACAAAAATGTTTATTATTGAATCTTATGACGTTGAAACCCAATGGAATCGTCGCAATGAGACGATTTTTATTGATTCGAGCATCACAGGATTCAGCAAGAATTATGTGAAATTCTACATATTCCGTCAAATAATATGTCTAATTAATTATGATCATTGTATTAAGCGAACATTTCTATAAGCGACCGATTTTAGTGGTCCCCCAAGTGGTCGTTAAATGCAGAGATTTCAAACACTAGATAACCAAACTTCAGGTTGAATAGACACCCGGACACTTCATTAGGTTATGAAAACTTTGTCCTACGTTCATGAACATGTACTTGTGACCCGTCGCGCGAAAGGGGACCATTTGGGAACCCAATGCAATAAATATTTCAAAAGAGATTACACAGAAAAGTAGATTGATCATTTTAGATTCAGAAAAATACTGAGCTAAGTGATTACAATTCGACTTGAGTCAGTCTGCGCAGCCTGCCTGGAATCGACAATTTCCGCAATAACCAGATGGTCCTTTTTCGCGTGACGAGTCAAAAATGTATTTTATTCCAGGTGATAAGGATAAGGTCTATAAACAATAGAACCCATCTTTTGTTGTTTGCAGTAGAATATCAGGTGCGATGTCCCTCATTAAGAACCGTTTAACGGCTGAATTATCACACCAGGTATCTGGCCACCACTTCACAGCGGATGTGCATTTTTCCTTAATTAACCTTTCGGAAAGTTGGTTTGTGCATTTTATCAATCTGTATGTCGATGTATTTTTTACGAAAAACGCGGTACGTGTATTAATTTTGTTTGTTTGCCTGAATCGGGTTTTATGCTGCTTTCATCAAGTTTTCAGTAATATCGCTTTAGCACTTAACCACTTATTTCTCGCACCAGTACCATTACTACATCCTGTCCTAGCCTCCAGCTGCTACAGTTAGTTATATCGCGAAATTGACATTCATCTCAATCGAAACCATTCTAAATCGCTCACTCGGCGCTCCATTCATTCATTCCAAACACTCACTCAAACCATTCAAAAACGCTCCAAAATCACTCAATGATAAACAGCTACATTTAAAATGAATGAAGCAAGAACAAGATTGCGAGTTCACTGACATAATTGAAATTATAAGCGTCTGGTTGGTTCTTGAATAATAGAAAGCTATTCATAGAACTTGCTTGCAAGTTTTATAAAGACAGGTGATAAATAATCATGATTTTGTTCACGCTGTACAAAATTATCAATATTGGATGACCTCCCTTTAATTTCATTCAAAACTTACCCATCCCGCTCATTCAAGCTCATTTAAAGATAATTCCAAAATCATTTACCTTGTTAATTTCATGATGTTGATAACTCTATTCTAAAAATATGACATTATTGAAAGAATATGTCAATGATGGTCATTCCGTGAAATAGACTTTTTATGTAGAAATGTCCATTTCTGAAGTACATGTAGGTGCAGTTGGTATAGTATGTCGGGACGCTTGTAATTTTCAAACTTCCGCAATAATGGTGCAAATGTATGAAGCTAACGCCAATGCTTTAAATTTGGCACTTAGATGTTGAATAAATTTTGTTGGCATACTTGATAAAATCTTTGTCTAATGAATGTTTTATCACAATTTTTAAGGCATCTTTAAATATATGGCAGGCGTAAATTGACTATGTCCTCAACAATAACTTCAGTTTGGATGCTGTTGTTGTTGCTTTTTCGAACCTAGATACACTCTAACTCCTGAATCAACAATGACCGGTTCAATCATTCAGTACCGCACAATTACAATGCTTACAACACTTTGATTATATATTTAGGATCTTTTTCGGTGACTCAGTAGCCCGTAGTTTCCGAAATGTTAACGTTAACGAACACTCTAACGGACACTCTTTACAGACGGATGCACTCACGACGAACACTAGGCCACGAATTTGTCCAGTTGAGCTAAAAATGAAACCATTTTTTCACGGTTTCATATCTATGCATCGTGCGATAGGAATTTTTCTGATGGAAAGCAGACCCGTGCATTCTTTTGTTAATTTAGAAACACATGTTTTATTGTTTCTGGTGTGCTAAAACAATTTGTTTTCATTTTTAAGAGAAATTCGATCTTCGGAGTCTCGGATCAAGTTCTTTGTTGATCCAATGGATATATTGATTTTCAATACCGAGATTGCTACTTGCCGATCAATCAAATAGCCTACATTATGGTAAATCAGTCATTTTTTTGTTATAATTATGTCGAATAAGTTTTGATTTGTTTAAGAAATTATAGATAATTTTAAAACGACTCAAGAGCCTGAAAAAATCCTAGAGATAATGTCGTATAAACAAGTTATTCTAGAAAGAATTTGAAATGAGCTTTGGAGCAAATTTGATAAAACGAGTTCATTGAACAATCAGGGACAGTGCATATCTAATTCAACAACGATGTCAGTGATACTAGATCTATGTTTTTTATTGCTGACGCTGCATAGCAGACTAATATCCGAGAGAAAACTAAGGCAGATTGTCTATGCATTTTCAAATGATAAAAGGAAACGTATACAACAAAGATCCATAGTCAGGTTGTGTTGGAAGCGTGTGCTTTTGACATATTTAAGTCGTTCCCAGTATTTCAACTGCCTTTGCATCACCAAACAAATTAAATATCACCCAGAGTGGTTTGGTTATATCAACATTTGTAAATATGATTCCATTTTCTGTAACATTTGGAGTCAGATAAGCAAAACCATCATGGTCAACTCGGAATGAGTACACGTTGTCGTCGGAGTAGAACCGCTCAAATATGAACACTTCCGTTTCCGGTATATCGGAAGTGACGTTTTCGTCACACAAAACGAGGTCACCCAACTGAAAGTCACCCGGTGCCTTGTAACTTATACCAACATTCAGACTTCCGTCTCCCCAACCTGTTTCGATCTCTGTGATGTTGAAATGTAGAGATTGGTTGACCTTTAGCTGACGGTCTCCAAGACAAACAGCCCAGCAATAACCTTCGTATCTTCTGGCACGTCGTCCACCGCCACTTATGATAGCCTTTGGTCCATGAGCATCTTTGTCGAATAAATATGCACCTGAAATAGGGGTAATTGCTTGTACTTTATCCCAACAAAATGAGAGAAAGCGATATCAGAACGTAAAGAATTATTATATTATATAATATTAGCCTGTGCGAGAGATTTCAAACAATTTCAAAAATGCGCAAAGCAAAGACTCTAATGTAACTTTTTATTTACAGTATGTGGCTACTAAATGTTTGTAGGCTACCCCTGAATATTTCAAATTGTTGGAAAGGCACACACAGGCTCATATATGATTCCATATAAGAAATATACTATGACGTGTACTGTTGTACATCAGCGGCATAAATTGTAGCAAATAAAGTTTGCGAAAGAAGGTGCAGTTTTAAGGATTCGTCGGAGTCTGGTAGCAAGATGGATGGAGGCTTTTGAGACTGGCCTCAGTCGTTTGTGTTTTAATCACATCCTTATATACCCGATAAATGTTTAATAATCAAAACCCTAGTCACGCGCATGTATGAATCCGCTTTGTGTATTCATACAGTGTGCTTAGGTTTTTTAGTTTCATTCCTCCATTAATTGAAAATACCCTCTCCATTTCTTAAATGAGTCTGTGTGTGACATTTCCAACCCTGAATTTGAAATGTGCGTGAGGTGCAAACATTGAGCAGCGTAGACAGTCATCTTCTGTTAATGAAATGTTACCTGATGGTACAAGTACTTTGATACCTTATCTATCTACTAAACGGATCGTGAAGACTCTACTCAGACTGTGTGGATGCACAGGCTGGCCAGAGTCTTTGCTTTGTGCACTTTTGAAATTGTTGGAAATGACACGCACGGGCTCAAATGAATTCGGATAAGTCGAACACAAATAACTACCGTAATTTCCTTCTTCCACGTAGGTACAACACAGCGATCCAAGGCTATTAAAAACAGCGAACACTATCAAAAGAATCCGAATTGAAACCATCTTCGTGGTCCTAAGATAACATTTTGAACGTTTGAACTATACTATCATCTTGTTTTAACGACTGTAAATTCTTGTGTTAAGGGAAAACATTTTGTGAAAATTATGTCTTATTCTGCCTTAATAATTTCAGACTTGCTCCTTTTTCGACTATTTGTCTTCCACTAACGGTATGGTAAGACCGTAGACCTGTGTGCAATAGCAGCTGGAGTCTAGTAAAGAATGTGATTGTAGAACTGGTGTGAGAAATAACATGAATTCAGTGTTAGGTGCTCAAGATGACACGATATGACAGCAAGATTATTAAAGACGACCTAAAACCTCATTCAAACAAAATAACTCATTAAAAAAATAATAATTCAAACAAAAAAACAAACCTTCTTTATATGCAAAGATCACTGCCTCCATTAAAAAATCGATAAACCAATCAAATTGCCCATTCATACCTGGATGACCATGATGATAAATATTGTTGACAAATAACGTTTAATATTATTCTAGGACTCTCTAAAAGAAATGTTCGATCGAAGAGAGACCGTCAACCTTGCGCGAACGCACGCACACACGTTACCGACAACGTAAAGTGAGTAGAATTTCTTTTTGAAAATATTCAAAAAGAACTTGATGAAAATTTTCAGCTCTTGTCAGCCTGATTAGTCCGCGTAATGAGATCATTTGATTGGATTTTTTTTTTGCACTTTTGAGGTGGTCCGTCTTCAATTCATGGTCACTTACATGTAGGTGATACGCTCAATTTCGTGTGAAACTTCTGTCGTTGTGGACTGTGTGTGAATTGAAAAATAATATTATTCCAAAAATTTTCGTCCATTCTGATTAGTTGAAAAAAATGGTTTATTTCTCAAACAAAACAATTTTGTGTACAAAGCTATTTTGTAATCTGCCTTCTTACAAAATCTGATTCATTAGTGAAAAAGTTTTACTTTTTTACGCCATGATGTTAAATTATAACTTATACGAAGATGTTATTTGTTGATGACGTATCAAACTAAAATACCAATCCAACACTTAAGATATGGATCCGCTTCTGACCCCTATAAACAGATAAAAACGAGGCTGCGTCGAGTTTTTATCTGTCAGTTTAGATGACGTGTTTATTAAATTCGTCATTTTAGGAGCACAAATTTGATATTCTGTTTATAATATGACCTGAATTTTTGCATTAATCGAGAGAATTCTCGATAAATATGATATCAAGTTATTCCGTGAAACATAAAACGCCGATTCCAAAATGACGTCATTAAATGTATTATGCGTCATTTTCACAACGGAAATATAACGTTGCTATACGTTCTCAGCTCATTTGCATAGAACTTTATTCCACTAGTGTACGTAATAACACCAGTGTAAAATCAAAAATATTCAACGGGTTTAGGCCCCTATTTCACTCCTGCGATGTCGGTCATATTATAATCTCATTTACACGCCATCCTCCCCTCCAACCCATTCTACTTAGATCTATTTCTGAGCGCTCTTTCCGGACTTGAATTTCTCAAATGATTTCACCTCAAATGATCACTTCCAGAGGGGAGCAATCCTAGGATCCTACTGTACGGTTATAGAATCACTTTTTTTAGCATCTTTAATGGCAGTGGGACACCAATGCTAAGGGCATGGTCATTCCTGTTAGTTCTTGTTTAGAAATATATTTTTCAGGAATTTTTTCTAACTAGGTTGTTCGATATCTTATAGAGCATGCAAAGGCGTACGTTTTTTCTTCTGTCTGTTTTGCTTTTAGATGATCATGTAAAACCTGGTCAATGAAATCAACAAATACTCTCGATCTATTAAACAAAGCCTCGTCTGGTAAAGAGTTAACCCTTCTACATAAAATGAAAGATGCCGATAACCCCAGCGACGCAAATATGTGTACATTTTATAAACGTCTATGGATCCAATGGACTGGTACTACTGTCGACTCATGTATTAGACTGGTTAACCTGTCCCAATCTACGCTACCGCTCAATATCGACAGATTGAGACAGGCTCGCCAGTCAACTCATGTATGAAAGTCGACAGAGGGGCCATTCTATGAATCCAACGGACAACAAATTGAAAGAGGCGCACATAGAGTCTTTTCATAATTTTAAGTAGGTTACAGACGACTATTTCACCTGGATATTTAGGACTTATTTCCTCCTTTGAAATTAAAATCATATAGATTTAGATTTTTATTCAATTTTTTGTTCAAAGTTTAATTTCAGTTTATCATTTCTTTTCTTTCTTTCTTCTTCTTCTTTTTTTTTCTTTTTTTTTTTTTTTTTGTATTCCTCAACTATAGATTTTCAGTTTTAAATATGTGATCAAATAACAATTTATCTATATACTCACTCACCAAAATATATCTAGATTTTTATCTAGATCTATTCATTTTAAGTCGCGAGCCGTCAGTCGTCTGCAAATGTCTGAAAGTTGCCAGTCTATTTTGAAGGCGTGGCATTTCGATTATTTCCGTAGATGCTCGGATTTAGCCGATTGAACGAATGTCAAGGTCAAGTAAACAAAGAGTGTTTTGATGTTTACTGCAAAACCAAAAAGCAAAAGATTTTTTTTCAGCGTTGTTGGTAAGATCTTATAATAACTTTAAAAGAAGCATTACATTACTTTGTCCGAAACATTGCATTTGATCGTTGTCATTGAAAAATACTGAACTTGAAATTTATCAAACATTTTCGCCACCAAAAGTTAGGACCCCATCTTCTAGCTAATCGTCTTTTACGATATATAAATGTTTTACAAAGTTTTAGTTTATAATGACCAGGAACTGTAATGACAATAGCAAATTGTTAACAGTTTTAGCGATGTCCCTTGTTTGGCCACTCTGTCACTTGTTTTCAAAAGAAAAAAATCTTGACATTGCCAATTTTCTAAAGCCTATTCTAAATTCATAATGCTCATATTTGGCCTGATGATATATATCTTTGTTGATCAACTTTCAATAACAATGTCAAGTCAATCTAATTAGTATAATGTCATCCATAATGATAAAGGTCAAACTTAGAAAATACTTTCAACATTTAAGAATTTCATCAAGCTTATTCAAGATAGGCCTACATTGCATAAAGAGCTTATATATTGATATTAATACTTATTTATTGACATCTGAGGATATGAAGGTCAAGGTCATTTAACAAATTTATTCTCATCTTCAAGATCAAACTTTAAAAATATTTAAGCCAAATACTAACTATTGCCTTTTTTCACTTCATCCCCTTGGTGCAAAAAGGTACCAACTAACATTTTGGGCAAAAATGACTTTTTTGCACTGACAAATGTATTTTTATGGTATCTTTCATGTGTAGAAATTTCTAAGCTGTATGTCTTCAAATACCAACAATATAGGGTAATGTCAAAAGGTACCAGGAAGAAATCAGGGTTTTTTAACTTGCAATAAGGAACCATATGACATGCAGTTTGTGCAATAAGGTACCATTTGAAATGAATGTACCTTTTTGCACTAAGCAATTTTTCTATAATATAATTTTTCTCCGTCAAAAAGGTACCATTTTTCAATTGGTACCTTTTTGCTATGATAATTTTAGACAATGGTACAAATTCATTATTGAAATTACTAAAATGGTACCTTTTAGCACTGTCATGAAAACACAAACCATATGCTGATAAGCCAAATTCCTATCTTTATAATTAGTTGATAGGTGAGAGGTTATATTGTCTTCGCCCATTCACTTTTAGATTTGCTATTTAACTTACATGAACTGTTAATTTGTATGAAAGGAGGATTTTAGTGGGGAAAAAAGAAATATGGAGTCCCATAATTCCACAGTAAGTCTAATTTTCTATTTATTATCAAACTATATACGGTATTTCAATAATGAACTGTAATCCTTGACTAATTTTAAAGAGCTAATTGAAATCCTTTAAGCCTAAGGTATTGTAAAATTAATTGATATGCTTTAATTATGGCTGTCATCCTACTTTTAAAAACAAAATGTTTAGATTTTCATAATTTATTTTCTAAATAGTTAAACGTTTAGAGGCATTTTGAAATCCTTATAATAATAAAATTTAATTATGATTTGATAATTTGAATTTAATTTTCTTACTGTAATAGAGGTTTTGTTTACTTTGCAGACAGATGAATGGTCAGATGATGATATATACTATGCTTACCCACTGATAGCAGATGTAAATATTACACAAAGTGGTAGTACATTGATTGAGAGCCAAGAGGCTGATGGAAATACAACCGATTCAGACGATATCCCTCTAGCACAACTGGGAACGAAATTGAAACATACAGTCAGAAGGAAATTAATTGAAAGTGGCAGTGAACAGGAGCAGGATGACAGTGATGCTGATGTTAATTATGTACCAACGAAAGAGGACATGAATTCAAGTGACTCAGAGTTTGAACTAATGCAGAAGAGGAAGAAGAAGCAACAAAGTTAAATCAAAACATCCAAAGACTGAACAGATGAAAAAGAAACCACCAGTAGCCAAAAAGTCAAGGTCTGTCAATCTGGCTTAAAAAGTCAGAGAGAAACTGATTCATTTACAAAATATGCGCAAGAAAAGGTCTATTTTGAGTGACACAGAAAAGGCAAAGCGGATTAGCAAAAAGCTTCACACAATCAAAACAATTGTGCTAAAATCTCATTTATCAAGACTTGATACTCTATTGGCAAGTAATGAGCTCTACAGAGTCTGTATCACAGGTCACTGGTGATGGTAACTGTTTTTTCCAATCAGTGATTAACAGTGGAAATATTGTCAGTAAAGATGTTCACAACAAAGAACAATTCCTTAGCCAGATAAATGATTTAAAATGTAGTGGGAAATGGAATTTGGACATAGCAGATATCATTCCCTTAGCAACAGCTAATTGTTGCAAAAGTACATTCAGAATATATTCCAGCTCAATATCAACTCCTGTGTTTGATATCAGACCTGAGGAGGGGACAGAGAGAGTTATTAATCTTGCATATACAGCTATCAAATGTCAAGAACACTATGATGCGACTAAGCCGATATTGGAATCCTCTCCAGCAAAGATAGACGCATCAAATGCTGCACACAGTAAAGGAAACAATTCAAAATCTGCAAAGGAAACAGATACAGAGACTAACACATCTAATGACCTGTCCACACCTCATTAAAGAGCCTCATACAAAAGTCCAACAAAGAATCTGTCAAGTAGGAAAAGAAGAAATAACCCTGAGAAATGGAAGCGAAGACTAAGGAAAAGGGAAAAGAATGAAGGAAAGGAGTACATTTCTGTATCAGGAAAAGTCATGCCAGCAAAGAAACTTAAAGAAGATACTTGCAGCAAATGCAAATTTAAGTGTAGTGAGAAATTTTCAGAAGAACAGCGAAGAGAAATATTTGAAATGTACTACAAACTTGGAAACTTTGAGCGCCAAAGACAGTTTATATGCGATATGGTCGAAAGAGTTCAAACTTCTCGGGCGACAAAAGGCAAAAGAAAGTACTCACAAAAGTTTAATCTTGTCTTCAATGAGAGAAAAGAGAGGGTATGCAGAAACTTTTTTATGCGTACGTTAGATATAGGAAGAAAAACAATTGATTACACTCTCTCTAAAAAGAAACATTGAGTCTACATTAGAAAAGATATGAGAGGGAAAGCACCCGCTGCCAATAAGACAGACCAAGAAATTGCGGACTTTATAAAGAGTCACATTGAATCGTTCCCAAGAATGGGATCTCACTATGCAAGAAAATCTTCAACTAGATCGCTCACCTGAGTCTCTTTGACCCCTGGGATATCACATTAATTAGATAGGCAGATGTCAAAAAGAAGATAATTGCCTAAGATCAATACCATGGAACGTTTTCAGCAAAGAGCAAGACAGATATATGCCTTTTTGCTCTTTGATTCTATGTAAAAAGGGATGCACCCGGGTGGACCCCAAATGTGACCCCAGGGTCTTGATATGAACAAACTTGAAAGAGGTCCATAAGATGATGCTACATACTAAACATGAAAGCTGTCTGCCTTCTGATTTCAGAGAAGATTTTTGAAGGTTTTTTCTATTTTCACCCATCGTGCTCAGATGAGCTGAAAGGGATACGCCCTGTTGGAGCCCAAATATGACCCAAGGGTCTTGATATGAACAAACTTGGTAGGGGCCCACTAGATGATGCTACATACCAAAAATGAAGGCAGTGTGTCCTCTGGTTTTGATTAAAGAAGATTTTAAAAGATTTTCGCTCTTTGATTCTATGAAAAAAGGGTTGGGCCCGGGCAAAGTCCAAATATGACCCGAGGGTCTTAATGCTACATACCAAATATGAAAGCTGTCTGCCATCCGGTTTCATGGAAGAAAATTTTTGAAGATTTTCGTTTTTTCACCCTTCGTGCTCATAAGAGATAAAGGGATGCACCCGTGCAAAGCCCAAATATGACCCAAGGGTCTTGATATGAACAAACTTGGTAGAGGCCCACTAGGTGATGCTACACACCAAATATTAAAGCTGTCTGCCATCTGGTTTCAGAGAAGAAGATTTTTAATGATTTTCGCTCTTTGATTCTATGTAAAAAGGGTTGGGCCCGGGCAAAGCCCAAATATGACCCAAGGATCTTGATATGAACAAACTTGGTAGAGGTCCACTAGATGATGCTTCATACCAAATATGAAAGCTGTCTGCCTTCTGGTTTCAGAGAAGAAGATTTTTAAAGATTTTCATATTTTCACCCTTTTTGTTAAGGGTAAAGGGAAAGATAATGGTGGATTTCATTTATTTGAACAACTTTGGTAGAGCTTGACCCAAGGAACATCCCTGCCAAGTTTCATCAAGATTGGCCCACTGGTTAAGGAGGAGAAGATGTTTAAAGAAATTGTGGAGGACGGACGACGGACATTCTACGATCCCAATAGCTCACCTTGAGCACTTCGTGCTCAGGTGAGCTAAAAAAAGAGTACTTGTCTCATGATTTAAACATAAAAAAGATGTGGGAATTATACAAAAGTAAATGTAAAAAGAAAGGCAAACCTGCTGCCAAAGAGTCATTGTATCGAAAAGTGTTTTGTGATAACTTTAACCTCGCATTTTATAAGCCAAAGAAAGATGAATGTTCAATGTGCACTTTGTACAATAGAAGAAAAGCTGCTGGAACACTTGCAGAATCATTTCGAAAGGAATATGATACCCATCAGCAGAATAAAGAAAAGGCAAGAGAAGAAAAAATGAAAGACAAAGAAAGGGCAAAGGCTGATGAAAACCTATATGTGGCAACATTTGACCTACAGGCTGTCCTTACAACACCTTTTTCTCTTGTCAGTGAGCTTTACTACTCAAGAAAAATTGTGATGTTATAATTTGACAATATATTCTCTCAGTGATAAGCAAGTGTTTTGCCATGTTTGGGACGAAAAACAGTGTAAACGGGGTTCATGTGAAATAGCAATGTGTTTGTTAAAAAACACACTATCTGTTTGTCAGAATAAAACATTCAGGAAATAATCTATAATTCTGACTCCTGTGGAGGACAAAACAGGAACAAGTTTGTAACTGTTTCCCTTTTGTACACATTATCACAGGTACCAACATTAAGGAAAATCAGTCATAAATTTCTTGTGTCAGGCCAATCACAGATGGAGTGTGATTCGGTACACTCCACCATTGAAGGGGCAAAGAAGATAACTCATGTGTATGTTCCATCTCAGTGGTGCACCCTTATAGCACTTGCAAGAAAATCTCAACCATACATTGCTGTTCCAATGAAATTCAACCAAGTTATTGATTTCAAGGATTTTGCAAAGAAACTATGCCCAAATCTTAAGATAACAGTTACAGGAGAGAGGATAAACTGGCTAAATGTTAAATGGATTCAGGTTCGAAATGATAGCCCTAGATCTGTATTTGTAAACTACAGTTTTGAAACAGATAGCTTCATGGAAATTGATGTTGAAAAAATGCTCACTCGCCACAATTGTGGCCAAAAAGTCATTCTGACTTGAACATGTGTTATAACTCAAAACAACAAGTCTCCATTCAAAAGAAGGTTGACTTGGTAGGATTATGCAAAAAAGAAATCATACCTGAGGAATTTCACCAGTACTACATGGCATTACAAACAAGCAAAACTGAAAAGGATATTGTCCCCTTTGAATCTGATGACAATGACACTGATGATGATTAGGTCACTTTATAGAAGTTACAGCCAAACTCCCGCCAGTAAAAAATATTGCTACATTTTTGGGGGGTTTCCGTGCTTAAATGGTATTGAAGGCATTAGTATAATAATTTTATCACATTATTCACTATTTTTAATCATTTACTAGACATATAACTGCTGTGGGGAAAAATATGTGACGTTTTGTGTTGGATTTAAAAAACCATTTCATTCAAACTTATCAATACTTTAAATAAAACTTTGTGTAATAAGGATCCATATTGTCAAACGGTACATTCTCGTTTTTATTTTGAACTAAATACATGAATTTGATATATGCAATAAGGTACCATTTTATCAAATGGTACCTTATTGACATAAATTATATTAAAAAATGCTTAGTGCAAAAAGGTACCAAAAGACAAAATCAATCAAATAAAGGTTATTGATGAACCAATCTATTTGTCAAATTGTGTATATTTAGATAAAGTCAATATCTTTTACCATACCAAAAGTCAAATTCATTGATAATAAACCTGATTTGATAGAGCTGTGTGAATCTTTAATTTCGATTTTCTCAAACTATGAAAATGTCAGTTGGTACCTTCTTGCACCAAGGGGGCGACTTGTAAACGGTGAAACAAGAAACAAGAATAAAATAGCATAATGCATAGGCATTTGCCCTCCTGCACACTGCTTTTACAGAGCCATCTCATCTGAGTTGAAACCTGGAACCCTTCTCAGATATCATCTTGCTTTATGGGTTACAATTTTTTTTTATAAAACTATAATTGTTATTTAACTTATCTATTTTTAACCCTTATCATACTGATAAAAAATAAAAACCTTGGGAAAAAATCATTTAGTTGACTGTTGAGAGAAAATTTATTTCAGTCTAAAGAAAAAAACAAACAGACATTAATCTGTTTTGGCCTTTCTTTGAATGGTATCTAAAAAGGACCTGTTCTCAATATCAAAAAGTCACATTTCATCCAAAGACCTTTACAAAAAGTCCAAATTTCCCAAAGTCGAGGACCTTGCAATACTTAAAAAGTCATAAATTTTCAGAGTTAAACATGTTGGTTCTTAGTTTAGTTGTAATTTGAATACAAAATAGAGGGCCAGGCTAAGAAAACATTTGAAATAAGAATGACAATCAATGTTCGCAATTTTCAACTAAAATATGCATTTTTCCCATCGGTAACGGACCCGTCCCCAAAACTCTGAAAAAACCCCTAACGTTTTGATAGATATTTTGCTTCTCAAAATGGTCACTAAATAGAAACTATCTGTCATGGTGTTTGTATAGGTCTCAGGTGCATTTATGAGAATAAATATGGTATGCATTAGAGCAGCAAGGATATAGTAGGCACACTAGACTTAGTGTAAATTTGTTAACAAGAGGCTCATGCCAAACTGTTGTAATTGGACCAGTAATGAATGAATGGACATGCATTTTGACTACAAACTCTTGATTATGCATTATATCATCAATGTTTATATAATCATGTGCATCATGATAACAATGTCATTTTACATGCAACTGAAATTGGTACAAAAGCACTTTAAAAGCAAAGGTTCAACTCGGATTTAATGATAATACAGGTATACAGTTGATCTTGCTTTAGCAACCACCTCATTTAAGTGATAGACTCTAGTAAGCAACCAGTGTCAAATCAGGGTTTGACACTAAGGGGAGTCCGGGAGTCCGAGACACCTAAATTTCCAGTCGGACTCCTTCATTTTGTAAGTGAGGAGTCCCATGGACTCCCTTGGTCATAGGAGAACAATTCAACAACTTTCAATTTTTTAGCTTTATTCATAAAAAGAGATGTTGCAGATAACATTTCAGAAGGAACACATGGTAAAGAAGAAATTGCTTTTAGCAAGCAATTTCATCTTTTTCACAATGTTCTTCCAAATATGAAAATTCGGACTCTTCAGTTTGAGTTTGGACTCCATGATTTCTGTTTGTGGGAGTCCACTGGACTGCTTACCCACAAAAGTTAATGTCAAACACTGCAAATGATTGTCACTTATTTTTACTTTGATTGAATCCTATGATGTTGAGACAATTCTAAAGAGTTCTAACAGCACAGGATTTGGTTTGAATGCAGCAGTAGTCATAGATCTGCAATTTACAATACTTGATCAATATAATTTGAAGCTATTAAATACGACCATTCTTCTTACAGACCACTTTTTCTCTGTCCCATGATGAGCAGTTGCTTAATACAGGATTTAATGCATATAGTAACTGTTGTTGTAATGTCAGAACAATAGATAGAATTAATAGATTAAATTTGGTTTAAGATTGAAGAATTCTAATAATACATATACGTGCACAAACCCTACAATGAGAGTGCTCATTCAACATAGGGTTTCTTTGAGAAAAAAAGACTGGCATAAAAACCACCTTTTATATGTACTTGGATAACAACAGGGGCCCATTTTACTAAACTTCTTACGAAAAATAATTGTTATCACAAATTATACCTGGTGTTTTCATTCATTGCTAGATTCTGTCTTGCAATATCTAATTGGAATTGCCTTTAAAAACAATGAGATATTGCATGGCTGAATTCCATATTTAGTTATTACTTTAGAAGCAACTTTATTTTTGACTTGCGAAAAAAATATCGTCGTATGATGTTAATAGTAAAACAGGCCCCAGGTCCTTAACAACAGCCAGGAAGAGGGGACTAGGGAAAACTAAGCTCCTACCCTCATATAATTTAGGAAAGCAGTAAAAGTTACTGGTTTCCTTCACTAAAATCTGCAGTCTCCAACAAGTAATGTAGTATTTGTTAGTAAATGTAAACAAATAGAAAGTGCATTATGCAGATGAACAAATGAATGATTAATCTTATCGCTTAATCTTTGTTTATTCAAGCATAAAATTTGAATAATCAAACTTGCATTTCTGTAATATGTGAATTTAAGACAGGATATAATTAAAGGCAATTTTATTCATGCTACAAATAAAATATTAATAAAAATAATCTCATGCATAATTTATAAGTTTTGTTCTGGGGTAAATGTATGATGCATTTTCTGCAAAGAAACAATATTAAAATGTATAATATATTGATATTTTAAGACTTATCATGAAATGTTTCATCTATTGTTTCATGACCCCACATCAATAAATCAGGGATTAATTGCTTTATTGGCGTCCATCTGTCTTTTTGTTTGTCTGTGAAACACTTAACCTGCAAACATGACATTTTCCTATGACATAGGCAAGTTACAATGCTTTTATTTGGCAGAAGGTTCCTGTCATCAATTGCTTCATTTCACAATTTTGGATGTCAACTTGTCAAGGTCATCTGACAAGGTCAATTATCAAAGTAAATCTTTTAAATAAAATGCTGTTTGAAGGGCATTAGTTTTAAATAAACACATCTTGTTTAAAAAGTACATGTACCTTAACATGATATAAATAAATAGATGTACATGTATAAATTATATTTTGACTTTAGAACTTAGAAAATCTAATTTGTTTTCATGGATTCAAAAAGTAATTTTTTTTCTCTGTGACAATTTTGTGTTCCTTTATAGAAAAAATAGACTGTATACTGTCTACTATAGAGACTTTTGACACAATTTTAGATTCCTTTACAGAAAAAATAGACTGGGCACTGGAGACTTTCGGAAAGTATACATCATGTTAAGGAGAAGATGTTTACGGTCCTGCTGGCAAGTGGTGTCAGGTTCAAGACTCAGCAGTGTAAAACATTTACGGAATGCTTCAGTTATCAGCCTCAAGAGGATGTACGCAAGCCAAGCTAGCAGTGAAGCAGTTGCTAAACCTGGTAATGTCATTTTTAGCACAGTTGTATTTGGAGAAAACCCGAGGTATTGCTATAGCCTTGGTCAGAGCTTGTGCTAGTATTGAAATTGAGGAGTCATTGACTCCTGAAGCATGATATTCTGGGGGTCAAAACTCATTCTTACAGGGTCAAAACAACAGTAAACAAAAATTGTTTGTAGAATTTTACAGTGTGGATTATCCTTTTGTCGTAATAACATAAAGGGAATAAGAGTTGTCTGCAGACAACAAAGCTTGCCCGAAATACTGCTTGTCACAAACAGCCCTTGACAAAAGATCAAAGTTCAAAGTCAATTTTTCTATTTTAACTTCCATGATCTAATGAATATCAATTTGTTTGAGAAGTAATAAAGAAATATTAAGTACATGTGAAAGGTTAAGGTACAGTGAAAGCCTACAGTCAAATGAATTAAGTAATGGAATTTCGTTGTATTAAATATGAGGCTGATCATCTAATCAGTATTAATGAAGCATGAATGTCCTAGCTGTAAGCATTCAGAAAATAAATGCAAAGTAAAACCATTAAATTAAAGTTTCAAAAGTAGGTCAAGGTCACAGGGTCAAGGATCTAGGTAACAGCCTATCACCTAATGAATGTTGATATGAAGTATGATCAGGTAAAAGCATTCTGAAAATATAAGGAAATCAAAAGGTTTTTGGTTAAAGTTTTTTTTAAGTCTTAAAAAGGTCAAAGTCAAATTGGCAAGGACCTTTATCCCTGGTGAAAGCCCATAGCCTGATGGGTGTGTATATGAAGAAATGTTGTCCCTAAGTAAAAGCATTCAGAAAATATAGGCAAAGTTAGAGTTTTTCAGTAAAAGTTAAAAGTTCAAGTTTTCTTAAGTCAATAGAAGGTCAAGGTCATTTGTTAAGGAGCTCAGTCCCTGGTTAAAGCCTATAACCTTTTGAGTGAGTATATTCCAAGGTGAAAGCCTTCAGAAAATATAGTCAAGGTTAAGTTTTTTGGTTAAAGTTTTTTTGGTTAAAGATTTTTTAAGTCCATAAAAGGTTGAGGTCAAATGGTCAAGGCCTTGGTCCCTGCGAAATCTTGTTACCTGATGAGTGTGTATATGAAGGAATGATGTTCCCAGGTGAAATTATTCAGAAAATGTAAGCCCTGTAAGCATGTAAGCAGGTTAAAGTTTTTTGGTAAAAGTTTTTAGGTTAAAGTTTTTGGTTCAAGTTTTTTAAAAAGGGTCAAGGTCACTGTATCAAGGCTATTTTGACATGGATGTTAGTCTGAAATGAAAGTCATACCCTAATGAGTATTTGTGTAAAATATGAAACCTCTACGATAAATATTGATAGAAATAAAAAACTTTAACCTAATGAGGATGCCAACACTGAAGCTGACACCAATGCTGATGCCGACAGCCGAGGGTATGACAATAGCTTTTCTGAGACTTTTGTCCTTGTGGATTAAAGAATAATCAGTAGAATTCATAACTGTAAACAAGCTACATGATTGAAAGTTCTAGTGATAAAACCCAGTTTTGGCCTTTACAATTTTCTCTAAAGGGGGTGGAAATGACCCCCTTGAAAGTAATTCTTAAGGGTCAAAATAGGATATTTCACATTTTTTAGAGTCAAAACCCTGGTTTAAGTGTCAAACATGAGTCCTGCTTGGTATTGTTCATGTTGTTGCTATCATCATGTGCAAAAAATTTGACATTTTGTGATATCTCTGGTTCTACTGAAGAAACTTTGCACACATGCTCACCAGCAAAAGAGCAACCTATACTATCAAGGGGGACAACTCTACATACATTTTGGGCAAATTATGCCCCTTTTTAGTCCCCTACCGGTGTTCACACCGGAGGGGACTATAGGTTTGCCCTCCGTCTGTCCGTCCGTCCGTCCGTCCGTCTGTCCGTCCGTCCGTCCGTCCGTCCGTCCGTCCGTCTGTCCGCTCAAATCTGGATCCCGCGATAACTTAATAACTAAGCAAGCGATTTTGATGAAAGTTGGTATATGACTAGATGGCAATGTGTAGATTATGCACATCATTTTATTTTTGTTTTTCGACTTAAATTGAGGTTGCTATGGTTACAGAAATAGTGAAAATATGGCCAAAAATGGGATCCTGCGATAAGATAATAACTAAGCAAGCTAGTTTGATGAGACTTGGTATATGACTAGATGGCAATGTGTAGATTATGCACATCATTTTATTTTTGTTTTTAGACTAAAATTGTTGTTGCTATGGTTACGGAAATAGTGAAAATATGGCAAAAAATATTGGATCCTGCGATAAGTTAATAAGTAAGCAAGCTAATTTGATGAGACTTGGTATATGACTAGATGGCAATGTGTAGATTATGCACATCATTTTATCTTATTTCTTTGACAAAAAGTGCGGTTGCTATGGTAACGGAAATAGTGAAAATATGGCAAAAAATGGATCCTGCAATAACTTAATAACTAAGCAAGCTAACTTGATGAAACCTGTTTTAAAATGTAAAAAAATTTATAAGCCATGTTAGTCAGGGTCGTGATGCAGCAGTATTAATCACCTCCAGTGAAAGTTCTCATTTCTTACCAACAAGACTGAAGTAAAACATCTTGTTGATACTATTTCTTGCATCTGTCTATTGCTTGCATGAATTGTATAGTGGGCACAGCAGAGACAACAACTCATGTAAGTCTTGTTTAACCCTTTCCAAAACAAGACTGGTTTTGACGTCCCTGATAGAATTGGCGTGGGAAAACATTGAGACAAACAAAGCCGGTAGGGGACTTATGCCCATGTCCAACATGGCTCTTGTTTTACTAAAGTTTTCATCCACCATCCTGTATTCAACAGTCGAGCCTAGGCACCTGTAGGCAGGGCTCTTGTTCATCTCAAGGTGTCAGTACTAACTATTGTAAATGCATATAATCATATAGGCGCTTACAATACTTTTTACGCTGACCCATTGATCTGGAAAAATTTGTAAGGCACCTTTCCAGCTTGCGACACAATTTCAATTATTGTAAAAAAGTCATGTAACAGTTAAGGAAAACATTGAACAAAATTGATCGTAATAAGTAAGGAGACAAACGTGTAATCAAAATTTATTCATGGAGAATTATGGCAGGGTTTTATTTAGTCCATGTTTTGATAGTTGATATTATTAATTCGGCAATTTATAATTAATTGAGGTGAGGACGAAAAATCTACAATTTTTTAACTTCGAAGAGGTGTTTTCATTGAACCACTTTGTGGGCAAGCATCTAAACTAATTTTGCTGTCAAAAAATTGTACATAGAGGAATGAAGATCCTTTTTTTAGCAAATCAATACTGATTGATAAAACACAATTACATTATTTATGATTTTTTTTCAGATATGTTTTGTTACCAATGTGAACAGACAAAGAGTCGTCGAGGTTGTGTTACTGTTGGTGTATGTGGTAAGAGCAGCCAGGTGTCAGCGTTACAGGATCTTCTGGTGTATATGTTACAGGGCGTGGCAGTTTACGCTAACAGAGGAATCAATATGGGAGTATTTGCGTCACAAGAATGTGATGACTTTATACAGAAAGCTCTGTACAGGTAACGTCATAATGTTATAAGCCTGTGGATGATATTTCCAACAATTTCACATGTGTATCGAGGATAATTCTTTGTATCAGTTTAAGATTGATTTACATTTCATTCAGTGAACAACAAAAGCTATATTTTCATGAGAGTGAACATATAGCTTTTGTTGTTCACAAAATAAAATATCAATCGATCTCTCTCAAAAAACAAACAATTATTCTATTTCTTTAAAACATAAATGAGATAAAATGTGAAAATTTTAGGACGAATTTCCTTATGACACTTCATTTGGCATGTGATTGCTTTGCAACGTTCATGATGACATCACTTTTTTGGCTCTGCTAAGATGATGTCAGTTATGGTGAAATGAACAAAAGCAGGGTATAAGTTTTTGATAATTTCAATGCTTAGGCTGTGAGTTAATCAACCGTTATCAATTGATAAACCACCCAAAAGCATTTAAGAAATATAGAGAAATAAACGAGTCATCTATAAACAGATAAAAACGAGGCTGCTCCGAGTTTTTATTTGTTTATAGATGATGAGTTTAATAAATTTGTTATTTTATGAGCACAAAATTTATATTCTATTTATAATATGACCCGATTTTTTGCGAAAATTCGTCAAAATTCTCGAAATTCAACATTACAACTTTCTGCGAAACTTATAACGCTGTTTAAAACTGACGTCACAATATATATATTATGACGTCATTTTCGCAGCTACAAAATAGCGTTGCTATTAGCTCTGAGCTCATTTGAATAGTTATTCCACTAGTGTAATAACACCTGTGTAATATCAAAAATATGTAACTGCGTTATTTCACTCCTGCGACTTAGGTCATATTATAAATGAAGGGAAATCTATATGAAGCGGCCTGGACAGCAACATAGTGTGTCAACATTATTTGTTGATTGTCTCTAGAAAAATTAAAGTCAAGTTCTACCTACAAAGTGCTAGGTGTAGATTGAGCACAGTGGGATCCTTACATTTACTTCGCGCGTATGTTAAGATGTTAGGAATGTCAAACACAGCCCTTATTTGATACTATTGGAAATTAGTGTATAAAGCAATCTCAGGCGACTTTTCACTGAAATATAGCATCCACTTTCTCATTATTAAGTCCAAATTTAAAATCAATACTCATTTTACCTCTTGAGTAAATCAATTATCTGAAATTTAATATTTACCTGATTGTGATATCTTGTCATATAAGTTGCTTCAAAACCATATGATATAGTCGAAATGCATTTGTTACCTCTACTGGCAGAAGGCCACTTGGGCTATCGTGGTGGTGCTGTGTCCGTCAAGCCTGCATCCATCCTTATGTCCATTTGTAAGTTTTTTCTTGAAATTTCTTCTCCTCAGAAATTACTGGATGATTTTCAACCAAATGTCACAGGAATGATCCTTATAATATAATTCTAAGCAAATTTCATGGAAATATATTTAGATTTTATGATGGTCAAGATTTTATGTTAACCACAGCTTTATTCAAATTTTCTCATTGATGTTTTGCTCACTCACCGAGAAGCATTTAGGGCCTTGTCCTTGCATCCTTTGAGTCTTTTCTGCCAATCTATAGTCATGCAGACGTTGCCATTCTTTAAAAGCTTTATGTATCAGACATGTTTTTGACAAAGAGACAAAGAAGGGAGGGAAAGACTCAAGTGAGCGGATAAGGATCAGCATGGTCCTCTTGTTTAACAAAAAAAGTTGCTTTTATTGCAGTTTTTAATAGATATCATAATCTCTGGTTCTTCTGCTGAAATACATATATAAAGGATATTGAGTGATTGATCATGAAATTTTGAAACTATTAAAACAGTCATCTACAAACAGATAAAAACGAGGCTTTGCTGAGTTTAATAAAAAATCAAGTATGTTATGTGCACAAGTTTGATATTCGTTTAATAATATGGCCTGAATTTTTGGGATGAATCAAGGAAACTCAAGAAATTTAAAGATTCAAATTATTCCATGAAACTTATAATGCTGTTTGCGAATTAACCTCAGAAAAAGTATTATGACATCACTTTTACAACAAAATAAAACACTGCTATATGTTCTTAGCTCATTTGCAAAGAAAATCCACTAGTGTCATAACACCTGTGTAATTTGAAAAATTTTCAACCGAGTTATTTCACTACCGAGACGTAGGTCATATTTTAAAGTAAAGTTATGTTTTGTTTTTCAGTACTATGACCAATGTGAACTTCGATCATGATAGATTCCAGACCTATATACAACAGGCTGTTCAATATAAAGAGGAGGCAAAGAAAGCCTATGAAGCAGGGTGTTTGAAAGCTCGCATTCCATTTGACAAGAGCCTTGAAGATGGGCCAGGTGGCTGGGCCCCAGCCTCATATGATATTGATTATTTTGAAAGTGAAGGTTAAATATTTGTAATAAGCTCTACTCTTTCATCACAAAAACTGAAACTATTATCATCTAGGGGTCAATGTTGGGGTTGGGGTTAGCATATGTGTTGTTGGTGTGCTATAATCTTTATCACTGATTATATTTTTCTTACTGTATTATTGAAATATTTCTCTTTAACTTGGCATGTGGGTTACCATATTTCCTTTGATAATAGCACCCTCCCTAATAGTAGAACCCTTACATTTTTTGCTAAGAATTCTCACTTCAAATGCCTAAATATTAGGATCTGAAACTTTTTGAGACTTCTTCTCTAATTTGAGATGAATTTCCTCTAAATAATCATTTATATGATTGTTTAGAGGAAATTCACCTCAAATAAAACGGAAAAGGGCCTAAAAGACATCAATATTAATGATTTTTTAAATCAGAAAATGCATATTAAATAAAAGCTCCCTTCCATGTTATATAAAGCTCCCATGAGCGTTTATTAGGAGAAATATGGTAAGTTAACTGTCACAACAGTATATCAAGGGATATCATTCTAGATGGATATTTTTGTAAGAAATATGTACCTTTCTCTGATTAGTATCTTTAACCTACAAGGGCATGCAGTGAAGGTTTGCTCTTGTTTTTATGGAACGATATGTAATTCACCGTATATAAGAGAAACGTTCATTCAATTTTAAGTTTTATGATTATTAATCTTTTAAACAAGAAGATCTCCTCTCAATTAAAGCTGAAAATATTTTCAAAACCTTAAAGAAATGGTACCCCACTTTGCAATTTGACTAATACACAAAGCGTGGTATCATTCCTAAGCATGTGTAAACATTTTTGCATCTTGAACACAGGGCTGGAGTCCAGTTACAAATTTCTGAAAAACATGGTACTGGTATTCCAGTTTAAATTACATTGCATAATTGAAAAGTCCATCATTCACTCCTCTCCTCAGGTAAAAAGTTTGGTGTATTAGAGAATCAGGGTGAATATGGTGCAGATGTAAATGGTGTGAGGTATATGACCATATATGGAATCAAGGGGATGTCGGCCTATGCCAGTCATGCAGCGTCACTTAGAGAAAAGGACCCTTGGGTCTCAAAACTGATATATCAGGTACTTTCGTTTTCAAAATCCCTTTGGTAATATATGAGCTTGTGTGTGACATTTCCAACATGTTGTCATGTGCATGAAGGGCCAACATTAACCAACCTTGACTGCCACATAGTGTAATTAGAAGTTTGCCAGACTGTCATTAGAAGCTTTGAGACCTAATCTTTCTCCAAAGTGCAAAGTGAAGACCCTGGCCAGACTGTGCAGATGCACAGGCAGGCCAGAGTCTTTGCTTGGCAGGCATTTGAAATTGTTGGAAATGACACACACATGCTCATATGAAACTTGTTTACCAATGCAAGGAATCTTGATGATGATATGTTTACACACATTGTTTTAATTTAAACTACTAGTAACTTTGTTAAGCTCCTAAGGCTTGTACTGTCTAATGCTTTATTGGCACCTCAAATACTACATAATGATTGATGATTAGGATGCATACATGAATACCAAATATATTGTAGAAATACTCTGAAAAGTTGTTTGGAAGTATTTTGTGACCTTTCCAAAATACAGACAGAACAAATATTTAAAATTTATTATCATATCATTTATAGCACAGATCAAACTAAGAGAGCATTCAACGTTTTTCCTCCTAGCTTTGGGAAAGGGTCCGAGATCGGACCAATTGGGAAAAATGCGTTGTTTTCTCAAAAATTGGGAATTTTCATTGTTACATTTGCTTTAAAAACAATACTTTTATTTATATCACTAGTTTTCATTACAATATGTATAATAGAAGTTCCTATGCCTCTATAGTCATATCTTAACTGAAAAGCAAATCATAGTCCTTAAACAAGGAATCTGAACAAAAACAATAACAAAGAATTAGTCTGATTGCTGTGGAATAAATGTTTTATATCAAATCTAGAAATGTCACTGAGTTTTTTGTTAAAAAAATATCATGATTAAACCTAAAATATAGACAAATCAAGTTCTATAATAAATTCGTGGGTTAGCATTCTTGGGTACAAATCAAAAGAAAACCAATACATATTCAATCCTATTGTTTTTAAAACAGCTATAAATGAATATTTCTACTAAAATCATAGAAACTTTTTAAACATATTTTCAAAATAGATCATATACTCAGATGTTCTACATGCTGTAGAATGTTTGAAAGACAATTCAGGTTGGTTCTGAGAGGTGCCGAGATCGTGAATGACAGTCAACTTTGTTTACGAAAATTAAACAAAGAATTTTAAACAATTATATTTTGGGTTATATAACAGGAAAATAACAAGAAAATAATTTGCTTCAACCATGACCAAAAGTCCTTCATTTTTTTTTAAGTTTTTTCCTTTAAAATTCATCTTACATCAATTGATAAATAAATGCAAAAAGATCGTCTACTGCAAATCAGGTCCAAAAATCGCAATATCTTGGCTTCACAAAAATATGCAGTTTTGTAATGCGATAACTTCCGAGTTATCCAAAAAACACTGGGTTTCCTGCTTCGTAATTGTTTATGCTTATGAAATCGAGAACCATGTGACTAAAATATACTGATCTTTGGAAATTCCCCTCTTGTTGACAAATTACAACACGGATATTTATTGCTAAAAGTACTTCCAGGTTTTCCAATAGGAAATAATCAAAGTTTATGTTTACTTCAAGAATTAGCTTTGAATTGGGAATTTCATTCTCTCATTTTGGGAAAAAATAGTAGTTTTCGTCATTGGGAACGGGTCCATTTATCGGACCCGTTCAAAGAAGGAAAAAAAACGCTGGCATTATCAAAGTGATAAAAGAGAAAGAGAGAATGGACTGTTGGCATTTTAAGAATCTGTTTTGAATGAAAATTCTTGACTTTTGATAATCCTGTGTAGACCCAAGGTTGATTATGTTTACTTCTTTAATGCTTCTTGGTGGATTATCGAGGAAAAACAGTAAATTATCATATGATAAACTCGCTGTCTAACCTGTGAAACTATCAAAAACTTAAACCACACTTTCGTTCATTACATCCTATCTGATGTTATCTAGACCGAGCCCAATATGTGACATCATTAAGCTTGCAATGCACAATGCAAAATGACTTCCTTTAGAGAATTCATCCTAAAATTTTCACATTTTGTCTCATTTTTGTCTCATAATTATCATTTGTTTTTTGAGAAAATTTTGATTGATATTTCATTTTGTGAACAACAAAAGCTAAACTTTCACTAGTGGCTTTGCCACTTGTAAAAATATAGCTTTTGTTGTTCACTCCATGAAATGTAAATGGATCTTGCTTGAAAAACAAATATCTAGTGTATCAGTGCTTTCTTCTTTATTTCTAAGGTTTTAGATTTTCTCACCACTGGACCAAAAGAGGAACAGATGGACCTAACAACTAATCTCAAACTTGCCCTTAAAGTAGGGGACACAAATTTAAAGGTGATGGAGCTGTTAGATAGGGGCCACAGGAGGCAATTAGGGGTCCCATCACCTACTGAAGTGAATACAGTCCCAGTGGAAGGCAAGGTATATATATAATACGTACTTAGTGTATTATACGGAAAAAAAATCTAATGAGGTTGGGAGAATTGAAAATTGTCGAGGCTCTGCCGAGACAATTATCAATTCTCACAACCGAGTTAGATATTTTTTCATACAATACACTTAGTATGTATGATGTTATATTTATCTTATAACCTCTATTTGTCTTGTTTTTGATGATGTTTCTTACTGAAATGCAAGTTTCTAAAAATAAACGCATTATATCTTTGTCCTATAAATAACCATGTGATATCATAAAAAATATCATACAGGATCATACAGATATTGGTATAGTTAGAAGATAATAATAATGTGATTGCAGGAGTTCTTTCATTGTATAGAATTAAAAATGTTATTCTCTTAACCCTCGTTTTGCTGAATAAATTTTGGCTAAAAATTTTCATCAAAATGAAAGGGCAAAAAGCACTGAAAGTACCAACTGTAGGTCAATTTTTATTTGAAAAACTAAATTTATTGCCAATTCTGGCTTGAAAGTGAGAAACAGGTGGTGTAGACTAATATCAGACTGCACATATGTGCAGGCTGATGTTTGTCTATAGCTACTGCCAATTTATGGCCAATTCTGGCTTGAAAGTGAGAAACAGGTGGTGTAGACTAACATCAGACTGCACATATGTGCAGGCTGATGTTTGTCTATAGCTACTGCAAAAGCACGAATATTCCGAGTACAGCATGACAAGGGGTAATTGCAGGAAATGAATAACAATACACAGTCAATTATCTTTACGTCTAATGTCTATAACACAAAGTTATCCCTCAGTCGAGGATTTTTTCAAGTCACGACCTATTTACTCTTTATTTCTATGTTTTTAACCTCCATATATCGTTATTGCTTGAAATTAGCCCCTATGTTGAACCAATTTCTAGTTCGAATCACTCATTTTTGTGAGTATTTACATCTCTGTATGACAATCTCCAACATTGATTGATGAAGATCGCTATCATGTCAGTTTTTCACAACTTTCAACCTGTCAACACCAGTAATTAACATGAGTATGTTTGTATTGGATATTGATGTCATTTATTTACCTGGTTAAGTTTAATTGTTTGTATAAGAAATAAGAAGTTTGACTGATTTATAGTTGAATAATCAAAATAGGCACTATGTCCGGGGCAATAAGGGATGTCAAAATGAAAAAAGGAATCAATGTCAAAAATTGCAGCTGAATTTGGAATTTGTTTGAATTTGCTTTGTATCCTAGTGTGAAAGTGGTCGCTTATCTCTTTGCCCTAAAGATCACCATTTATCTCTTTGTCAAAATTTCTGTACATCAAAGTTTTCTTGTTAGTTCCACCAAAGTTGAGGTAAAGAGATTTGACTGTAATTGGCTTACTTTAAAGCCATACCCTTTGTAACAAATTCAAACAAGGACTCATATATAATATTGTGTAACAAACCAGCAGACTCCCTGAAAGTGGATCAAAGCCGGGTGGCTCATCTAGGCACAAAAGTTGTTTAATTCCAATTAAAAATAGTATCATTTCAATATAACCATTTCAAAACGGGGCTGTGGAAGTGGAACATGCATTTGAGTTTCTAGCTCTGCTATTTTCCAAGAAAACCCAAGGTAGTAATAGAGTATTGAAGTTGTTGTCATTGTCACATTATGTGATATCTATGATTTGCTTTAATCTTGGAATATATGTTCAATATGAAGAAAGTAACCTTAACTGAACAGGGAGATCATTTTTTTTTTATTTTTTGAACGCACCCTCTTTAATTATTGTTTGCAAAATTCTGATTGGCCCAAAAATATTGGTGTGGCAGGGCAAGCATTTTTTCACTTTGAAATCTTTGAAGGTCATCTCCACCTGAACCATTGGGCTGATTTCATTGAAACTTTATCAGAATGTTCCTTTGGTGACGCTCTTTAAAAAGATTTTGCAAAAAATTGATTGGCCTTTGAATATGGGCGTCATAGAGTTGGGCTTATTACGAGTTCCTCCTGAACCACTGGGCAAATTGCAATGAAACTTTACTAGAATGTTCCTTGGGTGATCCTCTTCAAGAATTGTATACTAAATTTTAATTGGCCCTTAAATATTGGCATTGCCAGGCAGGGCTAATGTGAGCCCAAAATCTAACGACATCTCCTCCTGACCCACAGGGCTGATTTCAACCCTACTTGGCAGAAATGTTCCTTGGGTGACCCTTCTCATAATTTGTTTATGGAATTTGGATTGACCCCAAAATATGGTCTTGGCAAGGTGGGGCTTATCTTTAGCCCGAAATCTTTAAATGTCTTCTTCTCAGTAAATAATGAGTGGATTTAAATCAAACTTGGCAGAAATGTTCCTTGGCTGAAACTTATCAAAACTTGCTCGTGGAATTTTGATTGACCCCAAAGTATTGGTGTGGCAGGGCCTGTTTTGAGCCCAAAATCTTTAAACATCTAAGTAACCAATGGGCAGCATATTTTCAGTTAAGATTCTTGGAATAACATCTCTTTATTTTCTGTGGTTAAATCCACTTGACCAATTAAATTCAGGAGAGTGGTCTAGGGCCATAAAAGCCCTCTTGTTTACCTGGCTTCCATCAACTTCCAAGCACTCAACAGCCTGGCATATGCAACCCAGACATTTTTTTTTCATCCTCAAATAAGTAAAACTTGACAAACTAGAAAGACATTTCGTTTGCTCTATTTAACCTTAACATAAAGATAAGCTAAAACCTAACATCCTACATCTACGGACAGATTTCAATTTAACTTGGCTCAATCTTTTTCCATCATGAGTAGAAAGATCTAACCTGGCACAATAATCTTGTTCTCTCTAAAGGAAAATGTGTCTAAGATCAAATAATGAAAAAAGACTTAATTAGAGTTTTATAATTTTTTTGTGGTCTCAACAGCAGCTGTCCTGTGACAACCACCTAGTATAACTTATATAAAGTTTAGAATATTTTGGTATGTTATTTTCAGTGTATATTATTGAGTGGTCATGACCTTATGGATGTGTACAAAATCCTAGAGTTTACACAAGGTACAGGGATCAATGTGTATACACATGGAGAGTTATTGCCAGCACATGGATATCCAAAACTCAGAGAGTTTTCTGTAAGTATTCTCAGTGTATATTATGTAAAGGATATTTATGTGCTTTGGTGTAAGGTCTATTCATATTTCATTGAGTGAACAACAAAAGCAATATTTTCACAAGTGGCTGAGCCACGAGTGAAAATGTAACTTGTATTTGGGTGTATGCTTGTGTCTTAATGTATGTAACAAAATTGCATGTCAAGGGGTAAGTACAATACTATTGTAAGTGCCTATATATTCATATGCACTTACAATAGTGTTGCACTGATCCCTCGATGTGTGAAACCATATACGAGGGATATTTCAGAGAGCTGTGGACTTTCTATATTTCTTGAAACTGTTCAATGGAAATCATTGAAATTGAATATATGAATGCTAATCAGCATTTATCCAATGAATGAAATATTAATTTATCTTACACTGAAACAAACAATTATTATATTTCATTAATTCAAAAACAATTTAAGACAAAATGTGAAAAAAATTATTAAAATTATTTCTTAATAATCTACCAAAAAGCATTAAAGAATGACTGGTCATGACCTGATAGTATCAAAGTGTAAAAGGTAGTGATGGTAATGAGTACTTAGTAACCTTTCCTATCAAGTACTTGAGTACTCGGACAGAATTGAAGACTTATGATTATTGATAATGTGTTTCAAAACATATTGATTTACGGCTATTTAGCATATCTTAGGAAGAAATTACAATTGAAATGAACTACATGAAGATACAAAAAATTCTTAAATATATAATACTTTAGGACAGTGCATTTTATTAATAATTCCTGGCATTATTAGTTGTTATATATATCATATTCGGTAAACCAAACCAAGAATATACAGCACCTATAACCTTAAGTAACCAGGTTTTGGCTTGACCATACAGTATTCCAAAGAGATCCAGTTCAATCAACTGGGGGAAATCTTGCGTATGTCCATTCAAAATGCATCAACTCTAATTAAGGTACAAATGTTGAAGTTGGCAAAATATTATGACATTATTTGACAGTGAGAACAATGACAATAACTGTTGACACCTGATTGCAACTTCGAATATTGTCGATAGAAAAAGTGGTTTGCTGACGACCAGGTGCCTCATATTTTTAATAATTAAAAAAAAAACAATAAAAAACATGATATGAAATATATTCTCAAAATATCAAATTTTCTTGCATTTGTCTGAATTATATTGAAGGGTAAATTTTCATCAATGCTTTAAGGTGGATTATCAAGAAATAACTGTAGATTTTCATTTGATAAACTCACTACCTAACTAGTGAAACTTTTATTAGACTTATTTTTATTCTCTCTTAATATACAGCACCTAGCTGGTCAGTTTGGAGGAGCATGGCAAAATCAGAAGATAGATTTTGGTGCTTTCCCAGGTCCCGTTGTCGTGACAACCAACTGTGTTATAGAGCCCCTAAAACTGTACAAGGATAGATTATACACGGTGAATGAGACGGGATTACACGGGGTCAAACATATAGATCTGAACAACGAAGATGATATAAAGAGCTTGATAGAGGTAACTTTAATTTTTTGTCGCGCCAACTTGTGATGAATAAGATATAGAAGATATATTCATCACTGCAATTCAATGTAGGTGCCTTTTACAAACTATAATATAATAAGAAAAAAAGGATTTTAATACTGCAAAGAAAACTCTAGCATTTTTACTGGTTAATGCTGACCTGACAAACATTCATATCTACAAGATACAAGACGCTTTATTTAAAGTCATTTTTTACAAAGAATAAACATTAGTTATAAGCTATTTTCCGACTTAAATAATAGTGTATCAATAAACAGAAAGTAAAGTCAGAACAGCCTGTTTTTAAAAAAAAGAAATAGGTTAGAACATTTAAATATGAAAGACATGCAAAAAGGCTAAATATGTTAACATATGGCAAAATAAAACTTATTCATTGATAAGGCATGCATACAAAGCAAATGAAAATGAAATGAAAATTGAGCAAAGCATAAAACTTATCACAAATCGAAATCAGCATATTTGGCAAAACTGAAAGACTAGTTAGAATTAAAGCATTTAAGAAATACACAAAACATAAAAAAAACAGCATCAAACATAAGGTAACGCAAACAGCAGAAGCATGTGAAAAACCATATCAAAACAGAAACTATTAAATATGACTGCACCTGTTTAACTTCTAAAGATTCCTTAATGTGCCTCACCAAAAAAAAAAAAATTAGAATCCAGTTGCTAATTACATGTAAATAAAATATGATATAAATTCTATTAAACTCATTTAGATTTCACCAATTTGTCCATTTAAAGTGCTAACTCTCTTGCAGGTTCAGCCAAGAACCGCTTACATATCATAACATTGCAGGATACAGTAATGTGATGTCACTACTACCTATGACGTCACTACACGGTTTCATTTGGGGCATATAGGGGGAAATTGGTAGTTTCAAAGAATTCTGTGCATACCAAGGTCAAATAGGTTTTAGACAGATCATATTTAGTCCAAAACTTTGAAGTATAATAAATTTGTAATACAGTTTCTTGCTGGGGTATATGATGATTTATCACCGACAGTAAAAATTATGTCAACCCAAGCCGTAGGCCAGTGACATCGTTTTCAAACTGTATAACTGATAAAATATGGCAATTCTGTTCTCTTTCTTCAGCATGCTAACTCTTTACCAGGATTTGACAGCAAGCTTGCCAGTAAGTTTGAGAATAGGAATTTAACTGTGGGTTATGGTAGAGAAGTTATAACAGAACATGCTGGTCAGGTAAGTAGCTAAATTCTACTTTAAGGTAGTGGAACCATTATAGTTCCGCAACATTTCAGAACTCATGATCTTTCACAGTATTAACCGAGGTTTCCTAATGAAATTCATTAGGAAACCTGGGTTAACACTGTTAAAGTTCATTACTGCCAAAGCGTTGCAGATCTATTACGGGTCCAATACCTTAACTAGGGAATTTTTTATCAAATGACAAAAGAATATCATGCATAATTAATGTCAACTTAGTTAGATTTTAAGATAAATACTCAGTGTGAGGTATAATTATCTTGATGGGTTCAAATTTTATTTTTTGTAATTTATCTGTTGTGTAATCATCATTAGATGCACTTGACTTGTTACTCACATTACAAATGATCATATGAGAAGCACCAAGCATTGTCATCTTATTGATCAGAAGCAAATATATTTAGATTGTAAGATAATTAACATTGTATAAGGTTTATTTCCAAAGCAATTTAACAGCTTTATTTAAACTGTAGTTACACGGTTTCGAAAACAAACAGCCGATATCTTGTTTCTTTTCAGGTGCTCAAAGCCATGAAGTCAGGTGACTTGATCAGATTATTCGTGATAGGAGGCTGTGACGGCTCAGAACATAAACGTAATTACTTCACAACACTGGCAAAGGAACTACCAGAACAAACCCTCATTCTGACAATGGGATGTGCTAAATACAGAATAAATGAGCTTAACTTTGGCAATTTGGGGAACACAGGCATTCCTCGTTTACTGGACCTTGGACAGTGCAATGATAGCTTTGGTGCAATTATGGTAGCAAAGGCTTTGGCCAATGCTCTTGGAACTGATATGCATAATATTCCGTTATCAATCTCATTATCGTGGTTTGAGCAGAAAGCTGTTGCTGTTTTGTTGTCGCTGTTGAGTCTGGGAGTGAAGAATATCAAACTGGGACCAATCATGCCTGCATTTCTCACCCCAGGTGTTCAGAAGGCGCTGGAAGAGGACTATGGGATTACATCAACAGATATAAGAAATCCACTGGAGGATATTGAAGTGCTTATGAAGTAATATCTATTATAATATGACCAACGTCGTAGGATTGAAATAACCCCGTTGAATATTTTTATGCTCCCCGAAGGGAGAGCATATAGCAGCTGCTTCACCTGTCCGTCCGTCCGTCCTTCGGTAATTCCGTCCGTCCCCACCTATTTCTCCATTACCCTTGGGCCAAATCAAATGAAACTTACCATATGAACTCCCTATGATATAGTGATGATGCTCCTTTGACAGTTTTTGGATTTGAGGCCTCGTCACGGGAAAAGGGGACTTATGGTTAAAAAACAGTTTTTCCCAAATTTCTCCTAGTCTAACTGTCAGAATTTAGTGAAATTTCATATTTGAGTAGCAAATCAGATGCCCTTTACTATAAACAATTTGAAATTAACGTAAAAAAAAAAATTATGGAAAAAGGGGGCTAAATGTTTGTTACCTTTACATTAGCATGTAAAATAGTTATTCCGTCTGTCCTTCCGTCTGTCCCCACCTATTTCTCCATAACCCTTGGGCCAAATCAAATAAAACTTACCATGTGAACTTCCTATAATATAGTGTTGATGCATCTGTGACGGTTTTTTGGAATTGAGGCCTCCTCATGGGAAAAGGGGACTTAGGATAAAAAACAGTTTTTAGCTCCACTGGCTGAAAGCCACTGGGGCTTTTGTCATGGCGTTGTGTCCGTTGTGCGTCCGTCCGTCCGTCCGTGCGTGCGTCCGGTCGTAAACTTTTCTTTAAAAATCTTCTCCTCAGAAACTACTGCATGAATTTCAACCAAACTTCACAGGAATGATCCTTGGATAACCCTCTTTCAAAGTTGTTCAAGAAATTTTGATCCAATGAAATACATAGATTTAATGGGCGTGGCTAATTTCCAAATATGGTAAAAAGTGAGTTTTCTCAAATTCTGATCAATGGATACCAATTAAATTTTACATGAACGATCCTTGGGTGACCCTTTATCAGTCTACAAAAAATCATTGTGATTGGATGGAAAATATGCATTTTATGGGCGGAGGTCAATTCTCTATATGTTATACTGTGGAAACTTTGAAAATCATTTTCTCAGAATGTAACTGATGGATATCAACCAAATTTCACTGGAATGATCCTTGAGTGACCCTTTGTCAGTCTACAAAAAATCATTGTGATCGGATGGAAAATATGCATTTTATGGGCAGAGGTCAATTCTCTATATGTTATATAGTAGAAACTTTGAAAATCATTTTCTCAGAATGTAAGTGATGGATATCAACCAAATTTCACTTGAATGATCCTTGAGTGACCCTTTTTTAGTCTACAAAAAATCATTGTGATTGGATGGAAAATATGCATTTTATGGGCGGAGGTCAATTCTATATATGTTATATAGTGTAAACTTTGAAAATCATTTTCTCAGATTGTAACTGATGGATATCCAGCAAATTTCACTGGAATGATCCTTGAATGACCCTTTATCAGTTTACCAAAAATTATTTTGATTGGATGAAAAATATGTATTTTATTGGCGGAGGTCATTTCTCAATATGTTAAATAGTGGAAACTATGAAAATCATTTTCTCAGAATGTAACTGATGGATATCAAACATTTTTGGTATGATCTTTGGGTGACCCATTACCATGTAGCCAAAATTTTTTTTGATTTGATGAAAAATATGTCTTTTAAGAGTGGAGGTCATTTCTCTATTTGTTATATAGTTGAAACTTTGAAAATCATTTTCAACATCAGTAGAACCCCAAATATCTAAAAATCTAGTCAAAACATTTATTTGTTTTTACAAGAATTTCAAGCCTGTGGAGCAACACAAGCCATTCATGGCTTTCTAGTTCCCAAATTTCTACTAGTCTAACAGTCAGAATTTAGTGAAATTTCATTTTTGAGTAGCAAATCAGATGCCCTTTACTATAAACAATTTGAAATTAACGTAAAAAAAATATATATCATGGAAAAAGGGGGCTAAATGTTTGTTACCTTTACGCTAGAGCGTAAAATACAGTTATTCTTTCATTTCTCCTAGTCTTATGCTCAGAATTTGATGAAAATTCACATTTCAGTAGCAAATCAGATGCCCTTTACCATAAACTATTTGGAATTTGTGTCTAAAAATATGTCATGCAAAAAGGAGGTTTAATGTTTGTTACCTTTATATTTGCTGTATAAGATTACACCTTATTTGAGTCCTTGCAATCTGACCACAGAGCATATCTCCTAAAGTATAATAGCTATAAACTTGAAACTTTATGGGGGATAGATCTTATGGGGGAGAAGTGCAGTGCACAAGAACTACAACTCTTGCTTGCATAATTTTGGAGTTATTGCCCTTTGTTATTTTTGATACTTAGATTTTGTCTGGAGCATATCTCCTCAAGTATAACAGCTATCAATTTGAAACTTTATGGGTGGATAGATCTCATGGAGGAGAAGTGCTATGCACAAGAACTATAACTCTTGCTTACATAATTTTGGAGTTATTGCCCTTTGTTATTTTTATTACTTAGATTTTATAGGAGGCAAATCTTTGTCAGTACAAAAGAATCTTTTATCTATTAGGCTTCAGTTTACTATCAAGCTTTCTTTGCGGGGGATGTCCATGTCCAACATGGCTTTTGTTTTTGTGACAATGCCTTATTCGGGGAGCATAATCCGTCTCTGACGGCTCTTGTTGATATTTCATTGGTGTCATTACACCAGTGGAATAACTATGCAAATGAGCGCAGAGCAAAAAGCAAATTGATGTCATAATATATATATTGTTATAAACAGTGTTATAAGATTCACGGAAAAATAGAAATGTTGAATTTAAAAATTTGATGATTTTCCGCATAAATTCGGGTCATATTATAAGTAGAATACAAAATTTGTGCTCATAAAATACAGAATTTATCAAACCTGTCATCTATACAGATAAAAACTTGGTGCAGCCTTGTTTTTATCTGTTTATAGATGACTTGTTTTATAAATTCGGTATTCCATCACCAATATTCAATATTTCTATTTCCCTGCTGAAGGAACAATTGCTGGGCTTAGTGCAGGCATTTATGATATAGTAGCCTACTTGCCATAGAAAATCTGGATCAAGTGATCAAGATCACAGTTCCAATCTATATTATTCCTGTAATTTAAACTCTAAATTAAATGTTATTGGACACTCACACCATATGTTTTGATTATTCAGTGGAATCCTTTCATCAAGATAATTTCAATGAGTACCCACAACATAGGGTTTTGAGGAGAAATAGATGAATATCATCACTCCGTATAATAATAATTGATTTATTCAAGGTAGTTGAACCGTAATAGTTCCGCAATGTTTTGGAAGTAATGAAATTTGACAGTGTTAACCGAGGTTTCCTAATGATTTCATTAGGAAACCTTGGTCAACATTGTGAAAGATCATTAATTTTGTTCTGAAATGTTGCTGAACTATTACCGTTCCTCTGCCTTGACGACTGCAATACATCACTTATAATGTCATCCTGTATTTATCCATTCTCAATGAAAAAAGTTTTGAAGAACATAACAGACAGCATTTATCTTTTTCTCAGAAAAAATTCAAAGGATATGAACACATATCAATAGTGCTTTTTATATATCCAGTATTTTTGACATAATCTTGCTTCAAGTGTACCCTTGTTAAGAATTTGTTACTAATTTCATCATGCTATATGAATATTTTGTCTATTTTGTCTTGTTAAACAATTTGTTTTCTTAGTTCATTTCTATGAAAAATGTTGCTCTAGGAGACATAATACTGTAGGATAATTGTTTAAGTGAGAGATTTATTTAGATTTCATTAAGTGTCCAACAGAAGCTATATTTTTAAAATAAGTCACCCCATTGAAAGATTTATTGTTCTCAAACATTTATCATATTATTAGAATATTATTTAAATAATATTCAAAGGGACCAATTTTAAGAAAATATATGTACATTGTTATTTCTGAATATGGTTAAAACAAATGACTGTCATTATATACATGTCCTTTAAGGAATAAGAAATTTGCCTCATTTTAAGGGGTAATAGTAACTGTTGTTTTCATTCTGCCTTGCAAAATCATATTGGAATCAGCTTTTGAAGACGATTCCAATGAGATGATGTATGTCAGAATACAATATTTAGTTATTAATCTAGAAGCAACCTTAATTTTTTACTCAAGCAAAAAATGATCATAAGATGTTTTGTAAAACATGCCCCTAGAGCCTATGGCCATATTTGTGGACACAACACAAATCACACTTTAATGACAAATGTGCCTGGGCATGACATTTTTAAACAATTTGAAATATATTGGAGATGCATGCATTGAGAGGTGTAGGCAGCCAAAAACTGTAAAATATAAAGTCACCTGATGCTCTTTAGATACTTTGAGACCTTATCTATCTAATAAGGGCATAGTGAAGACTCTGTTCAGACTGTGTGGATGCACAGGCTGGTAAGAGATTTTGATTTGCACATATTTGAAGTTGTTAGAAATCTCATGCACAGGCTCAAATCTTTTTTATGAAAACCTCATTCTGCCTTGCTCTGTTGGTGATATGTTGGAATGTCAACCCTCAAGTCGTGAATTTGATCCCTGGCTCTGCCAGCTTTCAATTAACACTTCACAAAAGTCATTGTGACACATGTGATTTATTTCAAATCAAAGCACAAATGATAATTGAGTCTGTGCATGACATTTCCAACTTCTTCGAATATGCGCCAAGCAAAGTCTCTGGCCAGCCTGTGCATATGCACAGTCTGACCAGGGTCTTCACTTCGCAACATCTGCACAGTCTGACCAGGGTCTTCACTTTGCGCTTTGTAGAAAAATAAGAGCTGATAGTGTCTTTAGACAGACAGCTTATCTCCCTGTTGCGCTGTAGAACTGTCCAAGCTGCTCAATGTTTGCATGTCATGCATTTTTGAAATAGTTGGAAATGACACAGACAGGCTCCATAAACAGACAAACAAATTACTTTCAAACAAGTTCGATCAATTTAATCTGTTATTGTGACAAAGTTAAAGCATGTTCTTACAAGAAATGCATGATAAACAGAATAAACATGTATTTACTTTTCAATACTACATAAAATAAAGTGATATTCTTGATTTTTGTGTTCAAACAGACATGAATATTAGCAAAATAGAATTCTTGCTTATAAAACTTGATTTACCTTTACTATAAAAACAGCTAATTCAATTGTATCTTTTTCACATTTTTGTGTTCTTATATTAGCCACTGAGTGAGATTTCCAACAATTTTTAATATATGCAAAGTAAAACTCTGACCAGCCTGTGCATAGATAATAAAAGATAATAATCAATAAGTTGTTTTAAATGACATCTTATTAGTATTATCTTTAATGACCATTTATTAGTCCCCCACCGGTTGGGGGACTATAGGTTTGCTTGATTCCGTCTGTCTGTCCATCCGTCCGTCCGTCTGTCCGTCACACTTTTGTCCAGGCTATATCTTCTAAACCATATGTGCTAGCAATTTCAAACTTGGTACATTTATAGATCTCATTGAGGAGAAGTGTCATATTCAAGAACCGTTACTCTACCACGCCCACTTTTTGAGTTATTGCCCTTTGTTGTTTTTACCCTTACATTCTTGTCCGGAACATATCTCCTAAACTATGTGTGCTAGCAACTTCAAACTTTGTACACTTATAGATCTCATTGAGGAGAAGTGTCATGTTCAAGATCTATAACTCTGCCACACCTACTTTTTGAGTTATTGCCCTTTGTTGTTTTTAGCCTTACATTCTTGTCCGGATCATATCTTCTAAACTATAAGTGCTAGCAACTTCAAGCTTGGTACACTTATAGATTTTATTGAGGATAAGTGCCATGTTCAAGAACTGTTACTCTGCCATGCCCTCTTTTTGAGTTATTACCCTTTGTTGTTTTTACCCTTACATTTTTGTACGGATCATATCTCTTAAACCATAAGTGCTAGCAACTTCAAACTTGGTACACTGATAGATCATATTGAGGACAAGTGTCATGTTCAAGAACTGTTACTCTGCCATGTCCACTTTTTGAGTAATTGCCCATTGTTGTTTTTAGTCTTACATTCTTGTCCAGATCATATCTCCTAAACTATAAATGCTAGCAACTTTAGGCTTGGTACACTTATGGATCTTATTGAGGACAAGTGTCATGTTCAAGAACTGTTATTCTGCCACGCCCACTTTTTGAGTTATTGCCCTTTGTTGTTTTTACCCTAACATTTATGTCCAGATCATATCTCCTAAACCATAAGTGCTAGCAACTTCAAACTTTGTACACTGATAGATCTTATTGCGGACAAGTGTTAAGTAAAAGAACTGTTACTCTGCCATGTCCACTTTTTGGGTTATTGCCCTTTGTTGTTTTTAGTCTTACATTCTTGTCCGGATCATATCTCCTAAACTATGAGTGCTAGCAACTTTTAACTTTGTACATGTAAAGATCTCATTGAGGACAAGTGTCATGTACAAGAACTGTTACTCTGCCACACCCACTTTTTGAGTTATTGCCCTTTGTTGTTTTGACCTTTACATTTTTGTCCGGAACATATCTTCTAAACCATAAGTGCTAGAAACTTCAAACATGCTACACTAATAGATATCATTGAGGACAAGTGTCATGTACAAGAACTGTCACTCAGCCATGTCCGCTTTTTGAGTTATTACCCTTTGTTGTTTCTATCCTTACATTTTTGTCCTGTTCTTATCTCCTAAACCATAAGCCCTAGCAACTTCAAACTTTGTTACTGGTAAATCTCAATGAGAAGAAGTGTGATGCACAAGAACTGTTACTCTGCCACATCCACTTTTTTAGTTATTGTCTGTTGTTGTTTTTTATCCTGACATTTTTGTCCGGACCATATCTCCTGAGCCATCAGTGCTAGCAACTTCAAACTTGGTACACTTATAGATCTCATTTAGGACAGGTGGCATGTACAAGAATCATTCTTCTCCGCCCACTTTTGTGGAGTTTTTGCCATTGGTTGTTTTTACTCTTATATTTTTGTTTGGGACATTTTGTTCAAAACCTAATGTGCTAGCAACTTCAAATTTTGTATACAGTTATAGATCTAGTAAGTAGGATATATAATATAAGAAAGGATTATTTGTTATCCGGTGGGGGACTCCTGTATTGCATCGCAATACGACATGCACTTGTTTATTCTATATTTGAGAAATTCTCAGTTAAGCATGAGAAAAGTCGGGTGTTAGATGTGTGATATGCAGACATAGGGCAACCTGGATAGTCACATTGTAGTCACATTAAGGAATAATTTTTTTGATTATTTGTTTGAGACAGTACCTATCTAGAGAGTGCAAAGTGAAGACTCTGATCAGAGTGTGTCCATACATAGACTGATCTTAGTACTTCCTTGTACTCAAGAAGTTTTTGAAAATGTCTCTCTCATATCAGCATTATACCATGAATTATTAATCTGCTCAATTTCTGTAATTGGATAGCATTAATATATAAGTCCAAAATAAATTTTATACCATCAATTTCAAGCTATCGCTTTTTATTTCATCTCATTTATGCCTTCTTGTCAGGGCGCGTGTTTGACCCTTAAACCAGGGTTTTGACTCCCAAAAATTACATTTTGACCCTCAAAAATTTCCTGCAGGGGATCATTTTGACCCACTGAATTTCCAGTGCTGCAACCTTAGCAATATAAAAGATTATATAGATAAAGTGTTTTCTTCCAACTTTTACAAAAGATCTATATAAATGATACAACATCAACAATAAAGTGTGTCTACACTTTATTGTTTATCTTGTTTCAGTTAAATAGATTACTTTGAAGACTGATAAGTTTTCATGTTTTGCTCTTTTTATCCCCTTCAAAACCAGTTTTGACCCCCAGTATTTTATGGTCAAGGGGTCAATGACTCCCTAATTTAAAAAGCTGGCACAAGCCCTGCTTGTAGAATATAAAGATTTCTAAGAACATTACCTCTTATTAATTTCACCTCTTCACCAATGAAGTTACCAAAAGCTTTAACCTAGCCTAGTGGACCAATGATGTCCACAAGATGCTTTCCATGTAATTAATTCTTATATGATGTGCTTAAAGGCAGTTTCTAACGCGATGGCTCAGCACAATACAGTTGTAACTACCTATAAATAAAGAGGCAGTTACAACTGTTTCTCGAACTCCACTTTGTTACTTATAAACATAAGGAACAAAGAAAAATAGAACCCTTGGCTTTCCAACATGCCTTATGATAGTATCTACAAAATATATGATGATTTGAATTAACAAGAATTTCTTATTAATGTAAGGCCTTTATTTCCATTCTATCAAATTGGATATTTCTCTTTTGAATTGAGCACATCTTTAAGAAGTGACAAAGATTGTGAACAATATTCAGATTTAGCCAGAACTCTGGCCTCTTTAATTCAAGCAAAGTATTTCTATGTAAAATCCTAGCACCCTGAACATACAAATAATTTTAATGTCACAATTTAACTTAAATATTTGATACTGAACAAAGGTATTTTTAACCATGTGGTTTCATTTTGAAGTACATGTATTTAATTATAGGACCAAAAGTTGAAGGAATATACAAAGTTTGAGCGCACTAGATTTTCTGATTTTGGAGAAAAAGATTTGTGAAAATATCTAAAGGAGGCAATCAAAGATTTTCATTGATTCTTATTCTGTAAGGCATTTTGAAAAAGCATCAATTGATCCACCCATAAATGTAGGAGCTTTGTTCTAGACAAGCTAAATTTGACCTTGACCGGGGACCTTAACCTTGACATTATCTGAATGTTTGTTTTATAATATAAAACAAACGTTCAGATAATTTCAAGGTTGTGGTGCATCTGCATATTGATGAAGTACGGGTTTTGCCAATACATTTAGACACAAAGAGAGTGTTATTTGATTTCACAATGGAATAAAACTAAGAACCTTATCATGCTGTATGAATACACAAATACACAAAGCCAATTCATTAATGAATTGAATAAAGTTTTTAGTTGCACACATCAATGAAATCAACAATTACTATCTTCATATCTTATTGTTTATTAATATGAAGCAGAAATGTAGATTTCCTACTTGACTACTTTGTCCAAAAGCACAAAAAGTAGCTGCATATTGAAAATTGTTTTCAATGATGACTGAAACCATTTTTTTCAGCCAATCAGAATACACAAATCTTTTGAACAATATATATTGGGGGCTTTGGTCTGACAAGCTCATTTTGAACTTATGCTTTAAACACCATTTTCATATGATGGAAGCATTCTAGAAATACCCACCTATTGGATTCCAGCATGCTGGGAATACCACTCTACATGCTTTCGCATTGGGATATCCTTTTATCACAAAGTTATACTGATCAAGATTTGGGCAAATTTGATTTGATTTGAATTGGGGTTTTACGTCGCTTTCAACAATCTCTCAGTTATATTGCGACGACTGGAGCACCTAACGATGGATTCCTGGTATTTCTCACACCAGTACTACCACCACATCCCTTTCCTAGCCTCCAGTTGCTATTCTACATAGGTTTACCATTATCTACCCATTGGTGGAAGACAAATGTCGGAAAGGATAAGTGCCGCGGCCGGGGATCGTGTTGGGCAAATTGATGCGTCATATAAGACAAGTCGATCTTCAGAGAATATAACATGCTCAGACAACGCTTTACCAAGTAACAAATGAACCAAGCTATCTTTAAATCAATCCACAAGGTTAAGGGGAGGGGGGGGAGGGGCTCAAATAAACTGGACAGACACAATGACTTGTGCTAGTGAGGACAATGTCTCCCCAATTGTAAGAAGACTCCATACAAATATTTTTAACCCATTTCATGCTTTACACAGCAGTACACTATTCTTTGACAGATATTAAAGCCTAGATCAGCCTGTATAGACAAACATCAGGGTTTTTAGATCCACTGGCTGAAAGCCACTGGGGCTATTGTCATGGCGTTGTATCCGTCGTGCGTCTGTCCGTCTGTGCGTCCGTTCGTAAACTTTTTCTTTAAAAATCTTCTCCTCAGAAACTACTGGATGAATTTCAACCAAACTTCACAGGAATGATCCTTGGGTGACCCTCTTTCAAAGTTGTTCAAGAAATTTGGATCCAATGAAAAACATGGATTTAATGGGCGTGGCTAATTTCCAAATATGGTAAAAAGTGAATTTTCTCAGATTCTAATCAATGGATACCAATTAAATTTTACATGAATGATCCTTGGGTGGCCCTTTATCAGTCTACAAAAAATCATTGTAATCTGATGGAAAGTATGCATTTTATGGGTGGAGGTAATTTCTCTTTAGGTTATATAGTGGAAACTTTGAAAATCATTTTCTCAGAATGTCACTGATGGATATCAACCAAATTTCACTGTGATGATCCTTGAGTGACCCTTTATCAGTCTACAATAAATCATTGTGATCAGATGGAAAATATGCATTTTATGGGTGGAGGTCATTTCTCTATATGGTATATAGTGGAAACTTTGAAAATCATTTTCTCAGAATGTAAGTGATGGATATCAACCAAATTTCATTGGGATGATCCTTGAGTGACCCTTTATCAGTCTACAAAAAAAATCATTGTGATCAGATGGAAAATTTGCATTTCATGGGCGGAGGTCATTTCTCTATATGTTATATAGTGGAAACTTTGAAAATCATTTTCTCAGAATGTCACTGATGGTTATCAACCAAATTTCACTGGAATGATCCTTGAGTGATCCTTTAGCAGTCTACCAAAAATCATTGTGATCAGATGGAAAATATGCATTTTATGGGCGAAGGTCATTTCTCTATATGTTATATAGTGGAAACTTTGAGTATCATTTTCTCAGAATCTAAATTTTGGATATCAACCAAATTTCACTTGAATGATCCTTGAGTGACCCTTTATCAGTCTACCAAAAATTATGGTGATTGGATGGAAAATATGTATTTTATGGGCGGAGGTCATTTCTTTATATGTTGTAAAGAGGAAACTTTGAAGATCATTTTCTCAGAATGTAACTGATGGATATCAACCAATTTTCACTGGAATGATCCTTGAGTGACCGTTTATCGGTTTACAAAAAGTTATTGTGATTCGATAAAAATATGTATTTTATGTGCGGAGGTCAATTCTCTATATGTCATATATATATTATATAGTTGAAACTTTGAAAATCATTTTCAACATCAGTAGAACCAAAATATGTTAAAATCTAGTCAAAACTCCCATAGACCCTCTGGAGACCAACTTCAGAAAAAAAAATGAAGACTGTTTAAAACAGTCTTCAATTCTTCCTTGGAGTTGAGCCCTAAAGTCTCATAAGCACTATATTCAACAATTTCTTTTCCTTTAACACTGGTATAAGCTCAAAATTTGCATCAAAATAAGATAATTACTTAAAAGAATTCGTCTACATCTAAAATAGGATCCCAAACTTTAAGGGAGGAGCCCTAAGATTCTGATTATTGAGACCTTTGGATCCTTTTTTGATCTGGCCAAACTAAAACCCTGCAAGCAGTCCAGTCTGAGCCTACTCTGACTGCTTCCTACTTTGGATCATTCGGAAAATCATTCGGCCATTTCCCTAAACTGCAACAGACCTTAGATGTATGTAACAAAATTGTGCATTTTGTTAGGCGGAAACAATGTAGGACAGGTTTTTGGAGTCAAACAAGTAGTCAGGGGTCTGTTTAACTAAACATCTTCAAAAAAATTTTGTACAAGTTAAAAATTAAAGTTACTTCTACAGTGGTAACTAATACGAAATTCTGTCATGCATCATCTCATTGAAATCGTCTTCTAAAGACGATTTCAATGAGATATTGCAAGACAGAATCTAACAATGAATGAAAACACAAGGTGCAATTTGTGATTTTGAATAATGATTAATTTTTTTCCTAAGAAGTTTAGTAAAATGGGCCCAGGACCCTCAAAGCTATCAGATTAGAGCCCCAAAGACTGGCTGTGGACCAACTTCAGATAAGAATTGAAGACTGTTTTCGAAAGTCTACCGAAATAGACAAAAACCATGTACTTACAGCGTTTTGGTTGAAGGTGAAACAGCAGACTTTTAATTCGGAGGATGGAGCCCCCATTCAGGTCGTATTTAGTTACTACTGTAGAAGCAACTTTAATTTTGACTTACGAAAAAGATGATCGTTTGATAGGCCTCTGGATTTAGTGTTTGTTTTTCTTAAAATAACCATACTCAGGGAAAAAGAATAGCAGGGGCCCAGTCGCCCGTGGCTCCTAGATTTTGAGCTGGGCCCCTGGATTTTTTTTTACAAAAAGCCTATTCCAATGTTAAATGTTGAAATTTGGCAGTCTTGGTCCCTTAGTTAGAATTGCAAGTCTTTTTCCCTGCGTCTGGCTCGTTGGCAGAGTGGTTAGCGCGCTTGACTCGTAACCTGGTGGTTGCGGGTTTGAGCCCCACCGGAGGCGGGTAGTGTATTTGGACAGGACACTTAACAGACAGGGCACCAGTCCATCCAGCTGTAAAAATGGGTAGCAGTGGTTAGAAACCATTGCCTCTCTCTCTCTATGTGCAGGACAAGATCTGGAATGAGTTAGGACCACTATAGAAATAAGAGTCATTCGACCCTTTATCGTGTTATCCTCGAGTAAAAAAGAATATTTCCTGTTTCATCATAGTGGCTTCATGCCAGGGCCACATCATCTCTTTTGCTTGGAACACAAAGGGAGCTTATGACTTTTTCTTTTGTCTGCCCTTTTGGCTTATATAATCAAAAAAGACATTTACTTACCAATTGCATGTCCCTCTGGTTTTATTAACGGATACCCACAAAGAAAATAAGGGGTCACTAGCCCAGTGTGTAATTCCTTTGTATATAGGGACAGACGATGATGGTAAATGGAAGAATTCATTCAATTCTCAATTCGCTAACAGGGGTCTTGACTGGCGGGCCTGCCTCAATCTATCGATATTGAGTGGCCAGTATCGGAAGGTAGTGTAGATGGGACAGGTTTACCAGTCTAACAGGGGTCCGGATAATAGGAGTAAAGCCAGTCTAAAATCTTTATTTCCAAATAAAACCCTATGTTGTAAACATATACTCAATTGAATTGTTTCAAATGAGTACCAACGACATAGGGATTAAGTTAGGAATAATGAAATATTTAAATTTGAAAATCCACCCCTCCATCTGTAGCTCTATACTCATCAGGGCCCGAGGTTATAAAACTTTTCTCATTCTCAACCCAAAATTTTCTCAAATTTCAACTTGAGATTAAAGACTTAGTTGTGTTGTAGTACTGATATTGATTCTTGAAAATAAAAGATAATATTAGTAAGTTGTTATAAACAAAATAACTTTTTAATGTCATCTTTTATGTTAATGCATTTATTTGAGTTTAAAAATGAGAATATTCTCAGTTGAGAACGAAAACGTTTTTATAACCTCGGGCCCAGATATTAAGTTCATTCTAAAATCATTCAGCCGATTAATTTCACCATGTTCTTAATTGTATCTACCGCAGAGCGCTATGTGAAGACTATGAAGATCAGACTGAGAACGCGTAGACTGATCGTAGTCTTGACTTGGCGAAAACATAAATACAATAATTAATTTATAATTTATAAATCAATTTATAATAAATTTATAAATGAGATAGGAAAAGAGTATTGTTCTTAAATCATGGAGGTAATATACTAAAAGCCTGGTCATATGCAAGAATACGCGTAGCGGATATTTACATAAGTGTCACAATGTTTTAAGTTTTATACCTCGATGAATTCAAAAAGAACTTTCTTCATATCTTTTAATTTAATTTCTTGAAGCAAAAATTTAAAGATTTCTCCTTTATAAGACATCGTTCAATTTCTTACGGGATTACTTTATGCGCAATCGTACAAAAAAAAACATGAATCTTGTTTGACACAAGTAGGGGTCTGCGGCCCTCAATTTGAGGGAACAAACATCGGAAGAGGGGAGTTTACCATTTGATATTTTGGAAGAAAGCTTCCAACTCTTGACATCCAGGGATTCATCCAGGTATCATGTGACAGAACTAAAACCCAAGTCATTTACCAAGTAAATCTTCGGTTTAATTATAAATTTCGTAACTACAGCATACTTTATACCGTAATTCCGAGGGTTTAGATTTAACCGGCGAAATAACCTTTAATAAGAAACGATAACCTAGGCTAGAAAAATACATTTTTCCAGGCATGACCTTGTTTCAGTGAGAAAATGGATTTATTATGGGATAGAAGATTTTTTAGGGGAAAAATTCTATGTGGGAAAGGGGCTTGTAAACAGTCAAGGACAACGTTTTACTTAACTTCTTATGAAAGAAAAAGTAATCGTTAGTCAAAATCATAAATCGTAGCTGGTGTTTTCATACATTGTTAGATCTTGCTTTGCAATGTCTCATTTGAATCGTCCTTAGAAGACGATTCCAATGAAATGATGCTTGACAGAATTTCATTTTTACTTACCACTGTAGAAGAAACGTTTAAAAAAAATTGACTTAATTAAAATATGGTCGTAAGATGTTAAGTAAAACAGGCCCAAGGTTCTTAGCAAACAAGAGTGCCATTGACACAAGATACGCCGCCAAAAGGATTATCATTTAAATGAAAGCTCTGTGATGGTACATAATAAGATTGAAAGGTGGAATTATGCTCCTGTTCACAAGATGAAGAATAACATTTGAAAGTATCAAAGAATCTTTACATAAAGGTCCCTTTTTCCATAACGAGACTGAAACTAAACAAATCGCGATAATATGCGTGAGGTCAGGCGCATAGGACCATTTTGCGAAAGTTTCATCCAAATTGGTCCATACGTGGGGGAGAAGTTGCGTCCACAAGAACTTTTACATGAATGCCCCTTTTCCAATGACGCGGCTGAAATCAAACAAACCGCGACAATATACACTAGGTCAGGTGACTAGGAACATTTTGTGAAAGTTTCATCTAAATTGGTCCAACAATAAGGGAGGAGTTGCGTTCACAAGATTTTAGCGTACGGACATACTTAAGTACTGACACCGGGATGGACGGAAGGCCAGACGTAGAAGATACCAAAATACGACCGCCTTCGGCGGCGTATAAAAAAAAACCCTTTTTTGAATAATAACAAAATGACTTTCCTTTTTCACGGTGGATATTTTATAAAGAAATCACGGTACATAACATGACAAATAATACTGGACATTTCAATCTTTGGCCGCATCAAAGTTTTTCTTCATTTGATGTAATCGCACCATTGAACTTGCAATAAGTGGTTCGAGCTCTTTTTCCACACGTTTCATCCATTCGCCGACTTTTGCGTTTTCTTCATAGAAGCTTTCTTGCGAAGTTATCCTAAGCTGCGCGAGCTCGTTGAATGCCATAAGGTCAGCAATTGAGACTTCCCTTCCGCCTATGAATGGATTTTTTCCCAAAAAATACTCGGCAATATGATGAATAGCTCGTGGTAGGGATTCTTTCCCGCTTTTGACCATGTCTTGGTTTAATGGTCGTTTTGTAAATCCATCTTGTACGCTTTTGCAAACAAACTGTAGAAAGAATGAAAAAAAGTATGTAATCACGAGGAAAGGCATTTTATAACGAACTTAATTTAGAATATAATAGCATTTTCTTCGGTGCTTCTCGGTGTTTTATCGAGAAATAAAGGTAGATTATCATTTGATTACTCCACCGTCAACTGTTAATCAAGTGCAAAATGGCGCGCTTTAATTTGTCCCGATCTTTTTTACATTTCGTCCCTTTTTCGCATTTAAGAAATAGAATATTCGTTTGTTTTTGTGAAAGATCGACAAATCTTTCATTTTGGTGAACAACAAAAGCTATATTTTCACGAGTGGCTATACCACTCGTGAAAATATAGCTTTTGTTGTTCACTCAATGAAAGACAATTCGATCTTACACTGAAACAAAAGATTACACTCTTTACCGAGGGACTTGAAAAACGCAAAATTTGAAAATTCATTTTTTCAGCAATGGAAAGATTTAGAGTATGAGTATTCATGAGTAAAATTGCTTGTAACCAAGCTCAGACTAAAAATACCCGAAAGTCCTAATTATTTGAAAATTGTCACAAGCAATGTAATTTTTTGGCGTTTTTTACAACGTCAAGGCCTTGGTACGACGGATATTAAGTCACATAGAGAACACTAAAACTCGCTTGAATTATTTTCCTGGAGTCTTTGAAACTTTGGCCGTGGCCAGAAATTTGAAAGTTGAACGGTGTAACTATACTACATATCATAATTCCAGTGCAAAGGTATTAGATACAAGTAACTTAAATGGTCTTTAATAGGGTAATAGCAATTGAAAATCTTATTAGTTTTTAAACTCGTTCGGTCTAACGTCAAAGTGGCGTTAATATTATCGAAAAATTGAGCTTTAAATATTGCAATAGCCTTAACCAAATGGATCAGTTGATCAATGTGTTTAGGCAAGTGATGTTTTTTCTTTTTTATCAAAATTACAGAATGTGTATCAGTATCTTCTTTTGAAATTCATTGGTAATTTCTTATTTAGAGCGAAAACTGTGTTATGCAAATGATTCTTAAAATACCCTCAAAATCTGTCATGTCATATCGAATAAGTTAAAATATCGATTTCTATGTAAAATATAATTGTAAGTTATAGCCTCTGAATGCAAAATGTCGGTGAGTTAACCTTCATTCTAAAAACACCCTGCATCTTCGAATAACTCAAGACAGCCTTTTATATGAGTAATGGTTTATCTTACTCTTTATTTATGGACAATATTCAAGACAAAATGTTAAATTCTGGGCCCAAGGTTATAAATCTTTTCTAAGGCTCAGACTCAGTTTTCTCATTCTTTTAATTAATACGATATATAAATGAATTAACATAAAAAAATAATATTTATATGTTGTTAAATATAACAACTTATTAATATCAACTTTTATGATTTACATAAAAACGAGAAATAAAACAGAATTACGTTTTTAATCTCAGACCGAAATTAGAGAAAAGTTTGAATTTAGCATGAGAAAAGTTTTATAACATCAGGCCCTGATCTATGATGTTATAAGTTCAAGATATGGTTTGACTCTACTGAGTTCTGACCGTTTTGTCAAAGGACAATGCTGGTTGTTATTTTCAGAAGTAGAGGTACTTAAGCGGTAAACACTTTCTGCTGATAAACGTAGGGTTTGTTTGGAATGATGTTTTAATACATGTTTTGCTATGCAATGTTGTAACTTTTAACCCCATACAATGTAAACAACACCACTTAGGAAGGATGGGAAAAATCACAAAAAATGACTTTTGCGTTTCGTTAGTCCCTCGGTGTATTGAATTTTCTTAAAGGATAGCAAAATGAGAACAGAGGAAGATATTGTAAGAAATTATTTCTCATTTTTAACGATGTTTCGAATCACTCTTTAGGTCTGATTTGAAATGAAAAGCATATAGAATGAATAAAAATAAGTAAGCTACAAGCAGCAAAACTGTAAATCGAAAATGGGACGTTATCACAAATTGACTTCCAAAACAATACTTAGTTTGAACTATTATTGTTACTTATATGGTGAACACATATGTATATGCCAAGTTTGATGCAAATATGTCAAATAAAGGCCATTTACTGTGTAGGTTAAGACTCAGTGCGGTTACTCACTGTAGGAAAGAAAGTTTCTATACACGGTTTACGTAATGAACTGTGTTGCCAGTTAGAGAACTCGTCTATCTTCGCCGCCGACTTCAGATCGGAACCCAGCCAGTTGTCCTTCACCTTGTATCGCTTTGCCAAATACCGCATAATGGCCGCACTGAAAGGATAAGAGAATATAAAGGTAATACAAGAGGCCCATGAGAGTCTTAGACGCTCTATTGACCACTGAATTTTTCTTTGGTTTAATCTGCTATTTTAAGATTGAACGGTATTGTGTGGCGTGAAAATAGCAAAGCGATTCTCTCCCCTTCCATATATTTTCAGCAACAATACTAAGGGCTCCTTTTCCTGTATATTTAGTGCATTCGTGTTTTTAAGCGATTATGTCCACAAAGGGCTAGGTTCACGAAAGGGTGGTTTTGGCCCTGTGTTAATTTTTTGTAAAAATGTTATAAAATGGTAGTTTTGCATCTATTTGTAATAAAATGATCTTTAAAAGTTATGTTTTTTTTCTATGTTGCCATGGCAACAACTAACAAGTACCTAGTAAATTCATCAGATTTTGGCATTGAATCATTCAAAATAAGTTTATTATGCTTCTTTTACCTTTGAAAGGCAAATAAAATATTTAGATAATTTACTTTTGAACAAAATTCCATATTCGAAATTCGTTGCTATGGTAACAAAAAAAGATTCTATTCTCAGAATGAATTATTAAATGAACAAAAGTATGCATAATCAAACACAAAAATACATGCATTTATTGTTTTAAAGGTGTTGTGATAACTGATTATATTAAACACGTGTTCTTATAAAGCAGTTCTATGCCTCCTAGATTTAAATGTGTGTGCTTCGATCTTAACCAAAGGAGTCTTTCTTTTAAAATATTCTATTTATTGATAACATGCATGAAGTATTTTTTCTTGATTCTCTGTAACTAATTTAACAATATTTGTACTTATGTTCTCTGATTTAGATTTAATTTGAAAGAAAAGTACAGACCATTGAAAAACTGTTGAAATAGCCTTGAAAGCAGTTTCCATGTATACTGGTTACCATGGTAACAGGCCATAAAGTTTGCTAAATTAAGCCTTCTATGAAATATGATTTGGCCATAAGTATTGTTTAAATGGAACAGTTTCCATGCACCCCATAGATTAGAATCCAAAATTTTAACTTATCAAAATCATGTTGTAATTTTTTTAAACAAACTGGTTACCATGACAACTAAAATAGCTGGTTTTAAAGTATTTTATTTACAGCGTTTTTGTTATTTTTCGCATTTTCTTTACTCCTTATTTTATATGATACGAGGATGGAACCCTTTTTTTTTTATATTTTTTATTTTATTTTATTTTTTTTTTTTTTTTTTGTAAAATGAGTAAACAATCGACATCAACTACTTTGGTCTGAATAAGTAAGCTAGGAAATAATAACTATGTTCTATATTATACTCATGAATATTGCAAATATGCAATTTCTAGCTTATTTTTGGTGTTTATGTTTTTTCTTGCATTATGATGCACATTTGATAATGATTGGTATATATATGCGATATAGAGGTTTTTTTGGACAAAGGCCCTAATGGCCGTAACCACTCACTTGAATTTAATTGGTCCAGCGGATCTCATCTAAGTAAATTTCTGGCAAAGTTTGTTTCGCATTTGACTAATTGTTGAAGGGGAGATGTTATTCAAAGAATTTAAAATGATAATAGACCCTGCCCACCGATTCATTACTGAGGAGACTAAGCCCCGCCCTGCCACGTCTTTAGTTATTGGCCAATCAAAATTTTGCGAACAATTTCTGAAAAGAGTCACCAAAGAAACATTCAGCCCAAGTTTCCTTGAAATCAGCCCAGTGGTTCAGGAAGAGAAGTCTTTCAAAGATTTCGGGCTCAAATAAGCCCCGCCCTGCCCCGCCAATTTTTATGGGCCAAACAATTTTTTGCGAACAATTTTAAAAGAAACCTTCAGGTAAAGTTTCAACGAAATAGGCATGGTTCAGGAGGAGATGTTGATCAAAAATGTCAGGCTCAAAATTAGTCCCGCCCTGCACAATAAGAATTTCGTAACAATTTTTCAAGAGGGCCACACAGGGAATATTGTGGCAAAATTTTATTGAAATCGGCCTAGCGGTTTAGGAGGAGAAGAAGGTTTAAGAAAGTTGACAATGCATGACACATGGCGGAGTCAGGGTCATTCTAAATGCTCCCCTTTGAGCACGTTGTACTTTGCTAAAATTAAACAATTTTAGGTTGTTAAATATGAATGGTTTTGCTGACTTAAATTAGCAATTCTTCAATTCTAATTTGTGTAATAAGGCATATTTGAACAAATTCCGAACATTCAGCACAATGTTAACGTCGTCTATGATAATGACGTCAAATACAGAGAGTGACGTCATTACGACATCATATCTAATAGTTAATTTGCGTTTGACACAATTCAATAAAAATTCGTAAGATATCGTAAGTTTGAGGGAAAAGGGGAAGTCCTTCTTTATCACATGTCATTTAGTAGGCAAAATAATTCAAATTATATTGTTGTGTTTGGTATCACAGACATCTCATTTTTCTCAACAACACTCAAAATTGTTGAAAAATTGCAAGATTGTACTTTCTTTTTTGTTTTTTTGAATATTGATCACATATCTGCCACACTTTTAAAAGCTGAAAAATAGATTCCTCATTAGTTAATTTAAATAATTTCAAAATTTAAAGGTGTCGCATGAGTGTGAACATAGTTTTTGGTGAAACTTTTTATGGAAAATCTGTAGTAAAAGGCTTTTTTTGTGAAAACAGGGGTTATTTAAGAGTGTTTTTTTTGCATGACAGAATGGTATTCCGAAAAACTATTTCATATTGTGGAATTGAAGGAAGGTCGTTTAATACAAACACAATGTTTAAAGTATGAATTTCAAAGATTTATAAAATGAGAAAATACAGGGCCAAAAATGGATATTCGTGAATTCTGCCCTTTAATCAAAATACCCTTGGTTATCCAATGAAGACAATATTATATTTTCAAATTCTATTGAAACTTTCACATAATGATGATTCAATGGTTTGTTTTCTAATATTATTGCTAAATGTATCATGAAGGGTGTAGAATGAATGAAAGCCTGCTTGGTTATTTCACTTAACACATTCCATTTAAAGTTAACAACATCGTGCAACTGACAAAGTGAATGATTTTACAATGATTTAGTCTTCGTTAAAATAGTCATGAAGAACATTAAAGAGTCCGATCCACCAATCTATGATTCATACTCGTCCTAACATTGGGATGCAAAAAAACGCTTTCAAACATGTTAAAAGTGTTATCGTGCAATGGTGACTATCAAATACTTAAAACTATGTTCTCAAACATCGTCATCTTGTGCAGTTAAAAAACATCGTGAAAATTACAGGCTGAATGATTTTGGAATGTTTTTGGAATGAAATTTAATGAGTGTGTGGAGCGAGTTTTGAGTGAATTGAATGGGAGGCAATCCGAAATTTTGTTCAGGATGAACAAAATTTGCGATATTCATTACCTCCCTTTGAAAAATATGCATGCAAGTTTTATGAATAGCTTCCTATTTCTTCAAGAAAAAATCAGACGCTTACAATTTTAATTATGAAAGTGAAAGCGATTTTTACAGCTAAAATCATTAGCGAAAGTTTGGAATGAATGAATTAATGGAGCACTGAGTGAGCGATTTAGAATTGATTTGATTGAGATTAATGTCAATATCACGATGTAACTAATTGTACATAAGGTATATGATGAAGTCTATACGTGCTTACCTTTCAGCTAGAACAAAATCATCGTCAATTATAAATGGTACTTTATGGAAGGGGTTTTTCTCTATAACGTCTTTAGACAAGTGGCCTCCTGAAATGGTAGATTGTATGTGACAAGTTTCTACAAAATCACCGTCAATCGTGAATGGTACCGTTTAGAAAGGATTTTTTTCTAAAATTTCTTTTGGAAAAGTTAACTCGAAAAGACGACTGGTAGAAATGCAAAAAGGGGGTGTTCCAAATGTATAGTAAAATGTGCCCACGCTTAGATTTTTATGATATTGTGGGTAATTGTAGTACTGGGTATACTGATTTAGGAAATGACTTTTTTTCCAAAATTAGTAAAGAGGGTCGACCATAAAGTACCCGAAAGCACATCTTATCTAATACAAAGGGGTGTCAGGAAAAAAAATCACCTTACCAGGAAATTTTAGAATCTGTAAAGAGAATTTGTTACTGATTTAAAAGACAATTGGTACCTACAAGTTTTTATATAGATTGGAATCTTATTTCTGTTTACTCCTAAAAGATAGCCCAAAAAGTTCTTGAAAAATTCATGAAAATTTAAAAAAAATGAAATTATGTTCTGAGTTAAAGGGTTAAAATTTTTAAGTTGTAGCTCTAGTCCAGTTATCAAACTCTCTTAGAATTAAGATACAGATGTTCTAAATGTTTACAGAAAGTTTCATTGAAATCGAAAACCGGTAAGTTAGTCAAAAATCTCCTAGTGTAGAAGATAGTGGGTGGGGTAAGATATAGTTTTCACCCATCTGAGAATCTTAAAGTGTGAATAACTTTTCAACGGCTGTAGACAGGATCTTCATATTTCACACATGGATCCTTTGTGATAAAGCCTATTTACAAACATTGGTCAAAATCAACTGTCAAGGTCAAGGTTAATTGTCAAGGTCATTGTTATAAAAAAAAACTTCATTGAGCTTTGGGAACATACTTTGCAAAAGTAATGAACGATGATTTTGATTTTCAATTATAGTTTCTTTTAAACAAATTTATTTCAGTTGGTTCCTAACTCAGTCATTTGTGAAGGTCAATGTTAGATTTTCTTTTAAACAAACTCATTTCAGTTGGTTCATTATTCAAGGTTATATTTGAAGGTCAATGCCACATCTGAGAATAGTGTCTAGGATTTTACACTATGTATTTTCTGTCACAATCCTGTAGAAGTTACTTGTTCTATGTTTTACAGGTCCGTCTTAGTAATAAGATGCCTCACGAGAATACTTGAGACGCTTTTAGCAATAAATCAAAATTCAGTCGAATTGTAAGTTATAAAAGGAAAACTTAGGAAGGAAAAACAGTGTGGAAAAAGAAGGAATCTCTTGTTACAAGCATTTTCTTCTTTTTATTCATTGTTTTCCTTTGGGTAATGAAAATGTCAAGTCTTGGGATAGGCAATTTATATATTTAAATTTGTTAAGTTTACAAATGAAGATGAACAATCACTTCATTCCTGAAGTACCTGCAATATTCCAGCTTTGCTGATACATGTACAAGTCCTTCCTAAAATATACTTGCCTCCAGCCCGAGGTTTATTGCTTGTGCTGAACCCTAGTCTTAATTCAAATAAGAAATACTTCTATAATGATACTACAATTTGAAAGAATCTTTTTCTTTTGTGAATACATGATTCTCCTAGGTCTTAATGTAAATGTTGTCTGTAAACAGGGGGAAAGAATGAATCTAAATCACTCACCTGAGTTTTATTGGTCACTGAAGAGACATTCTGGCAAAGATTCGTTGAAATGAGCGAAGTTGTTGAGATATTTATCTATGAAAAGGGTCAGCTTAGAATTATTGAAATTGGTATTTGGGTAAAAAAGATGTTGTTTTTTCATCCGCCAAGTCAAACAGATTTTCATGCCAATTTAACGAACAATTTTTGAAATGGTTTCCAAAGGAATATTCTGGAAAAATTGCATTGAAATTGGCTTGATGGTACAGGATGAAAAGATGTTTAAGGATTTAATAGTAAAAAAACAATGGTCATATTTATGAGCCAATCCGAATTTTGCAAACAATATTTGAAAAGGGTTACACAAAGAAAGTTCTGGCAAAGTTTCATTGAAATTGCCTTGAGGGTTAAGGAGGAGAAGAAGTTTTAAGAAATTTGGAAGACGGAAACCACATGATGCACGACCTGTGACGGACTAGGGATCCTAAAAGCTCCCGTCTGGAATGTTGTGCTCTGGTGAGCTAGAAATCAAGTTCCCTAGTATATTAAATTATATCTAAATGTTACATTTATAATCAAATAAAAAAGTTAAAGAGATACTGTGTAGCCAATAAAGTGAAAGTAAGACTTTGACCTTTGAACTTGAGTTGCAACAAATGACATATTTTCTGTTTCTTTCTGATCTAGAATTGTGTTTATTTAATCAATGTCAATCCAAAAGTTTGTAGTAATTCTTTCAGACATTTGGGGCAGAATTAGGACCTTTAACCTAAAAGAAACAAAAGATGTTTAAAAAATATTTATGCCCAAGAGCAGGCCAATGACCTATTCTTTGTCAATTAACAAATGGCAATGACTCAAAAATTATGATGAGTAGAGTTATGGTTCTTGTGAACTGTACTTCTCCTCAATGGATGAACAGACCGACAGAGAGTGGTGCAAAACAACAGCAACATCTCAAATATGTCGCCTAGAGGATATTACCGGCACCTTTTCCCTTGCCATTCAAAAAGAAAAATAATTTATTGTTATAATAATTTGTTTATACATGTATACTTTATTTCATAACTGGCCACGATACTTATACTTGGCCAAGTCAATGATATAATCTTAGATTCTGCGTAAATATGTTTCATTTTATATATTCAATATCTTACTTATATCTTATTTCACTCTTATAGGCTTTACAGTACATGAAATCTATGCCTTTATTGACAAGGATAAAGAAATTATAGCATATCAAACTACCCCACCCACCTACCTGAACATGGATTAAGACAAGGAGTATTAATTTAACCCCTTTATTAGATATTGGCAAATGACAGAATACCTTGATTTGAAATTTAAAGATGTTTACTGACAAGATCTATAATCATGCCAAATAAGAGCTATGTATTTTGAAAGGACTTGCTGTAATCATAAAAAGTTGAGATCTTTGTTAAATTTTGCAAAGTGTGGCCTTGATGAATGGCCTTGACCTTGGCAGATGACCTTGACCTCAGAGATTACAGATCTATAGTGATTTCATTCATTATGATGCCACATATGAGTAGTGTATCTAGAAAAGGATTGAAGTAATTGGCAAATATTTTTTTTATGATGTGCAGACAGATAGGCAAATATCTAAGAGACGGACAGACAGATAGATATCACAAGCACACAATATTTTTCCTATTTTTTTCAACTCAGGCCAATAAGAAATAAAATCTGTAAATCTTACTGTAAGATACTATTGAAATTTTTGCAAGGATTAAAGCAAATCAGGTAAATTGTATTTTTCATCTTACCCCACCCACTTTTTCAAAATTTGGGTAAAGCAAGGTCTGTAATTTGACCCAGTTTAGTGATACAAATAATTATCTTATGCAGTATATCCTTTGACTAGTTGTTATTTGCAAATTTGTATAAAGACCATGCATTGACACTAAAAATAATGTCTATTTCAGGACATAATACTAGATTTTGGATGAATTTTTAAACTAAAGATATATATTTATTAGCATAAAAAATAATGTTACCGGTTTTCAATCTTCTTTAAATTTTTACACAAGGAAGAAGGATAGTAGAGCTAATTTTTTGAAGGGTAACTAAACTGGACTAGCATCAGAAGGTACTAATCTATGAGTTCAAAATTTATATTCACCTCATTTTTTTTTTAAAAATAAGCAATTTTCATATTCAAGAGTATAAAAATTTGTCAAACAACGTAAAACTTGTCATTTATATATACATTATCTCAATAATTACTATAGACTTTACAGTACATAAAAAAAGAAATCAAAAATTGTTAAGTTTCAAGAAATTATAGCATATTAAATTACCCCACCCACCTACCTCAATATGGAATAAGACAAGGGGCTTTAATTTGACCCCTTTTCGAGATATTGACAAATGAAAGTTTGTTCTATGGTACATTTAATGAGCAGTATGTATTTGCAAAGTTTCATGAAAATCCGTGCGTGGGCACTTTTGGAACACCTCCTTTGCAGCAAAATACTCGGCAATTATAAACGGTACTTTATGGCTAGAAAAAATTCGTGTTATGACAAGTTGAATGATTCTGGAATAATTTCGGAATAATATTGAGTGAGTATATGGAGCGAGTCTTGAATCGAATTTAAAGGCAGATAATACGTTTTCGCGAATTTCGCCAAATTTGAAATTAGGGATATTTTTTACCTCCCTTTAAAAAATATACGTTCTTTCGTATCTGTGTTTATTCACGGACCAAACATACTATTCAGAATTCATACTAGCCAATCATGAAAACCGTTGAATATTGCGATTTGCAATAAAATGTTGATGTTTTGACCGATTTCGAATTTTTTCAACTATTTTGGGGCATTTTTTGGGTGATTAGAGCGAGTGCTAGGAATAAATCAATGGAGCCGCGGATGAGTGAGCGGTTAAGAACGGTTTTGATCGAGGTAAATGTCAATTTCATGATATAACTAATTGTAATTGACTTCAGATCTTCATTTATTCAATATAACTTCTTTTACTTATCCAATGCTGTGAGTATTCATTTGAAACGCACCGCCAAGACAATCCGAATGAATAACCAAACAAAGGGCCTCGTTGAGAAATAACAATATAAAAAGGTTGTTTAATAACCAAACGTATATAGATCAATAGTTTTGCAAGCAAGAGTTAGGTTCTAGAAACCGTTATCCCTTTTCATTTTGAGTCTGTGCGTTACATTTCCAACACTTTAAATTGTGCGCGAGGTGAAAACATATTTCAGCCTATACAGCTACTTGTGTAATTAGAAGATTGCCTAACTATATACAGATACGTTGAGACATCTTTTATCTACAAAACAGGGAGTTTGGTCAGACTGTGTAAGTGTTGCCTTGCATTTCCTTCGATGTATATAGGTCCTGCAGTTGCACTTATAACAGGCGGTATAACAATATTATTGACGTAATTTGGACGTGTAGCAATTGCCTACCAGGTTTTCGAGTAATACAATCTTCGTAATTACAACAACAGACAGTAGAAAAAAAACGATAAATTTACATGGGTTAAAATCTGTATAAGGAGGTCTGACCTTGAATTCCTTAACGGGCGTTCTCAAGTTAACTTCAAAATGACCTCAAGCTATTTGTTTTTCTACTTCAGTAAAGATTACTTGTCTATTTTAATCCACAGTAGGTGGTTTGGGTGAACTCTTAAGACCTGTTTGAATAACAATTCGGTTGGTAAAGGCTCAAACCATTGCCACAAAATCCTTCTTTTTAGCGTAATGATTTAAGTGTTTAAAAATCTCATTTTTTGCTCTTACAGCTAAATACATCGTGAAATTGACAGTAATTCCGATCAAAATCACTCGAAGTTGCTCACTCAACGCTCCATTCATTCATTCATTCTAAACACTCGCTCAAACCATTCAAATATGTATATATGTATATAATTCATGGAGGTATTAAACAAAGCCCGAAATCGTACTGATGTATGAGTGTGGAGTCTGCGGTTCCATATTAGACAAAGAACTCGTGATCGGGGAATGTGAGGCTTGAATCTGGCCCGCACCACGGATATTTATTTCAGAGAAGATAAGCTACATTGCCCCTCTCCACCAATGTGTATAAATACGCACATAAAGGGTTATAAGCAAATATGCTTAGGCTAAACTTAGACCCGTTTGAAATGGGATAGCAAGTCACTACAATCTTATAACGCTTTCCAGTGTTTGACACTAACTTCTTTTTCACCACCGGCCTGAAAGACATGTTAGCCTTAATTATTACAGGTCCTCCCTGAAAACAATAGGTCCTGCATGAAAACCATGTTTGATATTGATTTTAAGCAATTTAAAGGATAAATAGCACGGAAAATATTGTTGGAAAAGAAGAAATTGCTTTTGACAAGCAATTCATTCTTTTTCTACAATGTTTTTCATTTAGTAATGCAAATTTTAGTTTTGGAAAGGCAGTTATTTTTCAAAACTGGGCAGATTTGAAATACTTATCACTGCCATTAAGGACCTGCAGCATAGTAACATCTACCAGTCTTTCCTAAAATCCACAGGTCTCGGGCCCGGGGACTGGTGTTATTGTCGATCCCTGCTTCTTGTAAAGCTTGCACATATGCCATCATCGAACAGCCGACTTGTTACTCGTGGGTTGAGTGTTGAAAGTGTCGATGATGACACCACGGTTTCAGTAAAAAATTGAATTTAAAATGCCATCTGACTTGCCACTCAAAAAGTGACCATTTTGACATGGGGTGAAATAAACATTTGAGAAAGTGATTTGATAAAGGAGAGACAAATAAAACATCGTTTTTCGGAGATGTTTATACATGAGAAAGAAAATTCGATCATTCTAGATTAAGGAGATGGGCTTATTGCGAAAAGTGTCGACACTGGTGAGTCTGCGCAGTTTGACCAACCCTGCGAACAGGATGACTAAATAGTGAAAAAAAGTTTTCCAATTATACCCCGCTTTGCACGCACACTTGCAAGCAAAGCGGGGCATAATTGGATAACTTTTTGCACTGTTTTGTCATCCCTTTTCATATGACGGACAAACTTAATTTTATAAACAACACCGGTGAGAATAGCTTATTTCACTAATTATGGAGCCGCCGTCATAGCGCAGTTTGTAGCGCGTCGGACTGTCAATCTAGAGGTCCCGGGTTCGATCCCCGACGGCGACACTCATTCTTTCCGACTATTTGTCTCTCACCAAGGGTTTGATAATCGTAGACATATGTGAGATAGCAGCTGGAGGCTAGGAAAGGATGTGATGGTTGTACTGGTATGGGAAATACTAGGAACCCATCGTTAGGTGCTCCAGCCGCCGAGATATAACTGCAAAAATGTTGAAAGCGGCGTTTAACTCCATTTAATCAATCAACCACTAATTATGGATAAAAACATTAAAATGTAAAGATAATAAAAAGACCACATACCTTTTGGTAGCTCGATCTCTTTGGCTTCAAACTCTATGTCGTTGGCCTTCAAGAACATGTAGACAGATCTGCAAGGCTGAGACAGTAAGTCATAGTAAAATATCAAAACCATGGTTCCTTTTGTTTAGATATAATAACAAACTTTACGCCACTCAAATGTCAATGTGATATCTGCATATGCAACGGTGAATGTAATTGCAAAGAGTCCTAGTTTTACTATTCAGCGTTCTGAAATATTACCTATTGTCCAATACAATCCCTTCACAGAAATTTATTACAGGATCTATAAAGTAGAAAATGTAGCATACTTGGAAGGAAAAAATACAACAATCTTCTTTCAGCTTTTATCGTTTAAACATCCATATTCCTGGCGGTTTCAAATACAGATCCACTTTTTTGTCCGTTTGCTTGTGAGTACTTTTTGAGTATACGTGAAATTCAGTGACTGAATGTAATTCGGTACTAAATTGGTGAATAAAGGGTGCGTAATTCGGTACAGTATTGTATGTTGTACTGACCGAGTGACATAACTTTGTCCTTGGGTATACAAATACAAATACAATTTTTGTATTCATAGTCGGTGTTTAATGTGGTTACTTGAATGTTGAAATAACAAGTGGTCTCACAAGATTAAAAGTAAAAAAGAAAAGAAAGAAATAAGACACACTTCACGTGCATTTTGGTATCTTAGGCGAATCATTTGAATCGATAATGGGGTCAAGAAGTTATATATAGTATTAAATGCAACTTGAAAAGTTGTAGTTACACGATTTCGGAAAAATGAATATAACTCACAGACAGACGGTGACAGAGGCAAAAATATAAGGTAAAAGAGGGGAAAGAGGCTCACTATTTATCGAGGGCTTAGCGAGAAACGGTTGTAACTCCCTGTAAACATATAGGGAGTTACAACTGTTTCGCGCTGAGCCATCGATATACACTCTCCGTTAATAGTGAGAAGGGATGTAGTATGCGTTTCAGTGTCTATTTGTGGTAAGGGGTCAAAACGTAATTCTGATAAGTTGCCATTCTGAAATGACCACTCTTATGGTGCTGCGAACAAATCAAAATTAAGTAAAATTCTAAATGGTCTCCCTTTACTTTCGTTACACATCTTCTTATTATAACACGATGGCTTAAAACGCTTATAAGAACTAAGAAGAATTACAAAGAACTTTATTCGCAATGAAATTCAATGTCTTGGTTTTGACTGTGTATACAGATAGCTCCGCCCATTTATGACGTCAAACGTCATCGTCAGCGGATCGTTTATGCCTTTTGCGTCGTATAACCTACATGCAAAATGAAATGATTCGTTCTCTGCCAATTTCTCCCAGCGTCAATATCATTACTAATTTATTAGTCCCCCACCGGTTACCGGTTGGGGGACTATAGGTTTGCTCGATTCCGTCTGTCCGTCCGTCTGTCCGTCACACTTTTGTCCGGGCTATATCTTCTAAACCATATGTGCTAGCATCTTCAAACTTGGTACACTTATAGATCTTATTGAGGATAAGTGTCATGTTCAAGAACCGTTATTCTGCCACGCCCACTTTTTGAATTATTGCCCTTTGTTGTTTTTACCCTTACATTCTTGTCCGGAATATATCTCCTATACTATGTGTGCTAGCAACTTCAAACTTAGTACACTTATAGATCTCATTGAGGAGAAGTGTCAAGTTTAAGAACCATTACTCTGCCACGCCCACTTTTTGAGTTATTGTCCTTTGTTGTTTTTAACCTTCTATTCTTGTCCGATTCATATCTCCTAAACTATAAGTGCTAGCAACTTCAAGCTTGGTACACTTATAGATCTTATTGAGGACAAGTGTCATGTACAAGAACTGTCACTCTGCCATGTCCACTTTTTGAGTTATTGCCCTTTGTTGTTTCTATCCTTACATTTTTGTCCCGTACTTATCTCCTAAATCATAAGCCCTAGTAACTTCAAACTTTGTACACTGGTAGATCTCATTGAGAAGAAGTGTAATGCACAAGAACTGTTACTCTGCCACATCCACTTTTTCAGTTATTGTCCGTTGTTGTTTTTTATCCTGACATTTTTGTCCGGACCATATCTCCTGAGCCATCAGTGCTAGCAACTTCAAACTTGGTACACTGATAGATCTCATTGAGGACAAGTGGCATGTACAAAAATCATTCTTCTCCGCCCACTTTTGGAGTTTTTGCTATTAGTTCTTTTTACTCTTATATTTTTGTATGGGACGTTTTGTTCTAAACCTTATGTGCTAGTAACTTCAAATTTTGTATACAGTTATAGATCTAGTAAGTAGGAGATATATTATAAGAAAGGATTTTTTGTTATCCGGTTGGGGACTCCTGTATTGCATCGCAATACGACATGCACCTGTTTATCTTACATCCAGAAAGATAAAATTGTACGATTTTACACGCAGAAAAGAGAAATAAAACTGATTTCAGAATTGTGATCGTGTTACAATGGAAATAATTCCATATTCGCGTTGAAGTGTCCATAAATAACGTCTGATAGGGGAAGGAGAAAGCAAAATCCTCGGGCTCTCTCTTTACCCTCTGATTTATCCTCGCTACCGTAGCACATGCCAATATGCCAATATGAGCGACGCCACCAGAAGACGGTTTGTTACGGGGAATAGTGCTAGGATACATGACGAAACTGCTGAGATCCGCCATGGTTTATTAACGCGCTCGGTGTAAAGCACAGTAACACGGGGTCTCGGTTTAATGTCTTATCCGGAGGACAATTAGTTTGTTAGTGTGCCAGTAGTAGTAGTAAAATAGTAGTGGTAGTAGTAGTAGTAGTAATAATAGCAGTAGTAGTAGTAGTAGTAGTAGTAATGGTAGAAGTAGTAGTTGTAGTAGTAGTAGAAGTAGTAGTTGTAGTAGAAGTAGTAGTAGTAGTAGTAGTAGTAGTAGATTTAGTAGTAGTAGCAGTAGTAGAAGTAGTTATAGTAGTAGTAGTAGTAGACGAAGTAGTAATTGAAGCAGTAGCAGTAGTAGTAGTAGTAGACGAAGTAGTAATTGAAGCAGTAGTAGTAGTAGTAGTAGTAGTAGACGAAGAAAAAAAGTATCTTTTTTGATATTCTAAGCAGTCACTGATCATTACAATCGGTTTATGAGTGATATGCGTTAACAACCGTACGATAACAGCCCTCAGTCTTAAGGGTTCGTCTTAAGATTTTACAATGAAAGATATGCAGTAACCGATTTATGGTACAAGCTAGATTATTCAGAAATTGTCAGGCAAGAAAACCTCTTTGCCGATTTTTTAATATTTGAACAATGAAATACCAAGGCCCTCTGAGTCACTATTTTACCTGGCAGTTCGTCGCTTAAAAGTCATGCAATTTGACGAGTTTACTTCAATCGTTTTTCTGTGAAGACACAAATGTTGGCCAGGCGTTGCCCTTGTCATATTCATTATTTTTGGGCGACAGAAATAAATTTTAATGATTTGTTTCTACAAGAAATTAACAAATGTATAATAATACTATGCCATTTTAAAATGTAAGATAAGCTTATGTTTCTGCCTACTCTCATGAAGAGATTCCCAACCTATCTCGGTATCCAGATCATCTAGTGAAACTAATTTAGTGCAACCGGATACGATTATGGACGCTTCTCTTTGTATTTTATCAAGTTGGTCTTAAAGGTGGTTTTGACAGTTATCCCATACTACATCAGCGTATTCCATTAATGGACGCATAAATGAGAAGTAAATTGTTTGTAGGGATTTTCTATCCAAACATATATTTAGGGTTCGCATAATGTTTTAATCTTTTTCACGCCTTTTCAACCGTATTTTTGATATGACAGTCCCAGGTCCCATCATTAGCTATAATTATTATAATGTGTTTATGGTTTTGTACTGTTGGTATTTTCCAATTAGCCATGTATAAATCTGGATGAGTTGGTTAGTTATTTTTTCGACTTATTATTAGTAATACTGAATTAAGAGGGTTGAATTTAACGATCATTTAAATCCAAAAATTATTTTAACAATATCGGATTGTAATTTTGCTCCGCGTGTATAAGGGTTATCAAATTCTAAGGATAAGCTAGTATCATATACAAATAATTTTACGTTTGAATCTAAGTTCTCGAAGATGTCGTTTATATATATCAAAAATAACGACGGACCTAGTATTTATCCTTGTGGCACTCCAGTCTTTAATATACACTTGTCAGATACGCTTCCGTTTAAAACATCCTTTTGATGTCGTTCAGATAAGTAGTCATTAAACCAATCAAAAAGTTTGCCATTCACTCCTGTCCGGTTTAACTTAGATAACAACCCTCTGTTCCAAACTTTGTCAAAGGCTTTGCTAATATATACATAAAAAAAATATTATTCGGAACTCGTGTCCTTTGTCTAAAGCTTGTCAAACGCTATTATAAATAGAAACTGTTTGATTAATAGTACAATTTCCTGATAAGAAACCTGATTAAAAGGGCGTGAAGAAGTCTTTTTGTACAAGATAAGAGAAAACGTGGTCATAGACATTTTTTTCAAAAACTTTCTCAATAGTGCTCTGAAAGGAGACTGGTCTATAGATTGAAACGATAGACGGGTCTCCACTTATAAAAAATCGACATACATTTGAGAATTTCTATGAAGACGGTAACTTTCCTAACATTAAAGAAATATTAAAAATATCTCGTTTATGGTTGACTATAACTTATCTCCGAGCTGTTAATTTCACTAAATCAAGGACTGTACAACTAATAAGTTTGACCATTTAAGTTAAGACTATGATAAAGTGCGTATTACCTAGTGATAAATAGATATGTCGGACACGAATTTGTCTGCTGTTTTGTATGAGAAGTTGGATCTTCGATTGGTTAGTAAAATACGTAGATGATATTGAATGAGTGGTCATGAAATACCAAATTTATTAAATGAGTCATCTATAAACAGATAAAAACGAGGCTGCGCCGAGTTTTTATCTGTTTTAGATGACGAGTTTAATCGATTTGGTATTTCATGGACACAAATTTGATATCCTTTTAAAAGTATGATACAAATTATTGTGATAAATCGATAAAATTCTTAAATTTTTTGATTCTTAAATTTGTTGATTAGAAATTTTCGCGCAACACATAACGCGTTGTTTTAAATGACGTCATTACATCCATTATGACGTCATTTTCCCGACAACAAAATAACATTGCTTTACGCTCTGACTGTGTCTTACCCATTGGTTGATAATCGTTGACATATTGGGGATAGCAGCTGTAGGCTAGGAAATGATGTTATGGTAATACTGGAATGAGAAATACTAAGAATCCGTTGTTATGTGCTCCAAAAACTAAATACCTAAAAGATTGTTGAAAGTGGTTTTAAATCCTTTTCAAACAAACAAATATACACTCTGAGCTCATTTGCATAGTGATTCAACTAGTGTAATAACTTTCGTGTAATATCAAAAATATTCAAAGGTGTTATTTAACTTCGGCGACGTAGGTTATATTATAAATTTAATTATTCCTTTCTAGACTAAATTACTATACAAATGGACAACAGTCTTGTCCGGTTTTGTGAATATAAAAAGTTAGTTTTATTTTTCATTAGAAATCAATCGAAAATGAACGAGAAATCTGTGATTCTTCGAAAGTACGGTGGTTTTGTAAAGCTACAATATAAAGCGTAAGATTAAAGCGTCGGAAAATCGGGCATACAGAGTGGTTAATAGTTAATGATTTTCGACTGATTATCGAGATATAACGATAAATTATCATTTTTAAACTCCTCGCCTAACCAGTGAAATTATCAAAAGCTTATACCCCACTTTCGTTCATTTTACCCTATCTGATTTTAGCGGAGCCGAATAAGTGACGCCATCATAGCAATCACTGACGTTCAAAATGACGCGCTGTAAGAAATTGGTCATAAAAGGTTCACATTTTGCCTCATTTTTGCTTTTAAGCAATAAAATTATCGTTTGTTTTTCGAGTAAGTTATAATTATTTTTTAGTTCATGAACAACAAACTCTATATTTTCAATCGTGGCTCCGATCTTACACTGAAACAAACGATCATCCTGTACATGTTTTCAACGGAGGCGCAGAATATAAGGACACAATTACAGAAAATGTCTTTAACATTTGTATGATCTCTCAAACATTAAAATTCCGTATTATAATAAGAATATTGTTTCTGTTAAAAAATTTTTTTATCACATTTTGATGCAAATTTCTATTCGGTAAAGGAGTCCATGTAAACTTTGCTTTGACATTTCCTTTTCGCGTAGAAGGATAAAAGTACTAGCATCATAAACGTCATAAGCAATAAAAGAACGTCAAGTGCAATCCAATGTTACTGAAAACTGTCCCATTTTTTTGAAGAAACAAAATTTATCTGCCTGTCATTACAAATAGAGACAGTGAAAGCTTGTGGTCCGCTGGGTGGTGGCTAATAAAACACGTTTTCAGTATTTTTGTCGCTAGAAACCAGACTTATTCAAGAAATATACGCAAGGTCATTAGCATATTCCTTGTCAATATCGTTAGTGCTTTTCAGAAAAACGTAAAGTATCCAAGAACAAGTATCAAATTCAACAAAGGACACTAACTAAAAAATGAAAAGTAGAGTCTTATGCACTGCACTTCTTTTCAATGAGGTCTATCCATCTGTGAAGTTTCATGGTTCTAGCTTAGATACTTTTTGAGTTATGCCTCGAACAAAATAGTCGACGGACTGAGAAACGGACCGACCGATCGATCGGCGGATGTACTAGACCGACCGACATGTGAAAAGCAATATACCGGGCCTCTTCTTAAAAAGGATGATGGGGGTATAAATTATAGTTAACTATTAATTGGATAAAATATTTTGCACTGTAGGCTACTTTGTTATTGCAAAGGTTTAACAATAAGACGTGGAAGTTTTATGGGAATTCCATTGTCGCTGTCCAGTAAAGTCAGTCAAGTTTACAAATAGAGGTCACTTACTCACGAATCATTTTTTATGTAACTACTTTGGTATGTGTCCACCAAACTAGTAATTTAGAGTAACTTTGATCAGTAGCTTTCGTTTATTTGTATTTTATTCGAAATCCTACTAACGGTAGTGGACCCGTAATGGTTTCACAACATTTCGGAACTTATGACCTTTCATAAATATTGACCGAGGTTTCCTTTATGTTTTCCGAAACGTTGTGCTGCTTTTAAATGAAAAATCGATTGACCAATCAAAGACGCATTTAAAATCAGAGATGACTGTTGAACTTCTACAATTTGTACCTTAAGGCTTCGCTTATTCATACCGAGTGCTTAGGTACTTAGTTTTATTTCTACATCAATAGAAAATCAAAGCACTGAAAGTACTGATGGTGGACGTTTCTGTTGGCATACTAGAGTGATTCCTCCATTTGTGGAGAAAAGAGAAATTTTACATGTAAAATTACGATTTAAAGGAAAATGACCTGACCGCCATATAGGCAGCGTGCATGCAAAGTAGAATGCAACACCTAAAATATTTAAGAATGCTATGAAATTAACAGCAAAAGCAACACAAGAAAACACAAAAGGAACATCTGCTCATTTTTGATATATTCAAATTTTGTTTTATTAGAAAGTTTTGATTCACACGGGGATGCAACAAACAAATTGTGCCCTACGACAAAACATAGGTATAGTAACATACGGTAAGTAAATTGACAGGTCAAAATTATACATAATCAAAGCACTGAAAGTACTGATGGTGGACGTTTCTGTTGGCATACTAGAGTGATTCCTCCATTTGTGGAGAAAAGAGAAATTTTACATGTAAAATTACGATTTAAAGGAAAATGACCTGACCGCATCTTGCTTCAGATATACGTTTCTCAACATATATTGTCGATCGTCAACAAAGTCCTGTAATTACAAGGTTTCGATAACTTTTGGAATTATTCCCGGTGCAGTTTAAACAGTGATTCTCCGATCCATTTGTTATAAAAGTAAAGAAATGACAATTAGATGATCTAGGTTATTATTCTTATTTTGTAATGCTAATCAGTTCTCCGTAATCTCATTATCAAAAATTATGGTGTTATCTGCTTAAACTAGAAAGCTATGAATGGCTTGGGTCGCTCCACAGGCTTGAAATTCTTGTAAAAGAAAAGTTTTAAATAGATTTTTAGATATCTTGGATTCTTCTGATGTTGAAAATGATTTCAGAGTTTCCACTATATAACATATAGAGAAAAGACCTCCGCTAATAAAAAAACCCCATATATTTCATCCAATGACAATAATTTTGGCTACATGCTATAGGGGTCGCCCAAGGATCATACAAATGAAGTTTGATTGATATCCATCCATAACATTCTGAGAAAATGATTTTCAAAGATTACACAACATAACATATTGAGAAATTACCTCTGCCCATAAAATACATTTTTTTCATCCGATCACAGTAAATTTTGGTAGACTCATAAAGGGTTGCCCAAAAAGATCATTCCGGTGAAATTTGGTTGAAAACCATCAGTAACATTCTGAGAAAATGATTTTCAAAGTTTCCACTAAATAACATATACAGAAATGACCTCCGCCCATTAAAATAATTATTTTTCATCCGATCACAATAATTTCTGGTAGCCTGATAAAGGATCACTAAAGTACCATTCGAATGAAATTTGGTTGCAAACCATCAGTTACATTCTGAGAAGATGATTTTCAAAGTTTCGACTAAATAACATGTAGAAAAATGAACTCCGCCCATAAAATACATATTTTTCAACCGATCACAATAATTTTTTATAGACAGATAAAAGGCCGCTCAATGATCATTCATGTAAGATTTAATTGGTATCCATCAATTAGAATCTGAGAAAACCCACTTTTAACCATATTTGGAAATAAGCCATGCCCATTAAATCCATGTTTGTCATTGGATCTAAATTTCTTGAACAACTTTGAAAGAGGATCACCCTAGGATCATTCCTGTGAAGTTTGATTGAAATTCATCCTGTATTTTCTGAGGAGAAGATTTTTAAAGAAAAAGTTCACGAACGGACGCACGAACGGACGACGGACACAACGCCATGACAATAGCCCCAGTGGCCTTCGGCCAGTGGAGATAAAAATTCTATAAAAGGATATTAATTGATTGTTCCGCGATTTTCATTCTCAAAGAAAAGAAAGGTTAAGTGTTCATATAAACGCGTGAAAAATTGCAGACACTCGTCTCGAGTTTGGCTTTCTTGTGTTGAAATGTAAAGTAAAACCCCTTTGCATAAACCTTTATCGCATGGCCTGAATGCTTTACTTTACATGCTCAGACTGTATTCGTATTCATGTGTATACCGATATTTCCATTAATTTGCCTTTGTTTTTATATACATTAGTAGTGTCAGGGGAGGTTGCCATTCCAGTAATTTCATTTCATGAGTGACCTCCCATTGACCATTGGGAAATAAGGGGCAAATTACTCACTCTGTCAGAAAAGTAGTTCTACGCAAGGAAAAAATTCACCCGATCTCAGAATTGAATATGATTTCACACTTAAAAGATATCTTTGAGGTTGCAACAAGTTACGTAGACTCCTTGTTTCACTCCATTTTTGAAATGCATAGTTGTCAGACGGTTACAATTCTTCAAAAAGAGTAAATTGAATCTTAATGAGTACTACTGTTTTGAAAACCTATTAACATCGGACAGGATTGTTCAAACGTGGTATTAACACTGGTGAACGTAAACGTCCACCAAAAATCTTGTCTTAAATGAAGAAAATATTAATTTATCAATTATTTCTATGTCCCGCATCAATACGAACGGGGCCATATTGTTTTTACCTCTGTCGGTCTTTCCGACAGTCTGTCTGCAAAACTTAAACCAAAAAAAACTAATTAATGCGAATGACTTCTAGGCTTTTCAAAATACTATTATCGTATTTGGCATGATGATTGATATAGAATAAGCGTCTACAGATACCAAGATCAATGTCTTGGGACATGGTGAATGTCAACTGTCAGAAATGATGCTGTATCGGGATCATTCGTGGTTCACAAATACGTTTTGTTTAATTCATTACAGGTTGACCGCCCGATACCGGAGCCAAAAGCAGGAGGTATGTACACATGAACGAGGGATGACTGATATTCTGTGACTTGTGTGTAAGAGATGAAGAGAGTATTTGTTGATTTTATGGAGGTTTGAAACTAAAAACCTGATCACACTGTATGTTTACGCTAAGCAGATTCATACTTCATTGTGATTAGGTATAGAGTTGCATACCTCCATGAAATAAACAAATAAACTCCTCATATCTTATACAGTTAGTAACATCGTGAAATTGACATTCATCTCAATCAAAACCATTCTAAATCGCTCACTCAGCGCTCCATTCATTTATTCCAGACACTCACTCAGACCACTAATAAACGCTCGAAAATGGCTAAAAAATAAAATCAAAAGCTACATTTAAAATAAATAAAGCTTGGAAAAAATCATCGCGATTTTATTGACATAATTGCCTGATTGGTTGTTGAAGAAATAGGAAGCTATTTATAGAACTTTTACGCATATTTTTTATTACAGAGGGGGGGGGGGGGTAATTAATATCGCTTATTTTGTTCATCCTGGGGATATTGGATCATCTCCCATCAATTTCACTCAAAAACTTACTCCTCGCACTCTTTAAAATTCATTCCCAAATCATTCCAAAATCATTCACCATGTCAATATCACGATATTGTTAACTGTAACTTTTAGAATACGTTGAAGCAAAAAAGTAATGATTTCTCTATAGAGAGACAGGCGAATTAAATTTCTAATTCTTTACGGTGAAGCTTTCAAAATAGCTAAGTACTCAAAACTGCTTTCTTTCAGAAATGAAAACATTTTTTTCAACCAATCAGGATTCTCGATTCTTAGTGGACATCCAAAAATGAATTATAGAAAAATGACATTTGTTATTCATTTACAGAGGTCCAAATTTGTATGAAGAGTGTCGGTGTTTGTGGGTCGGACGTTCATTTCTGGCAGGAGGGGAAGATTGGTGATGCCTATGTGGTTAAGTCACCCATGTTGTTGGGACACGAGTGTAGCGGTGTTGTGTCGAAGGTTGGGGAAGGTGTCAAGCATTTAAAACAAGGTTTGTAATTAATAAGACGTCGATTTTGTGGAACATCGTAGTTATAATGACCTATTATTTTTTTATTTTTTTTTAAATTTTTAGACCTTCCTTGATTTTTTTCTAAATCAATTAAAATCTAAGTTGACTATTCAACATATGAAAACCGAGGTAGTTTTGGACGCGACCAAAAGGGAATGCTCTATCGTTTTGGTTTTTTCCGTGTGTTCTTGCGATTGTTTCGACTATTTCATTGCAACATTTCATTCTTCCAACACATCCTCGTCATTAATAGATTGGTGCTTTTGATTTTCTGTGTAATTTACATTGGGAAAATTACTGCCACTTTTTTAAAAGGCATTTGAGTATAAAAATTAAAACTTTGTTGTTTGATAAAAATGTCTCGCAACGCCGCTTATTATAATTATCATTCATGAGACTAATTGCCTAAGAACCACATGTAGCCTGTCGCCAGTTTGAGGCTTGTAGGAACAGCGTGACAATTTGTGTTCATTTAAGTTCTTCCTAGCCACGCCTCACACACGACAGGGTTCTCACTTCTTGCACAACGCACTGTTCGGACTTTTTGAGTTGTACCTGAGTTGTGCGTATTATTTCACAGGTGATCGGGTTGCCATAGAACCACACGGAGTCTGTCGCTTATGTGAAGCCTGTAAGAATGGGCGTTACAATTTGTGTCCAAACGTCTTCTTCTTAGCCACGCCCCCTGACGACGGAGCTTTAGCTCGTTACATAACGCACGGAGCGGACTTTGTCTTTAAGTAAGTGGTAATTGATTTTTTTAAAGTATATGCCCTTGCGTTTTATGTTACCTATCATGAGAGATAATAGCTTTGTGGTTTTCTCTTTATACAATGTAGCTATTTCAACTCTGTGTATTTTTCAAAAGTCAAAGCACTGAAAGTACTGATGATGAACGAACCTGATGGCATTCTAGAGTGATATATTGAATTCAATTAGAAAAGAGAAATTGTGGATATAAGAAAAAAATAGGGAAATTGTCTCGACAAAATTTCCGTTATTCGCAAATTTCACTGCAAATTCAAAGAAAGGAAAAGAGAGGGAAAATCCTGTTAGAATAATATTTGTTAGAATATGAGTTGTTACTCTGTGAAAATTTCTTTAACACACTTGAAATAGGTACTTTAATTAAACATAAATGGAAAGAAAAAATTAATCCTATCTAAAACTGTCTTCAACCTATATTCAATGGTGTTTTTTTTTTCAAAGGTAATTGTTATCATGTTTAAGCATATTTCGATTAGATAAATTGTTGTATTTTTTTTTAACTTTTTTTTTTATCTATCTTTGTTTCTTCTCAGAGGATGAAAAGGTCTTTGAGTGCCAACCAATGAAACACCTCTGAATATCAGTCAGTCTTGAACTGTGCTCATTGGTTAAACTAATGATTTGTTAACTTTTTAATAGTATTTTATTTATTTTAAACCATAACCTAAGAGATTCATTTTTATCATATCTGAAGCCAAAACCACTTCCGTGGTTGACACTTATGTCGTTTTTCAATTTTAAAACACAGGCTATCTGTAGGATGACAAATATTTAGGAAAAGATAAAAGGAGGTCTAATGCCCTATTAGTATAATTCATAGATAATTTCTGTTTAAGGTTTAGAAATTAAAGTATAAATTTTTATATTAAATAATTGCTTCATAGTAAATTGCATACTTAAAGTCTTTATAATTATTATTTTTGTAACCTAATTTCCACATCAAAAGCGAATAAGAATCTTATTTACGAAATTTATCTTTTTAAAGGGAGGTAACGATTGCATGGCTATGTCTGACAAATAGTATAAGTGTAATACAGTGTTTTATTCCTCCCGACTTTCTTCCCAATAAGAATTGAGAATCCTTACAATATTTGGTCTATTTTTTGCACGAGAACCTATTTTTAACCTTCAAGAGTCTGGATGCTTGTAAAATCACTCAGTATCGATATCTTTTTACAGTATTGCGGCTGATATTAGACTTTTCTGGGAAGGATGGAGCCAGTTTTTTTCATCGATTAAGATTCTTATGATTTTTGTAAAAAACGCAATGACTTTTCCAGAATAATGTAACAACTAAACCCATGTCGAATTGTAAATAAGTGCATGACGGATCTGGTTCCCCCTTGACCACGGCAATATATACTCGTCGACTGGAGTGGTATCTAGGGTTGAATATTTAGCTATCATTTATTTAATTTTCAAATAAAATTTTGAATTGATATGGTTTTACAGATTGAAAAATGCAAAGTAGAATGGCCCCAATGAGACTGACTGTCGCGTGTTGAAAAGTTATGTAAAACCGCGTTACCGTTTCTAATGACACAAGGTGTCTTGAGTGTGTCATTCGTCTCAACTCGGCCGATTCTGTAGCCTACATTTAAATCGGAGGCGTCGGAGAGAGCCCGAGTATTGCCGAATGTAAGTTCAAGAGGACACGGCCTTAATAAACACAAATTTCCGTCTAATTACTACAAATTGCACCAGCGAAGGCTTGAGTCAAAAACATAGTATCTGTCTCTACGGTGTTCAGACACAAACTTTGTTATTGCTCTAAACTCTCGACAAGCTTACGCCGATCAAAAATTCCCTTGATAAACATTGCAAGATCATATCGTGTTTTTTCAAGGCGAATTTTCATTATCTTCACTTGATGAAGAATACTAGTATCATGCCATTAACGAAATAAACAGTGATTTTGCGTCGAAAAATCATGAAAGATACAAAATTGAATCTTAAGAGGCACTACTTTATTTCGAATGTATTAACATCCTACAGGATTTTCCTGACATGGTATATAACACTGGTGAACGACGTTCGTTCACCAATAAGTGCATTTCATACGTGCGTGTACAATTTTGCCTACGAAATCGTCTAATTAGGTAGATTTTTACTTGAATGAAATTTCAGACCATAGTTTGGATGAAATAGCCGAGTGCAAAGCCATATAACATAGGATTGATTCGATTAATCCCTTAATGAATCACTTCGGCTCATGTACAAAAAGTATGTTTCTAATATATAAAACAAAAAGACTGACTAAAGAAATATACTTGTCAGGTACAGTTAAGAATGTGAAGTTGACAAGGTGAATGATTTTCGAATGAAATTGAATGAGTTGGAGGAGTGAGTTTCGAGTGAATTTCAGGGTAGGTAAACAATTATCGATAATTTATACCTACCTTAAATAAAATATTCAGATAGGTTCTCTGAATGGCTTTCTTTGTCTTAAAAACCCCCAAAATCAGGATGAACAAAATAAGCGATGTTTATTACCCCCTTTAATAAAATATGCATACATATGATGTTCTTTAAATACCTTCCTATTTCCCAAAGAACAAATCAGACGCTTACAAGTTCAATTATGTCAGTGAAATCGAGATTTTTTTCTGGCTTTATTTGGATTGAATGACGTTGTTGATGAAATCTTTTTCAGAGGTTATTTGAGGTGTTTAAGTAAGAGTTTGAAATGAATAAATAGGAGGCCGTGAGAGTGATTTGGAAGTGTTTTGATGGAGATGAATGTCAATTTCACGATGTTGTTCAAAAGCGTAGTAACCATTACGCACATTACGCAAAAAACTGTAATAAAATTTAATCCTCTTTCGAAAATTGTCGTTGGTGAATGATCATAACATCGAAACTACAGCTTATTGTAGCTGTAGTTACGATGTTTGATTATTCTCCAATGCTCAAATTATAGAAAAAGGGAGCATACGGAGGATATTTTGCTTTTGTCACAGTCCACATATCACCTTTATCCTATATATTCTATGTTGGTCGCCTTGTGAGTGCGTATAAATTCCAAAATCCTAGGTACGCCTATGTCGTTAACTGTAGAGAACTATTCACAATATTTATATGCCACCGGAGAAAGACGCCCATTGGCATCGACTGTCTGTCCCGATGTGTGAGATGTTCTGAACACAAACCTCCTACAATTATGAACGGTTTTGTATGAATTTTACCGCATGCTTCTCGTCACCTCACCTTGCGTATATTGTGGGCGTTTGGTGATACTCTGTCGGGAAATCATTTGGCGGCGTTTTTGGTCACTCAGGTAATTTTGTTAATGAATTCTATTTTGTATCTTTCAGACTGCCAGATAACGTCAGTTTCGACGAAGGAGCCCTTATTGAACCCCTATCTGTGGGGCTACATTCTGTCCGGCGGGCTCGTGTTACCCTAGGGGATAAGGTGCTTGTATGTGGGGCCGGACCAGTTGGTCTATGTGTGATGTTGGCTGCTAAGGCTTACGGTGCATCGACTGTATGCATGACAGGTAATGTTTAGTTTTTTTCCTTCTATCAATTATCCAGCTCCCAAACAATCCTACTTTTGTTGTCGACCCTGAAGAAAAAAAATAATATGACTTACGTCGCGGGAGAGACATAACACCGTTGAATATTTATGATATTACACGGGCGTTATTACACTAGTGGAATAACTATGCAAATAAGCTTAGAGCGAATAGCAACGCTAGTTTGTAACCGCGAAATGACGTCATAATGTAGATCTATATATATTGTGACGTCAGTTTTGAACAGCGTTATAAGTTTCGCGGAAAATTGAAATGTTGAATTTCAAGAATTTTGACTATGTTTAGCAAAAAATCGGGTCATATTATAAAAAGAATATAAAATTTGTGCTCATAAAAACAGAATTTATTAAACTGGTCATTTAAAACCTCGTTTTTAGTCTGTTTATAGATGACTCGTTTAATAAATTCGGTATTTAATGACAGCTAATCTAATATCCTCCATGTAAAACATTGTGAAAATTTCAGAAAACCTTTTTGTCATAAGCTTTTTTTTCATTGTCCACAATGCTTTCATATCCTAAGTGATAAAAGTTAAAAAAAAAAATAGAAGAAAAAAAAATCGCCAACAAGGAGTGCTTCCTTCATATATGGCATTTGTACATTTACAATTTATCTCATATCGTTCAAAACGCTCCAAAATTTGTCAAAACGCTTCAAACTTCCCGATTTTCGTAAAGCAAATTTTGAAGAGTTTGATTGGTCCAAGAAGTCAGACAACTCTATTTATGAATTAACAAGTGTAGTTTATCAAAGGAAGGCAATGAAATATCGCCCATTTTTGATAACATACAATATTTGCTCATCCGACTCATTCTATTTCATTCAAAAATAATTTTCCTATGCCATTTTTATTTTATTCTTTGTTTATCGGGACAAATCAAACAAACATTTTGGGTTTTGGTTCTTAAGGAAATATATTAGCAATTTCCTTGGCTGCTATTGATCGGCAGACATAAGCAACCAAACGGAGGAAATAAAAAATAAACGGAACGGATGGACAGTCATTTTAGTTGTATTCAAGTATTGAGAAAAACTGGATCGGCACCCCTGAGAACCAATAATTTAAAAAAAAAAAGAGGACCGTTTGTCCAAAAGCGCTCATCTGAGGTATTGTTTACAAGTTTATGACCAAGATTTAATGTACTCAAACATTCTGGTCAAGTTGAAAGTCATTTGATGCAGAAAATGTGACCTCTAGTGTGCACGCAATGTTTTGTCTTAAGATTTTACCCCTTGACCTCATTTTTGACCCTACTTGGCCTATTTTTCAATTCGACAGAGATTTGATGTAGACAAACATTCTGACAAGGTTTCATGACACGTGAACCAATAGTACGACCTCTAGAGTGCACATACTGTTGTTTAGAATTTGACCCATTGACTTCAATTTTGACCCTGCTTGACTCAATTTCAATCTTGTCCGGGGTCTGGATGAGTCAAAGACCTAGTTTTAATACACTTTGGAACAAATGTGGTCTCCAGAGTATACACAAGATGTTGAATCGCGATAAATGCCACAGGACAAAAGCCCATAATGAGCACTTCTTGCTAATACCCGGTTTATTATCATAGCTACTGTAAGTAGGGTAAATTTCGCGTCGTTTAATTTTCGCTGCGGTCCTGGGGTCTGACAGACGCATTGGTAGTTCTTATTTAAACGAGCCTTTTTTTCAACGCACGCCCCTTTAAAAAAATGCCGTAAGTGCCTGTGTTGACACACACGACCTTTTAACACGGGGACGCAAAATTGTTTCTTTTTAAAAAAATAAACGGCAAGAAGAACAAATAATCGCTATCATTGGATTCGCGTGTTCAAAAAGTTGCAAATATATGTGACAATGAAGTATTCGCTAATTAAACACGATTTACAATACTGTTTGACTGTTATGTATGTATGAATGTAAAATGTATAATGGTTTTTCCTGTGTCTATTTTCAGAATTAGTCTGGGAAATTTCAGTTCCCTTGACTGTTAGGTAAACATGCGTGTAGAATATTTAAGACCTCTCTAGAAAGGACTTTTAGAGAGTGATTCAAACTCTAGAATCTTCTAATGTTCTTTGCTATTCTAGATTGTTCTATAGTATTATATAAAGGGATTCCTACAGCATTCTTGGTTCACTTGGTTAAGACCAATGGTTTTATTTAGTAGTACTGTGTTAAACTAAAGGGGGATTTCTCGTTGACTAAAAAGAGTGATTAAAGCGTGTTTAATTTTAAATTAGGATTATTGGACTTATTATTTGTGGACCAGGAACGTTATTCAATTAGATCTGAAAATTAAAGCTTTAGGATTAAACATTTAAGGTATTACAATTTGTTTTTTGTATTAATTTTATATTGTCAATAATTCTCTTATTTTTGTCAATAAATATTGTTAATTGTAAAGTTTTTTGCTGGCTTCTTTGTTTTTGTTACATTGGCACGTAACCTTGACATTTGCGGTTTTCAAAAACTACTTCTAGATATAAACCAGGAGAGGCTTGAATTTGCGAAGAAACTTGGTGCTACTCATACGCTGAAAATAGAAAAAGGGGAGGAGGCGGAGGGCGTGGCTAAGAAAATCGCCGCCACAATCGGTGACGCCCCTAACCGAGCAATTGATTGTAGTGGCGCGACGTTCTCCGTTCATCTCGGTGTACATGTGAGTATTTGAAGCACTTAAGAGTTTTAAACGACGGAGATGACGACAGATTTCTTGAATTTCCAAAAATGTTACTTATAACAAGTGACTATGCACATTTTAACGCTGCTTAAAAATACATGCATTATTCTGCGAAATTGAAAAGGGACTTTCATGTGAAAATTGGGGGGGGGGGGTATCTTTTTTTTTTTTTTTTTTTTTTTTTCATTTTATGCATTACCTTGGCATTTGATGATTTCATATCTGCTCACAAATATTATAAGATAAAGAGAAAGATTATAACTTAGCTCATTACTTTTAATGCAAGTAATTGATGGGTTTTCACAAATTTTCCTAGGCATTGAGTGCAAGTGGAGCGATACCTATCCTCTTTGTCTTATTGTATGTGTAATATTCTTGAACAAATATTTTGTAGATAAATATATAATACGTACTTCGTGTATTATATGAAAAAAAATGAGACGTCGCAGTGAACTGGGGCTATAAAGCGTAACGTAATTGACGTTATTTTTTGTAGCGTGAAATTGGAGAAAAAACATACGCGTTTTATTTGAAACAACCATATGTCACATTCTAAATTATATCGAAAAAGGTGATTAAAATGTGAATAACTTTCATGATCGAGTTCGCATCAATATTTTCAGAATATAAAATCTCTGTTATTACGAAACGAAATCAATTTTGCATATACAAAAGCATTGGATTTCCGAATGACTAAAATGTATATAAAAAAGATAAAAGACTTTGTATTGTTTGTCTTCCTATACTATAAACTCTCCGAAACCGAGGAGAATTTCTTACTCAAATTATACCGATTAGTATTTCATTTTTTCTGCCAGTAATTTCGAAATAATCGATAAAACGTGAAACTCGCAACGTAAAACGTCATTAAAATGAGAAAGCGTGACATTTTTTCAGACTTTTTTAGCATTCTCGTATCTAGCGTTTAATTCACAAAATACAGATTGTTATATATATTTGAAAAGAATGGACTGACCATTTTTTTCTAGTTTAATTTTTATTTGATTTAATCGTCATTTTAAAAGAGTTTAGTTATTTTTCGCTAAAATGATGCGGAAAAAATGACGTAATTTCAAAAAGCGTGACATTTTTTCAGACTTTTTCATACGGAAATTTTGTATTTAATTAAGACACGCAAATAAACCAAATTCAACCCCAAGAAATAAAAATCTGACCATTTTTCTTAAATGTAGTTAGATTTAACAATTTCCTTCATTTTGTATGATTAATTTTACGTTGAAAATTTTGAGTCCTCATTTTTGCTTCATTTTTAGCAGCGTTACACTTTCCGCTATTATATTCACGTGAAGAGATTTTCGCAAAGTTATATTTGATTTTTTTTTTCAAAATTCACACTGCATAAGGACTAGTATTCTAGGTATTTGTGCGTAAAGTTTTAGGTAGATGAAGAACGTTTCGGCGATTTTATGACATTTCGAACATGTATTAAAAGAGAGGCATGTTACGCGTTACAAGCGATTTTTTCATATTAAACTCGATATTATTTTTTTATTCACAGACATGGGTATCAGAAATGAGTGTCTATAAGATAGAGCTTTTCAAAAGCTTCAACATGGTGTACAATAATGTGCTGGTTTACGCTGTACAGCGATTTTATTTTGAATTAAAGCAAAAATATGACTGAATTTCATAAAATAGCCCGACGTTACTGTAACGTCTCATTATATTTATCTTACAACCTATATTTGTCTTGTTTTTGTAGGTGTTTCTTATTGAAATGCAAGTTTCTAAAAATAACTGTATGATATTATTGTTTTAAAAATAACTATGTGATATCATAAAAAATATCATACGGGGTGTTTTCACACAGATATTTGTACAGTTATAAGATAAATGATAATACAGATCTGTTGTATGTGCGTTATATTTTCATGATATATTCAGTCGCACGTGCATCGCATTTCGCATTTATCGTTATCGTATTCCAGGCACTAAAACCAGGGGGCGTGTTTGTTTTAGTTGGTATGGGCCCGACTGTGACGACATTTCCGGTGGTCAGTGTAATAACAAAGGAAATAGAAATACTCGGAAGTATTCGTTATATACACACGTGAGTATAAAAAAACACGTGTTTTACAGTTAACAACATCGTGAAATTGACAAGGTGATTGATTTGGGAATGATTTTGGAATGAAATTGAATGAGTGTGTGGAGCGAATTTAGAGTGAATTTATTTGGAGGTATTCCTTTATCGCAAATTTTGTTAAAATTTGCGATATTGAATACCTCCCTTTAATAAAATAAGCAAACAAGTTCTATACATAGCTTCCTATTTCTTCAAGAAACCTATGAAACGCTTACGATTTGAATTATGTTTGTGAAATCGCGATTTTTCTCTTTTAAGATTTATTTTTGAATGACGTTGTTGATTCTGTATTTTTCAATGGGTTTGAGCGTTTTTAAATGGTTTGAGTGAGTATTTGGAATGAATGAATGGAGCGCTGAGTAAGCGATTTAGAATGGTTTTGAATGATGTAATGTCAATTTCACGATGTAACTAACTGTATCTCAAAGAAGATTTTATTATGAAAAAGTTGAATTAAAATTCACAATTTGAATTCCCTTATTTGTATTAAAAGTCCGATTTTTGAATATCAGCATGAGCATACATAATTAATACAACAAGTCACCATCATCGAAAAAATGTCAAGAAGAGTCATCTTGGAATGATTCTGAAATCGAATGGGATTGGGAGGAGCAAGTTTTGAATGAAATTAATATCGCTAATGTCGTCCAAATTGGACGAAATTATCAAAACTTTATTACATCCCTTTAATAAAATCTACGTGGGCCTACTTTTTATTTGTCTGTCTTCATGGACCCGATTCGGGTGGTTTAAAATCCACACCAACTAATAAAAAGTGGAATCATTGAATCGGTTTGAACGAAATGTTGACCGTTTAGAACCCAATCAAGTGTTTTGAAGAATTTGATGGCTTTTTTGAGTAATTGGAGAGAGAGTTTTGAATGAATTGAATCGAGCGCTAAACGAAAGATTTAGAATGATTTTGATCGAGGTGAAAGTCAATTTCACGATGTTACTAACTGTACATACAGTTAGTAACACCGCGAAATTGACATTTACCTTGATCAAAATTAAATGATAATCTGCTTGAATGTTCAACATATAAGATATAACGTAACAAATATATGCCATAAAAGAAATCATGATCAAATAGCTGAATCAAATCATCATCAAAGTCAGCCAGTTCTAATGTAGTTACTCAAAGTCGGAGTTGTAGTTTGATGAAAACTTCAGTTAAAAGGTTTTAGAACTGGCAATACCTTTTATTATTCTTTAATGATTTATATTATCTATCATCGGTTTTGTAGTTTTGTTTGTTTGAATGGGTTTAAAGCCGCTTTCAACAATTTCGCAGTTATATCGCGGCGGCCGGAGTTACCGATGACCCTAAATGAGTGCATATCTTATTATCAGAATACCGAGAACACTGCCTGAATTTTCTCGCGGATATATTGTTTTATGTCTGTTTAATGTAGCACTTTAAATTCACCATTCATTGGCTTCGACAATCTTAACTTTATCGTGCTGATTACGGAATATTTCTGCCTAGACAGGAGGCCTTAACGAAGATTAGCCTGCACAAGTGCAACCTGATCTTAGTATATTTCACCTGATTTCCTTTTTGATCCATCAAAGTCTTGAAAAATGTATTAAAATGAATAGGATACTGACTCACAATAACCGCATTCAGCACCTTGATTTAATGCAATTTTGCAAAGTTTTTTTTCAGCATGACAAGGGTTCATTTGTGTACAAATTCTGTTACTCTGCCTTCGAATTTAAGAACATTTAATCCATATACTCAGGGATTGTGCTAGCTTCTTAAATTTGGCAGTAATTGACCCCTAGAACACAAAATTCTAGGGGTCAAAACTGGTTTTAAAGGGATAAAAATTTAGCAAAACATGAACGCCTATCCGTCTGTAAAGAAATATATAAGAAGAATTCGCTTTTTCGACACTTCGATTGCATACAAATGTATTGTAATCACAAGTCACAATACCGTATTCGACTTATAACTGAAACAACATAAACAATAAAAGTGTAGACACACTTTATTGTTTAAGTTGTTTCATTTGTATAGATATTTTGTAATAGTATCAAGAAAACAATTGATCTATATAATCTTTCATATTGCATGGGTTGCACCACTGGAAATTCAGTACGTCAATTTGACCCACTGCATGAAATGTTTTAGAGTCAAATGGGATTTTTGGGGGTCAAAGCCCTAGTGTAAGGGTCAAACACAAGCCCTGATACTGTTTTTATTCTTTGTAGGTGGCCTACCACAATCGACATGTTATCCTGTGGTAAAATTGACGTCGCCCCGTTGGTGTCACACAGGTTCAAACTTGAACAAACACTGGAAGCTTTCGAAAAGGCGATGTCTGGGGAAGGTGTAAAGGTTGTGATAGACTGTGCAAAATATTAAAGATTTGGAAAACAACGCAGTTCTTTTTAATTGTTCATTTATAATATACCATTTTCTTATTCTTTTATCATTTTCAATTATTAATAAAATTCGATCATTTAAAATATGACCGGTTCTACGATATTATAATATTCTTAATTATATTTGCGAATACCAAGAGTGTTGTTCTTATCATTTTCATTCTACATCCGTATGAAAGATTGTGATAGTGGACCCAAACCTTGCAACAACAGCTTTCTTTTAAGATAAAGTTACGAGATTTTGGTCGCATCGCCATCTCTAAGCAAGTGAACAGTGGAGGTGGAAAGAGCGATTCATCGACACGAGTCAGACTGTGCTGGTGACAGTCCATAAACGCATTAATCAATTCCGAAACCATGAACGGCTCTGTACATTGCTTTCACCCTACCTGAATAGTAAATTAACAACTGAAAATCCGTGACCCACGAATCGGGACTTTGACGATTTCCCAGAACAGATTTTGCGCGAAATCTAGTAACAACAATCACGTTGAGTCATTCGGAACTTCGCTCTGACTTTCCGTAAACTGGAATTACCTCGGACGTAGGTGACGTAATTTTTGGTCATCTTTAGGTTATTCTTATGCCTGACCCACTATGAGAAGTCGCGCTGTGGCGGCCCTTTTCCACCCCTAGAGTGCACGTAAAAATAGCACGGTAGGTATAAGACTTGGAATATTGAAGGATTTTTTTACCTTGCAAAGTTCGGTATCATTTGCAAACATTTTGGTTGGGTTTTGCCTATTTATTTTACATCGATTGGGAAACAAATTCTTACAACTCAAATTAACCCATCTCGTTTCTGCTTCCTTTCGTCACTCCCGTGAAACAAACTTAGGACCTTTGGGTCAAGAGGCCGACGCTCTACCTCTAGACCATGGCAAGTTGACGTCTATAAGTTGGTTTCATGGTAGAAAAAGAGCTAGATATTCGATTAGTCTCACGAAAAGAGGACCATCTGGGATGTCATCTAACCATCTGAAATAAGAGATTTCAACTTGCAGAGGACAAGCGAAAATCAAATTTCAAAAAAAAAAAAAAATTGATGATATAGTGATCATTATAGATCCAGAAAATCAGACTTAAGGTGGAAGAGGGCAATAGCTTATTTTAGAGAAGTGAATAAATTTTGGTATATATGTAGTCTCTAACTTAATGCGATCTCAACGGCGTATGTTTTTTGCTTTTTAATTTACAAATAACGTTATACATGACGTCGTCAAATTCACGACTTTGCGCGCTTTCTACAAACGACCCTATCCCCATTTAAATGCGCAGTGCGATTTAAAACAAGACGTTTTCGTTCCGCCAATTGCACTAGAATGAAGCTTAATGAATGGTCATAACCCAAATGCTACAGTTAATTACATCATAAAATTAACAGTTTACTCAATCAGAACCATTCTAAATCGCTCACTCAGCGTTCCATTCATTCATTCCAAACACTCACTCAAACCATTCACAAACGCTCCAAACTCACTTAAAAACATATAACAACAACTTCGTACAAAATAATAATAGCTAGGAAAAAAAATCGGGATTTCACTTATTTAATTGAAATTGTAAGCGTCTGATAGGTTCTTGAAGAAATAGGGGGCTATCTAATGAACTTGAATGCATATTTTATTAAAGGGAGGTAATCAATATTGCTAATTTTGTTCATCCTGTACAAAATTTGCAATACTGGATTACCTCCCATTAAATTCACTCAAAACTCGCTCCACACACTCATTCAATTTCATTCCTAAATCATTCCAAAATCATTCACCTTGTCAATTTCACGATGTTTTTAACTGTATATAAAATTCTTGAATCTAAATACAAAGACATGTGAGTTGATTGAAATCAATATTCACATTTTTATTGTTCCAAAAATCTCGCTTTTAACATTTTTTTTACAATATTTGGCCCGATGATTTTTTTTCAAATTTTGATATTATTTTCTCAAATTCTAGTTTGGCTTACAGGGAAAGTTTTAAAAACTTTCACCGCACATATTTTCTATAATCTAGATTTAAAAGTTGACATTTTGACGTTAAATCTATGTCATTTACATTCAAATTACACCTTTTAATTTTATATCTTTATTTTGGTTAATTTGCGATCTATAAGTAACAAAAGAACAAAATTCCCAGATGTGTTAAATAGCTTTCAAGGAAAATGCCCTCGAAATTGCATGCCAATACACCGAGAACTTCGCGGTACACATGAATTTACCTACCACAAGTGTTGCTGATCTATGACCCCAGTAAGAATTACGTCGACGTCGCTATAAATGAACACCGATTTTTGTAAGTTTTAATCGCAAGCTCGACGTTATAACGCTACTATAAATTAGCACGTTAAAATACTATTTGTGGGGGCAGTGATATTATTTCATATACAGTTGGAAAATCCGAATGAATGTTTATGAAAAATGAAAAATCTTTTTCTATGTATAGAATCTTTAACACACTTTAAGTGAAGTATGTCAAAAGAATTTAGCGAATTTTCGACGTTCTGTGCTTGTCTTTTTCCAAATTTCGACCTTAGGGTAATAAACTTTGATCCCCTATTGTAGAAATTCCATAATGTGAAACGTCACATTAAGATGCGGGCACATACAACGGAAATAGGAAAAAATATTATCAAATTTCAGACAAATTTCATCGGGCCAATTTTTTGAAAAAATAGTTGAATACTTTTTCGTCGAGCCGCAAATTTTTGAAAATTTAACTTTGATTTAATCAAATGTTTCTATCGTTGAATATAAGTATTTCCTGATTACATGTCAATTTGGCGTTATTTTGAGGTTTTCCATCGAATTGAATAATCTTAATACGATCACGGTAAGCTTTTAAAATGGTGTAGGGTCAATTGCGAAAAACGCGCGAAATCGTCATTTGAACGACGTCATGGTTACGTATATTCTGAATCGATACACCGTTGAGATCGCGCTAGGACAAAGTTTCCATAGATACCAATCTTTATGCACCTATATCAAAAATCGCTATTGTCCTCTTCTACCGTAAATTGTCAGTATTAGTCTAGCTGACTAGGATCGACACATTACGCACCATCAAGATGATGCCATTTCGACTAACGGATCATGCTTAATAATTTTGAACGTCAAACAAAAATGGACCATCTGGGAACACTGTAAATCAAATGATGAAAAAGAGATTGTGCCGAGTTTAGATCAACCAATGTTCGCATTTCAAAAATTCCTTCATGGGGAGGTAGATTGATCATTATAGATTCAGAAAATAAGCAAAGTGCGAAAATTTTCGACCCTAGTCAGTCTGCGCAGTCTGCGCAGTCTGACTAGAGTCCACACTTCGCGCAATACCCAGATGGTCCCTTTTTGCGTGACGGGTTACATATGTGAAAGGTGTCCAGTTTGTCATACATTACATGTATTTTGTTGAAAAGGTGGTGTATTTTCCCTAAAATGACCACCATATACCATCAGTATGCTACATTAAGATTGTGTATTGGGTTAAATGTGTCAAAAATATGACGGACAAAAACTTTTCCGCAGTTTTATTCAAAAAGAAGTATTTACGATTGGTCAGTATTTGATTACATGTATTTATTGCTTATTAATGTTCATGAACAAGATGCGATTTGGCCTTCGCTTTTTTAACTAAAAAATAAATATAAATTTCGAAATTTTCAAAGAAAACGAAAATATCTATCTATATATCCACTTAACACAGTCGATGTTCAAAGGTCAAGCGCGTGTACATGTACAGGTATATATGAGCCTGTGCGTGACATTTCCAATAATTTCTCATTTTCGTGAAGCGGACACATCGAGCAATCTTGACAATCACTCAGTACATTTGCAAGATTACCTGACTATCTAAAAGCATTTCGAGACCAAATCTATCTACAAATTGCATAGTATAGACCCTGGTCAGACTGTGCGGATGCATAGACTGGTCAGATTCTTTTCTTTGCTTTGCGCACATTTGAATTTGATGGAACTGTCAGACACAGGCTAATAAATATTTTGCAGACACATTCCCGAAAATTAGATTTTGACTTTTAGGTGTGACCTAAACCTTTACGCTTCCTAAAGATTTCTTTCAAATGGGACATCGAATCATTATGGAGATTACATGTGCCAAGATTTTTTTTTTAAATCAATCCATAAAGGTTGGAGCAAAGCTCCAGATAACCTCATTATAAACGTTTGAGCTTGAGATGTATCCTTGACGTTGGGACTAAAAGTCAATTTCTTTCAATGGCAAATCTAATTATGATTGAGAATAATTACGTAACGTTTTTTAAGCTCACCTGAGCACTTTGTGCTCAAGGTGAGCTTTTGTGATCATTGAATATCTGTCGTCCGTCGTGTGTCGTGCGTCGTCTGTCGTCCGGCGTCAACAATTTCAGTGGTTACGCTCTAGAGGCCACAAATATGGTCCAATCTTCATGAAACTTGGTCAGAATGTTGATCAGTTCACCAGGATGAACCCTATCGAAAATGGGAAGGATCCATGTCAAATCACGGGAAAAGGGACCTTATTGACAATTTTCTTGTTTACACTCTAGTGGCCACAAATATGTCCCAATCTTCATGAAACTTGGTCAGAATGTTGGCCAAGTCCTAAGGATGAAACCTATGGAACATGCGAAGGATCAATGCCATATCACAGGAAAAGGGGCTTTAATGACAATTTTCTTGTTTACACTCCTGAGGCCGCAAATGTGACCCAATTTTCATGTAACTTGGTCAAAATGTTGGCCATGCCACAAGGATGAATCTTATATAAAATGGAAAGGATCCATGCTTTATCACGGAAAAGAGGCCATAATGACTATTTTCTTGTTAACTCTCTTGTGGCCACAAATATAGCCCAATCTTTACGAAATCTCGTCAGATTGTTGGCCAGGTCACAAGGATGAACCCTATTGAAAATGGGAAGTATCCATGCTATACCACGGGAAAAGAAGCCTAAATGACAATTTTCTTTTGTTCTCTTGTTTAGAGGCCACATATATGACCAAATCTTCATGAAACTTGGTCAGAATGTAGGTCAGGTCACAAGGATGAACCCTATTGAAAATGGGAAAAGTCCATGCCATATCACAGGAAAAGGGGTCTTAATGATAATTTTCTTGTTATAACTCTAGATGCCACAATTTTGGCCCAATCTTCATGAAACTTTGTTTTGTGTAGAAATTATCTCCTTTATGACATTTGCCTATTGGATCGATGTGGGGTCAAAGAGACAAGTGATATACAGGTTTAGCTCACCTGAGCACGAAGTGCTCAAGGGAGCTATTGTGATATATCATTGTCCGGCGTCTGTCTGTCCATCTGTCCGTCTGTCTGTCTGTCCGTCTGTCCGTCACGGCGTCAACATTTTCTTTAAACGACATCTCCTCCTAAACTACTGAGTCGAAATCAACCAAAATTGGCAGAAATATTCCTTGGGTGTCCCATATAAAAATTTCTAAAATGGAAAGGATCCATGCCATATCACGGGAAAAGGGGCCTTAATGACAAATTTCTTGTTTACACTCTAGAAGTCGCAAATATGGCCAAATCTTCATGAAACTTGGTCAGAATGTTTGTGATGTCATGAGGATGAAGTATATTGAAAATAGGAAGGATTCGTGCCATATCACAGGAAAAGGGCCCTTAATGACATTTTTTTTTTGTTTACACTCTAGAAGCCGCAAATATGGTCCAATAATCATGAAACTTGGTCAGAATGTTTGTTAGGTCATGAGGATGAATTGAGATAGTGTTTGGAATTAATGAACGGCGCGCTGAGTGAACGATTTCGAACGGTTTTGATTGAGATGAATATCAATTTCACGATGTATTTGACTGACCGTTTATTTCTCGATTTCAGGTAGATCGACCCGTTCCAGAGCCAAACGCTGGAGGTATATAAAGCCACCGTCACACTTTAACATTTTGGTCAAGGGTGTAAATATATAATACGTACTTAATGTTTTGTATGAAAAAAATATCTAACGAGGTTGGGAGAATTGATCAATTTTCGAGGTTCTGCCGAGACAATTATCAATTCTCACAACCAAGTTAGATATTTTTTCATACAATACACTAAGTGCGTATTATATTTATCTTATAACTTCTATTTGTCTTGTTTTCGTCAATGTTTCAAACCGAAATGCAAGTTTCTAAACATATACAGTGAACTACAATTGACAAGGTGAATGACTTTGGAACGAAATTGAATAAGTACGATGAGTGAGTATTGGGAAAAATTAAAGGGAGATAATCCAATGTCGCAAATTTTGTTCAGGATAAACAAAATTAGCGATATTTATTACCTCCCTTTAAAGATATGCATACAAGTTCTATTAATAGCTTCCCTTTTCTTCAACAACCACTCAGACGTTCATTATTTCAATTATGTCAGTGAAATTCTAGATAATTTTTTAATGCAGTTGTTGATCTTATATTTGAGCGTTTTTGAATAGTTTGAGTGAGTGTTTTGAATGAAACAATGGAACTCCGTGTGAGCGATTTAAAATGCATTTGATTAAGATGAATGTGAATATAACGATGTTACTAGCTGTAATTGATTGTAAATAAGTAAAATGGTGTGTTCGCGTGGATGGACGACTGGAACTAATATGATGCATAAGTTGTAGATACAGTTAGAAACATCTTGATAAAGACACTCATCCCATTTCATACCATTTTACATCGCCCACTTAACGCTCCATTCATTCATTCCATACACTCACTCAAAACCTTCAGAAACGCTCAGAAATCACTCGAAAACATCCCAGGGTCGGTCATGCATTCTTCAACGCTGCATTCGAATCGATCAAATTATTACATGTTTTAATAAGCCGTTGTTGATTTGGAAGAGACACATATTTTTTTCATAGAAAACCGTTGATTTTTTCAAAGGGGGGTAATTAACTGTCGATAATTTCGCACAGCATTGACGAAATGAGCGATATTGTATTACCTTCCTCAAATTTTTATTCAAAACTCGCCTCTCACACTCATTCAATTTCATTGAGAAACAATTAAAAATCATTCAACTTGTCAATTTCACGATGTTTCTGACTGCATGACCCTTAGGTCACACTTCAAGGATTTGCTTTTCCCTGATGTCAACTACCATTTTTTTTTTTTTTTTTTTTTTTTTTGAAATACAAATGACTTTTCAAATATTTGAGGCGATCAAATGAGGCAATAATGTAGTAGTCAAAGTGCGGGACCAGCGATCTATTTACAGAAGTGTGCCTTTCATGTACCCACAGTACGCACGCGCTTAATAAATTTTCAATGGTATTATAATTTAACTAAGTTGATGCTACGATGTTATTATCATTCACCAACGAGTTTTTTCTTTATTTTTTTTTTTTTTTTTGACAATATGATTTTTATTACACGCCTGCCTACATTGCGTAATTGGTAGACACGCCCTTGATTTATTAGGCTATTATTGCTGCAGAGGTCCAAATATGCATGAGAAGTGTAGGGGTGTGTGGTACTGATGTCCATTTCTGGCAGGAAGGTAGAATTGGGGACGTCTTCATTGTTAAGGAACCTATGTTGTTAGGACACGAGTGTAGCGGGGTCGTATCAAAAGTCGGAGATGGGGTCACGCACGTCAAGCCAGGTACATGTATAGTTTGTTATATATATATATAAACCTAAACAAGAAGCCCACCACTACTTTCAGGATAATAAAACGTAGAAAACTGTTTGCAAATAATATCCCGCTTTGCACGTAATTTTCAAACAGTTTGCTACATTTCTTTATCCTTTAACGTAGGGCACATCGAGTAAAACTCAAGTTTTCTGAAATAATAATCAAGTGTAAGCAACTACTTTTTATTATATTTTAAAGTTCAACATAATGGAGCATGGGCAGGTTTTTGTTTATGATGTTTATTTTGTTATGAAATCAAATCTCGGAGAATGGGTTGCCGGTGGGTACGAGTCGTAAAATTAGAATAATAAATGTGACCCGTCACGCGAAAAGGGACCACCTAGGGAAGTGCGTGAAGTGTCGACCCGTGCTATCTGCGCAGACTGACCATGGTAGAAACGTTTCGCAAACGACAAGTTTTCTGAATCTGTAATTATTATTCTTCCTTGCTATGTAATTACATGTATTTCCGATATCCGCCTTCAGATTGATATATGCTTGACGCAATCCTACTTTTTACGAAGTTCCGAGATGGTTCCTTTTCGTTTGACGGGTCACAAATTTAAAACGACGTTCTCCGTTACGTCACGATCCTCATAAGTGACAGTTGATTTACAGACGCAATAAGGTCGAGATGTATATTGTAATAATAGTAAGGGAATAAATGACTTATAGTCCGTTTGACTTCTATATCGACCAACATTTCGCCGAAAATCTCAGAAATTAATTAATGAAACGCATATTTTTCTTGTCATATCTTTTTTTCCAGCTAATACCATGACGAATTTTGTTTTTCAGAATTTTTGAATGTAAAATAATCGTTTTGTCCGTCCGTCTACATGTTAACTTTCAGCATTTCATACCTTCTTGTTACTGTATTAAACGGAACAGCGAATTGTTTAACCAAAAATAGTACTGATTTGCATAGGGGCCGAGTCAAAAGAGTAAGATTTTAAGTGAATTGTATTACTTTAAAATCGAGTTTTTCAATATAATTAAGGTTGTCTAGGATATTTGCTACCGTTGGATATCAAATCTGTGTATATTCTCTCTTTCTTCAGAAACTGTTTGACCATATAATTGATTATTGATTTTATTCATTCTGAGATGAACCCTATATTTACATGTTAAGACCAATCAAAAAACATTATTGAACGAAGTAGTTGGGAATTTCACGAGGAAAACTTGATGAAAAGGCGAGTACTAACGGTAAAAATCACGTGCAATAAGGAATAATGGACGTTTCATCTGTCAAAAGTTTAGTATAAAACCACGTGTTTTTACTATATATGTTGACATTTTCTTACTATTGAACAGCCTCCACCACCCCTCGTGTTTAAGAACGGATAATGCGAAATATTAACATTAACTAGATAGACAAACTCATTATTTTGAAATAATTTAATTTTCAAAAAATATTTTTTGGAATGGTATTAATCTAAAATTAAGATTTTACTACATACAAATCCTTTATTAAAACGCAATTTTATGTAATTGATGAAAAGGTTGGTCCATATAGAAGTCAAACGGACTATACAAAATTATCACACAGTGTGCGCGTTTCTTTTTCTCGTCAGTATACAGTAGAAGGTGCAGTGAACGTCTTTTATAAGGTGTTTTTATTTGAATGGAGTGCAGTACCACTTTCAACAATACTTCGGTCTTTCATGGCGACTACTGAAGCGTCCACTGTCAGATTTTGACAGTTTCTAACAGCAGTGCAACCAAAATCTTCCATTCGAGTCAGTAGTTGTTGTCGTACTTAGAAGTCCGGATTTATTATTCGCCAGGTTTTGTAAAAGGTTGGGATCTTGTTTCAAAGTTCACTACTGATATTTTCAAGGTGACCGTGTCGCAATCGAACCCCATAGAATCTGTCGAAAGTGCGAGGCTTGTAAAGGCGGGCGTTACAATTTGTGTCCCTCCCTCTTCGTTTTGGCCACGCCTCCAGGGGACGGATGTCTAGCACGATACATAACACATGGTGCTGATTTCGTCTTTAAGTAAGTGTTGCTAGCTTTATTACGTTCTTCATGAATTAAATGATTACATGAACAATATTTGATTACGACTTTTACATGTAGAAGTTAGCTAAATTCCAGAGAAACAATGTCGTAGTTAATACATTGACATACATTGGTCAATCACTTTTCTAAAATCATTGAATCACTGGTTCGTGAGTGATATTGCCAATTGTATGATATTTTGCAATTTCGACATTTTTAATTTCATGCACCTACCTTACTTTTTAGACTACCCGATAATGTCAGTTTCGAGGAAGGGGCCCTCATGGAACCCTTATCTGTTGCCATACACGCATGTAACAGGGCACGTCTAAGATTAGGAGACAAAATTCTCGTATGTGGGGCGGGGCCAGTAGGGTTATGTGTAATGTTAGCAGCAAAAGCCTATGGTGTTTCGGCCGTTGTTGTCACGGGTAAGTCAAAGGTGATTTTTTGAAACGTGAACAATTCAAAGTATAATTTTTGCATGAAAAAATAAAAAGAGTAATGAATTGGATTGTAGCGAACCGATCGCAAAGATAGATGTGAGGCATTCAGAGAAGGAATCCTTGATCCTTATTATGTCTACTCTATTTATAAGGAAGTAACTGTTATCCATTTTTTTCATCTTATAACTAAACAAATATCCGTGTGATAACATCCCATATGATATTTTTCATGATATCATATGGATATTCTTAGAACAATGATATAATGCGCTTATTTTTAGAAACTTGCATTTCTGTTAGAAACATCGATGAAAACAAGGCAAACAGAGGTTATAAGATAAATATTATAGTCTACGTACTTAGTGTATTGTGTGAAAAAATATCTAACGAGGTTGTAGGAATTGATAATTGTCTCGGCTGAGCCTCGACAATTATCAATTCCTCCAACCTCGTTAGATTTCTTTTTATACCATACACTAAGTACGTATTATATTTTTCTAGAGCTTGAGACTGTTCTTATTATAATATCCAAAGAAACAAAACTAATATTTATACAGTTAGAGGATATGGATAGATAAATTTCATATTAATGAAAAATGTCGAATTAAGTGCGTAAACGAGTTTCAGTCAGCCTCATTATTTGCGAAAAAATAACATGCTACTGAAATAAAAGTTCCATCAACAGATATAAGAGACGACAGACTTGAGTTTGCGAAGAAAGTTGGCGCCGCGCACACTGTTAAAATAGATGAAGGAAAAGGGCACGAACTTGCAGCCGAGAAAATCGCCGAGCTTTTGGGTGGTGCCCCTGACAAGGCAATAGAGTGTAGCGGTGCTACGTCTTCTATACACCAAGGGGTGAATGTAAGTACTTTATATTCGTAAGCGTACACATACGTGTTCATGCGTGCGTGTGCATGAAAAGGTGTGTCTGCCTGCGTATGTGTATGCGTGCGTGTGTCCGAGGGCGCCGCGTGTGTGTGGGGGTGTCCGCGCGCGTGCGTTCTTTGTATTTGTCTTTTATGCTCTTGTATCAGTTACTGTTTACCTAAAATGAGTAAACTTGTTCTTCGCTTTCGGTTTAATAAGGGTATTCTTTAGTTTGCTTTCTAACTTTGATTTATATTTTAGTGTTTTCATGTGATCACTGTTTTGTATTTCTTTTCGATTTTGGCTTTAATGCAATGAAGATTAGAATATTTAACATTTTCTCAGACGATGCTCTAGTCCAAAACCAAAATTCGAGTCATTTAAAGCAATTTCTTTTATTAATCTTCACCATACCATACATGATTCAAGGGTTATGAATACAATGAAGGTATGAAAAGGGATCTATATTTCATTGTTAGTTTCCAATGTACTTTAATGTCAATCTTTCCATTTTGTTCTTTACATGAATATTGCTTCTGCCTTATTTTTATGTTTTTCAACTTGTTTTGTAGTATTGCTCGCCTCCATGGCGGAAATATAAAGATCATAATACAACTCTGATACTTTAGTTTACATCTTTGTCGTTTTAATATGGTCTTTAAAATAGGTGACCCAAAATGACCGACAGATTGACTTATCAAAAAGGATAAGGATTGTTGATATTATGGTATATGGTGCCCCGAAACGGTGTTGGTCTTTCTCTGACTCCGCCCCGAGATTCTGAGGATCGAATATTACAAGGCCCACTATGAATCTCTAGGTAGAAGGTTCGAAGCCGTGCGCGGTGGTCTTAATCTGAAAGGTACTTCTGATGAGGGATTACTTAACCGCCCGCCTAGCTCAGTCGGTAGAGCATCAGACTTTTAAGGGTCCCTACCATATACAGTTAAAAACATCGTGAAATTGACAAGGTGAATGATTTTGGAATGATTTAGGAATGAAACTGAATGAGTGTGTGGAGCGACTTTTGAGTAAATTTAATGGGAGGTAATCCAGTATTGCAAATTTTGTTCAGTATGAACAAAATTAGCAATATTGATTACCTCCCTTTAATAAAATATGCATTCAAGTTCATTAGATAGCACCCTATTTCTTCAAGAACCTATCAGACGCTTACAATTTCAATAGAATAAGTGAAATCCCGATTGTTTTCCTAGCAATTATTTTTTTTTTGTACGAAGTTGTTGTTATATGTTTTTCAGTAAGTTTGGAGCTTTTTTGAATGGTTTGAGTGAGTGTTAGGAATGAATGAATGGAGCGCTTAGTGAGCAATTTAGAATGGTTCTGATTGAGTAAAATGTCAATTTTACGATGTAATTAACTGTATGCCTTGTGCACGGAGGGACTTAATAATACTACAAAATCACACTCACAAGAGGGATTACGTTGTTAAAATTCAATAATTGCGATAATAGATATTCTTAGCAAATGAATGGAATAAAATGCAAAGACTATTTTCTTTTTTACTGATATTCATTTTGTGAGTATTTTTTCTCGATAGGCCCTGAAGCCAGGAGGTGTTTTTGTTCTCGTAGGGGTAGGACCGGCGGTGACGACGTTCCCTGCCCTGGACGTCCTCCTAAAAGAAATTGAAATTAAAGGGAGTTTACGGTATCTTAACACGTAAGTACAATTATATTTGTAAATTAAAAAGAATCATTTTAAGGTAGAGGCAGTGTTATGTGGAGTAAATTTGAACTTGGCACGGGATCGGAAATTCTCGGGTTATTTCGTAACCTACCCCACGGACCCTAAATATACATGTATATTAAGAGTGCCTGCCTACCCAAACAATAAGAAACACAGGGACATGTTCCGCTCGAAACATATATGATAAAATATTATCATATATGTTTAAAGAAAATACAGCGGGACATGTCTATCTATCTATATATATATATACTGCCTGACTCCCCTTTCGGGTATTACTGGCAGGTGCGCGTCTGTGCTGGAATAAAAACTGTTAGTCATTGGTTAGGGTGCCAAATTTTAAAAGTATTGTGAGTGTTAGATTAAAAGTTCTGGTAAAACAATTTTGGTTATTCAGGGACGGCTCACTATCTGAAAAGAATCAAGACTCTTCTTGAATGCAGCAATATCGGGTTGCTGTATGATTGTTTCTGGTAGGCTGTTCCAAAGTATCACTGTATAAGGAAAAAAAGAATATTTAAAGTAGGAAGCATTTGTGTGGATCTGTCTAAAAGATTTTGTGTGCATATGTCGGGTGATCCTAACTGGTCTTTCAAGATAAGTTGGTATGGGTACTGCAACAAAACAATTCACAATTTTATAAAACATGGTGACTCTGGTGATGTCTCGTCTATATTGAAGAGTTTGCCAGCCAAGATCCTTCTGCATGCAGGTGACACTGTCATAATGAGAAAAAATATTTTGAACCCATCTTGCTACTCTACGTTGTACTTTTTCTACTTTGTTGATATAGGATGTTGTGTAAGGGCTCCAAACAGTTGATGCATATTCTACCTGGGGTCTAACCAGTGTTTTGTATGCTGTTTCTCTGATCTTCTTATTTTTGGTCTGGATGTTTCTGCGGAGAAAACCTAAAGTTTTATTTGCATTAGATGTTATATTGTCAATATGCTTGTTCCAGGAAAGATCTTCAGATATAGTAACACCTAGGTATTTGGCATTGTCATGTCCCTGTGATAAGAATCACCTAGCGGAAACAAATGACGTACATGTAATTTAATCGACATAGCAACGCTTATGAGGGTAACATTCGGTGATGACGACGGGGCATCGCCGAAATCTATCTGATTACGCTTTACACATCAATTAGAAAACAAGACGTTTGTTTTCACCTACGACGTCACGGGACTTATCGCCATTTTGTTTTTACGAATGTTTATGGCGGATAACTGTAGGTCAGTCATTTTTAAAAGTTAACATAGGGAACTTACTCCCTTCGATGTTCACCAAGAAATTTAAGGGAGATACTTACAACTAGTTACACGTATTCTCTTAAACGCCAAATCACATGCGTGAATTTAATCCAATGACAAACAGATGAAAGATGTGTCAAACTTCTCACATTTTGATAACCATACAATTATCAAATTTAAATCCGTAATGGTAATTGCAAATGATACCTCCTGTAGACAACAATATTTGTGAATATGGCATTTTTTAAATTTGTAATACGAATGGATTGCAAATTTTCTAAATACAAGGGATATTTAGGTGCCTTTTGATTTTCGCCACCCACTCAGCGAGGGTGGCGAAATTGGCGAAAATAAGACCATGGCGGAAACTTCCCAAAGTACGGTATGTTACCCGTCATCCAAAAATGAGCGATCTGGGAACCACGTGTTTGAAAAAGAAATTGGTTCCAGTCGATGTCAACAAGAACTTCAAAAAAGTTCTCATACAGGAAGGTAGAATGATCATTCAAAATTTAGGAAGTTCAACTAAATTCGAATGTTCCCATCCTAGTCTGCCGGTTCGGTTTGCACAGTCCTACAAGAGACAATATTTTATGACTTTTTTCGCGTCACGAGATACATAGTCTTCTGTATTAGAAATGAGCCTGTACGTGACATTTCCAACAACTTGAAATGTTCGTGAGGTGCAAACACTGAGAGGCGTAGACAGCCACAAACTGTAAATATAAATTTACCCTTTGGTCTACAGATACTTGGAGACCTTATCTATTAATTAAGCATATAGTGAAGACTCTGGTCAGACTGTGCGGATGCACAAGCTGGTCAGATTCTTTGCTTTGCGCATATTTAAAATTGTTGGAAATCTCAAGCACAGACTCGAATGAACATTCTAGATTAGCGCAGTTAGACCAGGAGGGTCGTTATTGTTCTCATTTCCTAGGGGATCCTTTTTTGTGACTGTACATAGGCCTACGTGTTACACATCACGCGAAAAAGACTTTCTGAGAACTCTGTGGTTAAAATATTTTAAAAAAGTGATTGGATAGGTCAATCAAAGGTCGCATTTCAAAACGAATAATAACATATAGAAAGTTAGAAAAAATATTTTTCTAAATCCCCCCCCCCCCCAAAAAAAAACATACAGAGAGTGAAAATGTTCGGACCTGATCAGTCTGTTCATAGCGCTCAGTCTGAGCAGGATCGTTTCAATTAACAAAATCGTGAAATTGACAAGTTGAATGGTTTTGGAATGATTTCGGAGTAAGATTGAATGAGTGTGTGGAGCGAGTTTTAAATGAAATTTAAGGGAGGCAATCCATAATTTTTTTTTCAGGATGAGCCAAATAAGCAAAGTTTTATTACATCCCTTTAATAAAATATGTATTCTACAAGTTCTAGAAATAGCTTCTTATTTTTTAAACACCTAATAAGAGCTTGTGTCTGTCAGTGAAATCAGTGCAATTTTCTAGCTCAATATCTTTTAAAGTGAGTTTGTAGCAGCGGTTTTTAAATGGTTTGAGTGAGTGTCAGGAATGACTAAACGGAGCGCTGAGTGTGCGATTTTAATATGTAATTGATTCACGATGTAACTAGCTGTACTTTTCGCTCTTGCTAGATGGCGCCTTTTCGTCTGACGGCTCACATATTCATCTGTTCATTTCAGCTGGCCAACAGCCATAGAGATGGTATCAAGCGGTAAAATAGATGTTGCCCCGCTGGTTTCACACCGCTACAAACTGGAACAAACGCTTGAAGCCTTTGAGAAGTCTATGTCTGGAGATGGAATGAAAATTATGATAGACTGTTCGAAGCACTCGGCTGCCTGAGATCAGCTGCAGATCATCGGGATTTCTGATATTACCATTTTACTCAGTTCAACTTTGGTCGCGCGACCGTCTACTTAAAAGAAACCATCGGGTAGTTTAGTCCAGCTAGTTGAACACGAAAGAAGTACATTTCGATGACTCAGCACGAAACAGTTGTAAATACCTATAAACATATAGGCAGTTATAACTGTTTTGCGCTGACCCATCAATATACAATAACCCGACTTCGTTGATACGTGGATTGCCGACTGTAATTAATTTGTCCCGAGTTATACTTGGTGCACTATATGTAACAAAGTCATTATGAATATAAATTTGTACTTACAAATGGGCCTGCGCAGGATATTTCCAACAATTTCATATGTGCATGACAGGCGGACATAAGTATCATAGAAAATCACACAGTGCATCAAAAATACTTTGCGATTGAGAACAGAGACTACATCTGCATTTGGCATTTAGTTAAGACTGATGCACAGACTGGTCCGAATCTTAACGTTACGCTCATGTGAAATTGTTGGAAATGTGTCGCACATGCTCAAATTATAGGCTCATGTATACAATCTATTACATATAGCTTATAATAAATATAACGATAAAAAAATAACATTACCTTGGCAGCATATAAAGGACTTAAACATTGGTCTACATTTAGTTAATTCAAATGCGGCATCCATTTGTATAACAATTTGTTTAATTAGATTTGCTAGCGTTTTTCCCTTTTAAGAATGACTTGACAAAAACAACATTTTTTTTTCAACCCAAGACCTTGCTTTATTCTCCTTTTTTTGTCGTCGCTGTATGTTGCTTCTTTGCTACTACCTTGAGATATTTATTGTCAATGGTGAAACACAAATGTCCCACGAATAATGCATTTTAGCCCAATTTACCGAAGGTCTGGGGAGCTAATGCGATGACATGGTCCCCTTTCGTTTCTCCCTAAACAATTTCAGGGTTCAGCGCAATACTTTTGTAAGTGCCTATATTTATAGGCACTTTTAATGGTATTGCACTGAACCCTTAAATTCTCGTATACGATATAAAAGTCCATAAATATTATTTAGGCCTTGAAAAATTTAACTGGATGATTGCTAGGTCTATAGGAAGGTTGGCCCACCGGGAAGCACGAGTAAGAGGACTTGGGGATTCATCTCAAAATAATATTGTCTAAGTGATAAAGTCCATATATAAATTATAATCCGTTTTCCTCGAAACTTTCACATGATGAGAGTTGGTTCATAAAGAAACTTCTTTCTGAAAATGGGATGGGTTCATCCGAAATCACGGTAAAAGAGATAAACAGATTTTCACAAATAATATTCAGTGTTATGCAACCGAGTAAACAAGAACGATAAAGTTCTCTTTAAACTGTCATATGATTTAAGACGGATGAAGAGAGTATAAATTTTGTTGATTTCATTGAGGTATGAAACTAACAAGAGGCCCAAGAGGGCCTGTATCGCTCCACTGGATTAAAAATCTCAAGATTTGAAAGAGAGATATTGAAACTAGAAGGTAATGAAAGTGAACAGCATTCAAAAGGAATTCTGACTTTTTCTAAGTTGAAACTAACTTATGAAGAAATGAACTTATTTAACTTATATGTAAAATTACAAGGAAGAAAACTATATAGATATCACTTTGAAACAAGAGGACCAGAATGGCCATAAACCTCTGACCTGAATTTAATTGATCCAGTGGATCTCATCCAATCCAAATTTCTTGAAAAACTTTAGAAGAGGGTCACCCAAGGAACATTCTGGTAAAGTTTCATAGAAATAAGCCTAATGGTTCAGGAGGAGATGTCGTTCAAAGATTTCGGGGGCAAAAAAAGCCCCACCCTGCCACGCCCGTATTTGGGGTCAATCAAAATTTCTTGAACAACTTTAGAAGAGGGTCACCCAAGGAACATTCTGGTAAAGTTTCATTGAAATCGGCCCAATGGTTCAGGAGGAGATGAGGTTCAAAGGTTTCGGGGTCAAAATAAGCCCCGCCCTGCCACGCCCATATTTGGGGGTCAATCCAAATTTCTTGAATAACTTTAGAAGAGGGTCACACAAGGAACATTCTGGTAAAGTTTCATTGAAATCGGCCCAATGGTTCAGGAGGAGATGAGGTTCAAAGATTTCGGGGTCAAAATAAGCCCCGCCCTGCCACGCCCATATTTGGGGGTCAATCCAAATTTCTTGAATAACTTTAGAAGAGGGTCACACAAGGAACATTCTGGTAAAGTTTCATTAAAATTGGCCTAATGGTTCAGGAGGAGATGTAGTTTAAAGATTTCGGGGTCAAAATAAGTCCCGCCCTGCCACGCCCATATTTGGGGGTAAATCCAATTTTTTTTTGAACAACTTTAGAAGAGGGTCACCAAAGGAACATTCTGGTAAAGTTTCATTGAAATAAGCTCAATGATTCAGGAGGAGATGTCGTTCAAAGATTTCGGGGTCAAAATATGCCCCGCCCTGCCACGCCAATTTTTGTGGGTCAATCAGAATTTCTTGAATAACTTTAGAAGAGGGTCACACAAGGAACATTCTGGTAAAGTTTCATTACAATTGGCCTAATAGTTCAGGAGGAGATGTCGTTTAAAGATTTCGGGGTCAAAATAAGTCCCGCCCTGCCACGCCCATATTTGGGGGTCAATCCAAATTTCTTGAACAACTTAAGAAGAGGGTCACCAAAGGAACAATCTGGTAAAGTTTCATTGAAATTAGCTCAATGATTCAGGAGGAGATGTTGTTCAAAGATTTCGGGGGCAAAATATGCCCCGCCCTGCCACGCCCATATTTGGGGGTCAATCAAAATTTCTTGAACAACTTTAGAAGAGGGTCACCCAAGAAACATTCTTGTAAAGTTTCATTGAAATCGGCCCAATGGTTCAGGAGGAGATGTCGTTCAAAGATTTCGGGGGCAAGATAAGCCCCGCCCTGCCACGCCCGTATTTGAGGGTCAATCCTAATTTCTTGAACAGCTTTAGAAGAGGGTCACCAAAGGAACAATCTGGTAAAGTTTCATTAAAATTGGCCTAATGGTTCAGGAGGTGATGTCGTTCAAAGATTTTGGGGTCAAAATAAGCCCCGCCCTGCCACGCCCGTATTTGGGGGGTCAATCCAAATTTCTTGAACAACTTTAGAAGGGGGTCACCCAAGGAACATTCTGGTAAAGTTTCATTGAAATCGGCTCAATGGTTCAGGAGGAGATGTCGTTCAAAGATTTTGGGGTCAAAATATGCCCCGCCCTGCCACGCCCATATTTGGGGGTCAAATCAAATTTCTTGAACAATTTTAGAAGAGGGTCACCCAAGGAACCTTCTGGCCAAGTTTCATCAAAATCCACCCATTGGTTCAGAAGGAGAAGATGTTTAAAGAAAAGTTTACGCACGCACGGACAGACGGACGGACGGACGCACGACGGACACCTCGCCATGACAATAGCTCGCTGGCCTTCGGCCAGTGGAGCTAAAAACCTAATCACAGTGTATGAATATGCGAAGCGGATTCATACATGAATGTGATCATGTTTTTAGCTTCACAACTTAAGAAAGCAAAAAAATATCATCTTCATATCTTATGATTTGATATCATGGATCAAAAATGTAAAGAATTGTTATTCAAGAAACAGATTTCTTAAGCGATAGTTTAACGCCGCTTTCAACATTGTTTTCAGTTATATCGCGGCGGCTGGAGTACCTTACAATGGTTTCCTGGTATTTCTCTCACCAGTACAGCCACCACATCCTTTCCTAGCCTCCAGCTGCTATATCACATAGGTCTACGATTATCAACCCATTGGTGAGAGACAAATAGTCGGAAAGAATGAATGCTGCCGTCGGGTCATTGGGGAATAAGACCAACTTCAATCCAATCAAAACGCATGTATATTGATGGACACAACCAAAATGAAATTATGATTCTATTGTTGTAAGAAGGTTCTTTGTGGACACTTAATGAAAACATACGAAAGGGATCACTGTTAAAAGATAATTGATTGAGAGAAAGTCGGCTTAGTTAATTTAAGATTTACACTTTCATTTTTTAAGAAATGGGGTTCCTGAAATATATATTATACTAAGGAACACCGTACAGAGCAGGACCTTCATGAGCATTTTGTTTTCATCAGCCCTGCGTTCAGGATTCCAAAACGGTGAAAACTGTTTGCCAATTATACCCCGCTTTGCACGTGTGCGTGCCTGCAAGCGGGGTATAATTGGTGAACAGTTCGCACCGTTTTGTAATACTGAACGTATGGCTGGTTAAACTTGACAACTTGAACTTGTCAGATCGTTCACCCTATGGCGGATCCACAATGGCGGATTCAGGATTTCTGTAAAGTGGGTTCAAACATACGAATTCTGATGGGGCTTTTAGAGACTCAGGTTTTGAGAGTCTGAGATTCACAAATAAGTAGCAAGGACTATCAAAACTACCTGAAATTAGTCAGTAGGGCCTTCTGGAAATCAACTTCATTAAGAATTGAAGACCGTTAAAAAGTCTTCAAATTTTTTTGGAAGTTGATCCCCAGAGGTACACGTCTATCCAATACGCTGTGTATGTAGCTGGATAGCCAATGGAAAAGATTCAATATTTGCACAAGATATGGGAATGACTAAAATGCTGCGATAGTCTATACTTCAAGCTTGAGATTCCTAAAAGTTAAGAGATGACTATAATGAGACTAACTACAGTTTAAACATCGTGAAATTGACAATCTGGGTGATTTAGGAATGGTTCTGGAATGAAATTGAATGAGTGTGTGGAGCGATTTTGAGTGAGTTTAATGGGAGGTAATCCAATACCGCCAATTTCGTTCAGGATGAACAAAATTTGCAATATCCATTACATCCCTTTAACAAAATATGCATATAAGTTTTATAAATAGATTCCTATTTCTTCAGGCACTAATCACACTTACAATTTTAGTTATGAAAATGAAATTCCGATTATTTTTTTTTTATAGCTCAAATCATTTTGAATGAAGTTGTTGATTCTATCATTTTCAGTGATTTTGGAGCATCTTTGAATGGTTTGAGTGAATGTTTGGAATGAATGAATGGTGCGCTGAGTGAGCAATTTAGAATGGTTTTGATTGAGATGAATGTCAATTTCAGGATATAACTTACTGTAATCCTAGGAACCCTATTTGTCGACGAGATACAAAATCCCAGGGGTTCGTCTTCTAACTAAAACCGAATTTTGGCTGAATTTCCCTATGACAATAAAATGATAATTATACCTCAGATGGGTTACCCTAGTGGGTAAGCAAAATGAACTTCAACACCAATATACTTGGATTAAACCTTTAATAAAAAATACAAAACTTGATCAAATTTGTGGGAAAAATAACACAATGTGAAGCTTTGATAATGGATGGCTAAAATAACTTAAGATAAATGATGAAGGTATAATCGTGATATGGAACATAAAAACACAACTCTAAACAAGCTCTGGGTTCAAGATACAAAACGGTTTGCAAATGTTCAAGAATGATATCCTGCCTTGTACATGATTCCATGTGCAAAGAGGGGTTCCATTTCTAGAACAATCCACGAACATTATCTCGAATGCAGCGTAGGGAATCGGAAAACATTTACATGTACACTCAGGGAGTAAATTATCAAATTCTATGAAACAAGTACAATTGAAGTTTACTTGCTTTGAATAAATATTATAGTTCTGCAAATTCTATGGTTTTTGAACTGAATTTTAATCTATTACATTTTCTTAAATATTGAAATGTCTTATCTTTGTACTATATGTTAAAATTGTGTTACTTGATACACATTTCGAACGATCTATGCAAAACTATTGTAAGTGCCTATAAATGTATAGGCACTTACAATAGTTTTGCACTGACCTCTCAATTTAGCTTACAAAAGTTAGATTGCTTGACAGTTTGAAACATCATTTATGGTACCATTTTCAACTTTAATTTCAACAAAAACCTGACTTTTACAACAATTTCATCTCGGCCTGATGGACAGACATCAAGCAGTTTAGACAGTCACATGTTTTTATAAGAAGATGGCCCAACTGTCCCTACATACTTTTATACCTTTTTTTAAGTGTAAAGGGCATAGTGAAGACTTTTGTCAGACCGTGTGGATGCATAGGCTTGTCAGTCTTAATTTGATGCTTATTTGAAATTGTTGGAAATGTCAAGCACAGGTTCATTTAGCCCTTGCTAAAGTCCACTATGATACCAATCTACATTTCTTGATCTCTCAATACATCCCTTGCAAGAACTTTATCAAGCGCAGTATTCCAGGAATTCTTGTGGAAATCCATAGGCATTAAAAAGTGATTGTCTATAGTCTGAACACGACTTTAACAAAATGCTTTAGGCTTTATAAACAGATAAACAGAAAGTCTTGAGAATAAAACAATATAGAGTGGTTGGCATAAAACTATTTTAAGTTAGTAGACCCGTAAAATTTCCGCAACGTTTCAGAAATAATGAACTTTAACAGTGTAAACCCAGGTTTCCTAATGATTTTCATTATGAAAATATTAACCGAGGTTTCCTAATGATTTTCATTGGGAAACCTCGGTCAACATTGTGAAAGTTCATGAGTGCATAATGTTGCAGATCTATTACGGTTCCACTACTTTAAGTGCTACAATTATTCACCCCAACGACTCAATATCTCAATATAGCCCTAATATAGCCTAATAAGTGACAGAAATTTTAAAATATAATTCTGGAACAAATTACTCCCCCCCCTTTTATAATTACAATCTTTTCTTTTAATCTTTTTCTCAATTTATGAAATTAAAGACTGACTCAAATAGAAAGAGAATGATGATTAGAATGAAAAAAAAACACTGAAAAGTGAATGAAATTCATGTTATAGAAAAAACAAGATGTGTTTGTGAAACACGAATGCCCCCGTAACGGCATTTTTTTTCAAAGTTTGACCTTGACAGATGACCTTGACTTTGTCTCATGACCTTGACTTTGGTACCAGCGGATGTAGAAAACTGAGAAATCACTTAATTCCTTTTCTTTTTTGCACAATATTTTTTCCGGGTATGAAATACCAGGAAAAAGTTAAAATTGCTCCAAATCATTTTCTTTGCATAACAGGTATTCAAATTTATGACAGTAATATTGATAATACATGTAAATGTACAATAGCTATTTGTGGGTTGCACTTCACTCTTACAAATCTCTACAAAAATCAGTCAAACTGAATCTAAGCTTTCAAAATTTCTCCAAGAGACCATAATACACACCCATACCATATTACATTTTGAGGATTCAGTGGAAGAATGTATGAATTGTCTATACAGTGTATAGATACTTATCATGCTGAATAAATTTTGGCTAAAAATTTGCATCAAAAAGCACTGGAAGTACCAACTTTTGGTCAATTTGTATTTGAAAAACTAAACCTATTGACAATTTCGGTTTGAAAGTCAGAAATAGGAGGTGTAGTTAACATCAGACTGCACATATGTGCAGGCTGATGTTTGTCTATAGCTCCTGCCAAAGAAGGAATATTCCGGGTTCAGCATGACATGAGTTAATACAGTCTTTCAGTGAAACCTTGATTTATACAATACATGAGATTAATTAAATCATAATTCATAATCAAAAGTAAAACAAAACAAATAAAACTTAAAGGTAAGTCCAAAAACAGGGATTAACTTTTTCACAGAACAAGAGCACCAATCATAAAAAGAGAAAATTCACTATAGAGAACAAAATATCCCAAGAGCATGAGAGGCTTGCCTTAGCTACAGCTAACAACATTGTGAAATTGACAAGCTGAATGATTTTTTACCGAAAAATGAATGAATGCCATGAGTGCATTTAAATGAAATTAAAGGGAGATAAACCAATATTGCTAAGTCTGTTCAGGATGAACAAAATTAGCAGTATTTATTACCTCCCTTTATAGAAATATGCATGCAACTTTTATAAATAGCTTCCTATTTCTTCAAGAACTAATCAGACACTTGCAATTTCACTTATGTCAGTGAATTTGCATTTTTTTCTATCAATATTTTTTCTGAATGTAATTATGATCTGATCTTTTTTTTTAAGCACTTTGGACCTTTTTTTAATGGTCAGAGTGGGTGTTGGGAATGAATAACTGGAGCATTGAGAGAGCGATTAAGAATGGTTTCGATTGAAAATGTCAATTTCACGATGCTACCAGCTGTAAGGATCCCTCACTCTGTTAAGCTGATGGGGAACCTCTTAACCAGTTTATCAGAGTTTTTTTGCTTGAATGAGGTTTAATGGTGTTTTTAACAATTTTTCAGTCGTATTTCAGAAGCTGGAGCACCTAATAACATATTCCTGGTAATTCATGGACTAGCACTACCATTACATCCTTTCCTAGCCTCAAGCTGCTATCTCACTTAGGTTTACAATTATGCATCTAATTGATGCAGACAAAATGTTGGAAAGGATATATGAGCCTGTGTGTGACATTTTCAACAATTTGAAATGTGCATTAGGTACAAACATTGAGTAGCATACACAGCCACATAGTGTAAATACAAAATAACCTGATGGTCTTCAGATACTTTGAGACATTATCTATCTTTTAAATGCATAGTGAAGACTCTAATCAGACTGTGCGGATGCACAGGCTGTTCAGAGTCTTTGCTTGGCGCATATTTTAAATTGTTGGAAATCTCAGGCACAGGCTCTTATGCTGCCGTCGCGGATCAAACCCAAGCCATGCGATGATTGAAGAGTTCATCAAGAGAGAGTGCTTTATTATAGCAAGTATATTACACCATCTTGCACCCTTCTGCGATCAGTATCTTTGTGCCCCTTATTATTCCTCAGTCATCTCTGAGAAAACAATTAAATTTCTACAAGCTAATGCCACTCTTTATCAAGAAATTGAAAATTATGTTGATATATTCTTATTCTTCTGAAATGGATGCTATTTCAAAAAAAAAAGTTTAGGGATATTCCAGCCAGTCTGGCTCAAAATTTCACCACAATAGTTAAGTAGAAAGCAGGGAGTGTAGACAAAGATCAGACTGAACATCTACCAGACTGCATATCTGTGTAGGCTGATCTTAGTCAATACTGTCTGCTTGAGCTTTCTGAACTGAAGGAATTCGCCATGAACAGTAGGAAAAGGATTAAGAAACACAAGTGTTGAATTGCCATGCACAACTTGTCTGACACAGGCTTTTCTACATTTCGACAAGTACATTTTCAGGGCACTTGTCCTTGGACAGGTCAATTCCCGAGCAGATCATGGAATAGTACTTAATAGATTTAATAGATTAATTCGGCTATTTTTTGTATCATAGAGCAGGAAACTTTCTTTTCAATGAAGAAAATGCTGCGCTTCAGCATTTCTTCATTAAAGACGGTGTTTTCTCAATTTTCATCTATTCTCTATTTTGCTGACAAGTTCTTTTTATCACTGACAAGTAAAATTACCTCTCTCACTTGTCCAGGGACAAGTGGAGAAAATCCATATTTCAACACCCTGAGAAAGTAATAATGTCAATAGAAATCTGTTCCCCATTCTCCAATATACAGATTTAAAGCTGTAGTTATGTGGATTTGTTCTCCCATTGGACATTATTCATATTGAAGAAATTTTCAACTTACATTGAAAAAAACTTATATTTTTTCTTTTACTGAAATTCAAACATGTCCGCATGAGAAGGTGGAAAAATTGCAACTATGCAAAAAACTAACTTTTCTAATCTCTGATTGTTTGGCTTCAGGATTTATATTTTGAGTGATATGAATTTCTACTTTTTATGGCTCAGAAACCCAATATTACAAGTTGTTAAAATGTAAGAAATTCCAAACATTAACAAAACAACTATTAAAATAATATGAAAGATTACAAAATGGCTGACGGTCTCCCCTATCTGTATCCAACTACCAGTATCACCCACAAGGAGGAAAAATTGCTGGAAAGGAAAAGAAAATTAGTGTGATATACCATAAAAACTCTCATACAACCTCCCTGGGTGCTATTAGAATCATCCCGTTTCTATTAGAAGGGGATGGGAGTTGACATTAGAGGCTACAGATGTTAAAATGTCAAAGATTTACCATGACTGCAAAACTGTGATCAAAGTTTGAAAGTTATTCCTGAATGTCAATGAATATGATTAACCATAGTGTAGGAGAGAAGTTTACAGGCCTTGTGAAAAATCCAGAGTGTAGAATACTCAGAAAATCAGAGAAAAACTCCAAAGAAATATCTTTTTAAGTATAGACTAAGATTGGAGTTTGACCGGGAAATTTTTTATTGACTCATCATTAAATTCATCACAGTATTTATTTTGCCAAGGTGTAGGTTTATTAAAGGCTTCAGGTTTTGTAAAATCTCTCAAAAATGGTTGATTTTGATGTCTGAAAAATAGGCTAGGGTTACTTTAGAGCATGAGGCTCTATAAGAATTTTCATGGTATGGTCATACAGGGAGACCACAATAATCAAGTGTGCCATATGCAATAAAAGTTCATATAGAGCCTGATGCTCTTATATAACCCCATTCCCTAGTTCAGATGTCATGAGTGAAATTTTTATCTTATATTCTGAGTGAATTGTACCCTAGTTAGTTCAAAATGCCTGTATTAAATACTGGAGATTTACTTGTCTGTGGACAAGCATGTTTTGCCACTTTCCACGTCTTTTAACAACTGTCACCTTTAATCTCACACCCTTCTAATGGAAACATCATGATTCTAATAAACCCTAAGGGTTGAATTAGAGCTTTTATGGTATGACAACATTCCACTACAGGTGCAGATGCAGGAATTGTGAAATATTCAAAGTTAAAAAAGTTGCATATTCCTATTTTTTTTTTTATCATTTTTCAAAATATGTTTGTCAGCTTCATATTATTGAATTCTCTTGTGATAGTGAATAAAAATGCTGGGTGTCAAATGAATATCATCAGTATTTATTAAGGTATGATTGAGGTGAATTGGAAACTTGTCATCTCATTGCTGCAAAACACTAACCATGCCAGATGATGACAATAGCTGGAATTTTTGTTTCGAAATATATATGTAGTTGGTTAATTCCCAGATTCCCAGAGATATAACTCATAATATCTTAGGTAAATAGGAGTATTTTTTTTCACTACCTGGCCCTGTTATGTTTTGCCTAAACCAAACCTTATATAACCTATTAAACCTCTACAGGAAGTATTAAGAGATAGCAAAGGTTTCATCTTTTGAATTTACAATTGCTGTGAAAATTTGCCCAATTTGGAGACAATTTACAGCATTTATCATAAAATGAACAAATCAAACAATCAAACAAGAGTAAACTTACCAAGCCTATAACATCCCCAAGTAAAAGAACGAGGAATGTGAATGATTTCAAAGGCACATGGGTTACCAGGTTTATAGCTCGCATGGCACATGCCACCAGAATAAACGGTATCGTCAACTGAAATGAAATTTGAGTTTGTGAGTGACATTTCCAATAATTTCACATGCATGTAATGAACATATATTTTAGTGACCATACAACAATACAATGCAATTTATAATGATCAATTACCATCTGAGGAGGGGTTTAGACATAGTGAAGACTCTGGTCAGACTGTGCGGCTGCACAGGCTGGCCAGAGACTTCACTTTGTGCATTCGTGAAATTATTGGAAATGTTACACACAAACCAAATTTTTTTAACAAGTCCTACTCTCAGGATGCTTTAAGGTTTGCAAATGTTAAAAATAGTACTACGCTTTGCATATGAGTTCACATGCAAATTAAAGTGCGTTTAAAGATCACATGCAAAGTGGAATATCATTTTTCAAATGTTAAGCAAATGTTTTCATCTTGAAAACTTGGCAGCATTTAATATTGCAGGAATTTAGTATTGTAATATTTAGTAGTATCTTTTTAATTTGTATTTTCTTATTTACTGATTTAAAGATGGTCGAATATGAATAAGAGTATACAGATGAAATAGAAGAACTATTAAATCCTTTCATTATTAAGATCTAATACAGTCTGCAACACACATAAATTGACTTAAACATTATGAAGGTTTACATAGAAGTCCTAGAGTAAACATCAAAGTTGCGATTTCTAAAATGTCACCTAATTGCTTTACCATAAAATTTGGTTATTGGTAACAGCATGCATGTTACTATTGTTTTCGGTCAGAAATCAAACTTAAACATTTAATAAATAATTTGATAAAGCTTGAGCAACTCAAAGGCATGTAAAATACATACATGTGCATATAGCCAAACATGATGTGTTTGTTAAGCACTCAAGTCCCTGCTACCATCAATCCATATTTGACCTTGAAAAATGACCTTGACCTTGCCACAGATGGCCTTGACTTGGTACACATGCTGAGGCTTAAGAAAAAACTAACTGAGTTCAGAACTGACACATGATCACATAAAAAATGGAAAAAAAAATAGGCCTATTGATTTTTTTCTAGAAAAGAATCTACTATTGCTGTTTAAAAACCATGCTTTTAAGAAATTGTGATAGTTAGTATCTCTTAAAATTTAAATCTAGCTTATACATCTGAAATAGATTCAACTTAAAAAAGGGGTTCAAGCAATTTTAGTGTAGAATAAAAAGACTAAATATGTGAAAACAATGAGTTTAAGGTAGTGGACCCGTAATAGGTCTGCAACAGTTCAGAATTCATGGTCTTTTACAATGTTGACAGAGAATTCTTAATGAAAATCATTAGGAAACCTCAGTTAACACTGTTAAAGTTTATGACTCCTGGAATATTGCAGAACTACTAAGGGTCCACTTCCTTAAGTGCAGGTGCTTCTCTGCTATGGCAAGTTATGAACATACAAATGTAATTAAGTGATGTATTTTTAAGAAGATAACATATCTCCCCTATTATGATTTCCCTCCCTGATCAGTTGCTTCTCCCTATAATTTTTAACCAAAAAACTCTTATTTTTGTTTTTTAAAAATATCTCAATTTTGAGAATTTTGTATTTTTCTTTAATACCAGTTAATTATCTATACTCAATCCTTCAAATGTTTAAATGAAATTAACCTGAAATTAAAGGTGGAACACAAAGCATTACATTTTGAAAGATATTTTGCTTCAAGAAAAAGTTAATAAATGTTGATCTTTTGTGAAGCTCCCATGAGTATTAAATAAAGTAAAAAAGTAAACAAGCAAGACTTTGAAGGAAAAACTACTTATCAAACCATCCCATGTGAAATTTAAGTTAAAAACAAATCCTTTTTCGTAAGGGATGGGGATAGATTGGCATCACATGCAAATGTTTTGGGGTTTTGTGTCAGGAAGGTTAATGTATAAGAAAAGATTTGAAAACCTATCTCAAAGCATTACCTATATGACAAATTCAGATCATGAAACAATTGCCTGTGAGTGAGAGGTAATGGGATGGAATTTGAGGAATCAGAGAGATTGACAGAAAAAAAACTTACCTTGATAACAATTAATATTCCCATAAATGGGGGGTTAGAAATCGATAAGAAACAGAAAACAGCAGCTACATCAAAACTGAAACAAACACCATATTGTTAGTGATTACATGAGGGTGGAGCTATTTTGTACAGCTAGCCTCTAACAATGTGTATGGAACAACTTGTAAAGTCATTGAATTGCATTTCGTTTTTCAAAGATAAAATTGTAGAGAAAAGCAATTCTTAGCTTTGGATGGAGAGGGTATTTTGTATTTAGTAAAGAACAAATTGAAGAACAAACTGTGTTGAAGAAATTCTTAATACTAAATAATCCAAAAGAATAATTTTCTTTTGATAATACTACATGCTACGTATTATCTCACCAGGCTTTATCAATTCAATGACTTTAAAGTTTTTCTGAAAGCATAAAGGCAGAAAAACAATTTGAGAGATTGGAGCAAAATGTTTAATTAAGTTCCTTATTGAGGATTGAATGCAAAACTGTTTGGAAAACAAAAAAACTCTATATTTCTATTGGCATCCAGTTTTGCACTAACCCATGTGATATAAACTCTTCACAAAAGTTTTTGCATTAACCTCTCAAATTTCTAAAAAAAGAACAATGAAATTATGGTTTGCTCTCAGCTTTTAAGAGAAGGAGCTTTTGTCACTTTCTTTATAGCTGCAGTAAGATTTCTATTTGAAGTTAGAGAACAATTATTGTATGTTTTTAAGAAATGTACATTTTGAACTTAAATATCCATCAAATTATTCAGTTTATTTCTTTTTTTCAGCTCAGCAAGGGTCTTTGTTTTGAAGATTGCACCAACAACTGAGGCTAGGATCATTTAAATTTAGCTCACCCTATCAGAGAATGAGAGGAAGGATTTAGATTCTGCCCATTTAGTCCCAGTTTAACAAATCTCCTTAGAAAATAAAACCAAAATGAAATTCAGACAAAACTGAGAGCAATCCTTATATTACTGTGTATTCAGTTTGGGTAAAAGTCTACTTTTTATTATTGTGAAATGAGACAAGCAAGACAAATGGTCAGAGCAAAAATATTGTTAATGTCAATAAATTCATATCTACTAACAATACATTTGCACTGACCCCCTTGATCTACACTCGTCACTTAGATAGACCCTAAAAGAGAAGTTAAGCATGTAAGTTGCTAAGAGTAAGCATGCACACATTTCAATCCATATTTTTACAAATGGATTCTTTTTTCATTCAATCCAAATGCCAATAGAAATTTATAGATGCACCTTCATTTTATGCATGCAAGTGTAATTTCATGTGTATATTTGATACACATGTTTTTTGGGTTTTTTTAACACATTAAATTCAATGGGTCAATCTGATTTGTTAATTCACACACAGCCACCTGTAAGTGACCATGAATCAAGCAGACATTTAACCCAAACCACTACCCTGAAGATTACCAACTTTTTAAGCCAATCTGCAACAATTCTTAACATCTGGTCAATTTAGCACTTTTATTCAGATACCTCTTTTGATAACTGTTTTTATTAAATTAATAGGTTTTCAAACAATTCAACAATTTTATTTTTTTTTATATTTGTAGTAATGATTTTACAAACTGGCTTACTAAAATTGAAAAGTAATGACTCTTCAAGGCATGAACTTATTTGAAGAGAAAAATAATATTTAGGCAACAAAAGTTGAAGCAGAGCACTAGTATGTTTTGTAAGATTAAATATAGTGTTAAGCAAAATCTAGCAAAAGCAATGAAGAAACATAAAATCAGTGATAAATACATAGTAAGGCAATTCAATGAATCAGTTTAAAACCATATCAATACATTGCTGAAAATCCAAAAGACAGACAATTATTCTTCTGAAATTCTTAGAGAATGGAATCAATACATGTGAATGCATCCAAGTGATGCAATGACAGTTTTTAGATCCCGATGAAACTACATCTTGAGGAGCATTTGATCAGGTAACCTACAATATGAGCCAGTGTGTGACATTTCCAACAATTTGAAATGTGTATGAGGTTCAAACCTTAAGCAGCAAAGACAGCCTCATACTGTAAATGTAAAGTTACCTTCACTGAAAGAAAATTGTATAAGCAAAATGTAATTCTCCAGGCTGATCATTTTCAGTTGATCAGGCTTACATGGAATTGTTGGAAATGTCACACACAGGCTCAATTAGTTTTGAAATCTCAGCACTAAAAAGTTTTGAATACTTTTTCCTCGTATGTAGTCTTTGAATTTGATCATTTCAACAATGTTGATACGTAAGTCAATCAAAAAGGAACCATTATGAGAGTCCATGGCATTTTTTAGACGGGGTTTAAAGCCAATATCATTTCAGTTTTATTGTGATGGCTAGTGTACCTACAACCAGTGTTTTACTAGCATGGTTTAAGGGTGTGCACAAAACTAATCTTTGAATAAGTACCTATACATTTTAATGCCTTTGTAATAGTTTTTTTTTTAAAGCTCCTTCCTCTATGCTTTATGGTGACTTCTAATGGTTCCTTTTGAAGACATTTCACTACATGTTGATTTTCAAAGAGAGCACAGCAAATAAACTAAACAAAGTGAGTAAAAATGTGTGACAAACAGATAAAAGCAGTACTATTCAGTGATCATAAATAAAATCATCTACCAATGAAACCAAGATGCAGTGATTACAATACCAATAACATAATATTTTTTCATGTGCTATATAGCAAGTTTGTGATTGAATGACTCAATGAATTTAAAGACCAAGATATTTTGAGAAAATCATTGTGTAATACATCTTAATTTCAACCCTGATAATAGCAAGTTGCTGCTTAATTGCAACTGACTTAATGCACAAAAAATATTTAAATAACCTGATAATAGCAAGTTGCTGCTCAATTGCAACTGACTTAATGCACAAAAATATATTTAAACAACAAATACCTCCTTTTAGTAGCTACTTCTGAATAATCGCAACAAAAAAGTTGACAAATTCAGAATTACTATTTATAAGATTCCACTCTAATGACATTTAGTAAAGGTCAAAAGTTTTGTTTTATAGTCTTGTTTTATAAGTTATTTTCACATGACTTAACAATTCAACCCCTGTCCTCAAATTAAAGGTCAGCTGTCTAAATAAAATCTGCAAGATTGGCTGCCACAGCAATGTGACTTGCAACTCTCACAAGTACCCATTTAATCAACTGGGAGGAGAGAAGCAGCGTAGAACTAATTCTTTGCTAAGTACATATCCCGGCGCATGGTCAGTATTCAATTCAAAACCTACCATCTTAACCACAGGAGTTTTCTATGATACTGGAGCCCCTTTTACTATGCATCTTTAGATCATTCTTTGGGTAAGTCCAAAATTAAAGTTGTTCTACAGAAGTAACATAATATGAAATTCTGCCATGCATCACCTCATTGGAATTGTCTTCTAAAGACGATTTAAATGAGAGATTGTGAGGCAGAATATTACAATGAATGAAAACACCAGGTAAAATTGGTGATTTTGACTTACAATTAATTTTTTTGTAAGAAGTCTAGTAAATGGGCCCCTGGTGAAAAACTCATGTGTTTAATTATGTTGTGTTTTTTTTATCAAGAGGGACTAGAATTATTTTAACATTTTTATTACATGGAGAGAATTTCAGTCCACACAATGCTTTATCCCCTCCCATAATCATTTTTGACGCTGCTGGTGTACAAACAACATTTTTTCACAAAAGCTTGTTACACGAATGGTTTATTGCATCAATATCTTGATCTAATATGCAACAAAGATGATGAGTACATTATGTGTTTAATAAAGAGCACAAAAACTAAAAGCTAAACATCTACAAGAAAGACCATGCAACAAGCCTAAAATACTACCACCCTTTGGAAATAACAGAGTGATTTATGCATTGAATACCTTTAAAATCATAAGTAAACCCATAAAGGGAGGGTTTTCTTCATGTACAAAACAGAAAACACTTGCTGGATCAAAACTGAAAGAAACCAATTCAATGAAAATTGTTTAATGCGTAAAGGTAGTGGACCTGTAATAGTTCTGCAACTTTTCGGAAGTCATGAACTTTTTCTAAAAATATCCATGTGATATCATAAAAATTATCACATGGATATTTGTACACTTATAAGATACAATGTACTGTATTATGGGAATATTTTCAGAAAAAGATTTCTCATATTTTGTGATAAAAAAAAAGGCAAATGCCATCAGAATTGAACATGTAAGCAAAATTAATTTTTTTAAATTTGCAAGTGAAATTTCATTTTACTAGGACCTAAAACTTGAAGTCCTCGATTATTATGCCAAGACTACCATTTTTATAAGTATGATCATAATTTGATTTGGTTGTTTGAATGGGGTTAAACGCTACTTTCAACAATCTTTCAGTTATAACCGACAGCTGGAGACCTAACAATCGATTCCTGGAATTTCTCAAACCAGTACTATCATCACATCCTTTTCTAGCCTCCAGTCGCTATCCCACATAGGTCTACCATTATCAACCCATTGGTGGGAGACAAATAGTCCCAAAGGATGATTTATCAGCCTTGTCTCAAAACTTTATGAACAACCCTCATATTTTGAAAGCATTCAAATATTTGTTTTTTGTATAAGATCAAGAATTCTTGGAATTATTGAATTTTCTTAGTAGAATATTGCTCGATAATTTCACCACTAGACAGACAAATAATCAAAATGATAAACTCACTGTTTGAAAGATTTAGCTCTGGTTTCATTCATTTAACACTACTGTGGGAACCATTATGTGATGACATTGACAAGGCATTTATATGCAAAATTATGCACTTAAGGAGATTTTTGATGAAAAAAATCTATACAATAGCCCATTCTGATGGCTCATTACAATACGGTGGTAACTACCTTTATGTTTATAGGCAATTACAACTGCTTCATTCAGAGCCATCAATTCGGTTCTTTCTGCTTTAATTTGAATTTGAATTGGGGTTTTACGTCGCTTTCAACAATCTCTCAGTTATATCGCGACGACTGGAGCACCTAACGATGGATTCCTGGTATTTCTCACACCAGTACTACCACCACATCCCTTTCCTAGCCTCCAGTTGCTATTCCACATAGGTTTACGATTATCTACCCATTGGTGGAAGACAAATGTCGGAAAGGATAAGTGCCGCGGCCGGGGATCGAACCCGTGTGAATATAGACCCCTGGATTAGAAGTCCGGCGCGCTACCAACTGCGCTATTGCCGCGGCTCTTTCTGCTTTAAAGAAATAAAGATAATTGTTTTTCATTTAAATCAGCCATCTTTTATTTCATGAACAACCAAAGCATTCTTTTCTTTGAAACCATAGTACATAATGTTACTGTTGTTCACTCAATGAAAGATCAATGAGCCAATGTGTGACATTTCCAACAAATTCGTGTCTGGGTGATGGAAAGACGTTGAGCAGCCTAGACAAACAAACAATACAATTTAAATACTAACTGTCTGCCTGAAGAAGGTAATATAAAGCACAGCAAAGACTATGGTCAGACTGTGCGGCTGCACAGGCTTGGCCAGAGATTTTGCTATGTGCATTGTGAAATTGGAAATGTCACACATAAGCTGAAATGAATTTTACACTTTAACAAACATCTATGTATGAGATTAAAAGCATGCTTCTCTAGATTACTGTAAATAAATATTGCTTATGAATTATCCCCGCATCCAAGGTAACAAAAGGTTTGCAAACATTTGAATATAATTCCTGTCTTTCCACGTTCACGGATTTGTGCAAATCAGAGTATCATATCTTCAAAGGTTTTGCAAACCTCTTCATCTTGAATGCAAGGCAATTGGAGGACTTTATTCAAAACAATGGTTTGTACTTATAAATTGTAATGCACAAACAATAGTTTTGAGACATCTCGACTTGTTAGCATCTTTTAAGGCTTTCATGAAATGTAAGAATTGTCATTCTACCCTACACTCTTTTCCCTAATGGTCTCTTTTATATTTAGCCTATGCATCACTTATGCTGCAGAGAAGCACAAAAGCTGAAATAATTCAAAGAACTGCCTTTCAGGATGCAAAAATATTTGCAAATGTTTAAAAAATGCACACTGTTTTGCACTTTAGTTCATGTGCAAAGCAGTGTACTCAATGTGAAATGTTAACAAGCATGTTCATCTTGAAGTTGCAGCAATGATTTTAATGAAATGAGTCAGATGAGAATCTGGCTGCTAGAGTAAAAGCTTCAGCAAATAGGTTGTCAAGTGATTAAAGCCTTGTGCAGCTTTGAAAAAGAATTCATAATATGCGAATAAAGAAAAAACTCAAATATAGTAAGAATACCTTAGTAACAGTAATTTTTAAATGCACCATATTCTAACAAATTTAAGGAATATTCTTTGTTATTGTTGGCAAATAGTTTTTCAGCTAATATTTAATGTTTAACCCTGTCCAATGTTAAATAAAGTTTCTTGTATCTTGTAAAAGCTCCTAACATTTGAAAATTGTTCAATGTCAAATAAGTTGTGGCACTGTTGAATATATAATGAAGGGTCGGTGTATAAATATTGTAAAAACCTATAAAAACCACTGACCTTGAACATTCTACAGGAACATTTTCATAGGCATACATAAATGTCTAAAATAGAGCTCATGGGGCACACTTTGATTCTTACTGGTATCAATTCAGTGCACAATGAAGACTTCGATCGACTGTGCAGATGCACAGGCTGATCGGAGTCTCAATGTAGTGCACATGAGAATTAGAGTTACATTTCATGCATATTCTGAGTGACTGTTAGCAGAGAGTCAACTAAGATTATCCAGCGACCCCTCAACCATGTTCAGTCACATCCGTATTGTTTGAAAATGGCAACATACTTTGAAAAATTATTTTTTGATCATAACTTCCTCTAGAAATATCAAAATTGTCAACTATTTGTGTCACATTTATAAAACTATATGCCAACAATCTTTGATAGCGAGATGACAAAACATGTTTAGCATGGCTATCTAAAAATAGATTTCTGTGTGTCTTGATTCTAAGCGCAGAAAGTAGACTTGAATCTTTATTATTTAGCCGGATATTTTAAATGTGTCTTAGGTCTAAAAGATTGCAATTATAACAGCCAAGTGTATATTTCACTGCATTTATTGGAGTATAAAGTGCAATTGCCGTAGCACATAGATTAAACATAACACCCTTTGTGCGTTATTAGCTATGTGCTAAGGAGAATTGCACTTTACACCTATACACCTGTACACCTACCTATTAACACTGGCTATATTTCCAGTTCCAAATATACTTGTTAATATTAGGAACATCTAAAGCACAAGGTCAAGGAAATTCTCATTTGGAAATGTTATAACATTAAATGTCTGCTGCTAAAAGTCAGTTGGGAGTGCTTCTCTCATAACCTTAGTGGTTATAGGTTCAATTGATGGCTCAGCTTGAAACAGTTGTAACTGCCTATATTTTCATATCAATGACCCAGCATGAAACAGTTGTAACTGCCTATAAACATATTAATATATACTATATTAATATCAATAAACATTTTAATGCCGAGCCATATACATGCTCTTCAAACTGTAATGCTGTAGCCCAGCTTTTTCTTCATTTCAAACAAAGCTTTCTACCTTATGATACAAACATCAGGCCTAAATTATTCTATTAAATCTATTAAGTACTACCATTCCACTGTTTACTCTAGTAACTTGTCCAGAAACATTAGTGGCCTTGAAAAATTTACTTTGACGCAGGTAGAAAAGCCCGTCAGACAAGTCAAGTTGGGAAATTCCACACTCCTGCCCTAGCCTATTATGGAATAGGCAATTTTGAAAAATAAGCCTATAATGATAACCTTGACATCTGGACTCACATTTATAAAGGTTTTTACAAAACCCACCTGAGAATTTTTTATTAACTTAGAATTCTGATTAAGGTAGTAGACCCGTAATAGTTCCGCAACATGTAGGAAGTAATGAACTTTAACAGAGTTAACTGAAGTTTCCTAATGGTTTTCATCAGGAAACCTAGGTCAAAATTGTGAAAGGTCATGAGTTCAAAATGTTACAGAACTATTACAGGTCCACTACCTTAATGGATGAACATTACTGATAATAATTATTAGTTGTTATTGTAACAACTCATAAATCATATCTTTTATGTTCATACATTCATTATAGCAGTAACATCAAAATAACCGCTATTATCTGAAGTAGAAGTTTGAGTAACTTCTCAGGTGAGTATGAAAAAAGTTTTATGAGCTTAGGACCATATGGATAACCATGAATGTCAATGGGAGACTTTTGTGTGTTTTCTCCCTTGTTTGTACTATGGATTAAATTAGAGGTAAACCAAAATCATTAGAAAATTTTCCTTGGATTTTATCCAAGGTTTCTTTGGGGATGTTGCGAATTTTACTTTTGTAAATACAAACTACTTATAAATGCAATCTGTATTTATGATAAGGTTTTCAATCGTGGATAATAAAAGGATACAAAAAAGTAGGCCCTTCTAAGATCAGCCCTCATGAGATATTGTCTGCTCTTCCCATTGGCAATTTGATTGGAGATTGTGGCAAAGTCTAAACTTTCCAACTGAAAATAAAAACAATACATAGAATAATCATAAACTAAAAGAAAAATACTTTCTTTTGAAATAATTTCAAAAACTGTTTTTATTCCAGTTGAAAATTATGACTGATTTTAAATCAGGTTGTTCTGTAATGAGTTAAATATTATATATTATACTGACTTAAGGTAGTGGATCTGTTATAGTTCTGCAACGTTTCAGAAGAGATGAACTTTAACAGTGTTAACCGAGGTTTCATAATGATTTAATTGGGAAACCTCGGTTAACATCATGAAAGATCACACGTTCAGAAATGTTGCAGAACTATTACGGTTCTACTATCTTAATGCTTAAATTTTGCACCTACAAACACAACAAGTGTTACAGTACGTTAAATCGAGCACAAGATATTCCTAATTTGAATCTACACTCATCTTGCTCCAGCAACCATGTCTATTAACGGACCATTTTTATTAAGAGACCATTTTCAAAATCCCCACCTTTAAATCAATATATCTTAAAAAGAAGGTATAGTTGGTTAAAAGAATTATTGAAAATGAATCAAATGATATAGAGACCCAGCGGAATCGTCTCAATGAGATAATTCCATTTAGATTTAACAACATAGGATTATTGAATCTATCGCAATAATATGCATATTCAATTAAAAAGTATGATTCAGATTTGTAAAAGAAAACATGTATTAAGTGGTCATTTTCTTTCATGACTGCTTTTTGGTGGTCCCGTAAGTGGTTGCTTAAAACAGGTTTTAGTGTATAGGAAAATATGGGTATATAAATATATATATCTCAAAGAACAGCATGAGGTCAAACTACTATCTTGAATTAAATTTTTGTACTTTTTTAATGACAAGAGGACCATGATGGTCCTATATCACTCACCTGTGTATCTTTGTCTAAATCAACTATTATCAAATTTTCCAGCAAAAGTCATATTGTACTTATAAGAATTGTGGTCTCTTTAGTGTTAACAAGAAAATTGTCATCAAGGCCCCTTTTCCAATGATATGGCACAGATCCTTCCCATTTTTAAAAGGGTTCATCCTTGTGACTAAACAAACATTCTGACTAAGTTTCATGAAAATTGGACAATATTCGTGGGAGAGAGTAAACAAAAAAATACTCATTAAGGGCCCCCTTTTCCCGTGATATAAAACAGATCCTCCTTAGTTTCAATAAGGTTCATCCTTGTGACCAAACAATCATTTTGATCAAGTTTCATGAAGATTTGACCATATTTGTGGCCTCTAGAGTGTAAACAAGAAAATTGTTATTTAGGCCCCTTTTCCCGTGATATGGCATGAATCCTTCCCATTTTCAAAAGGGTTCATCCTTGTGACCTGACAAGTATTCTGACCAACTTTAATGATGATTGATTCATATTTGTGGCCTCTACATGTAATCTTAGTTTGTTGACGCCTGACGACGTATGACAGACGACAGACGTTCAATGATTCCAAAAGCTCACCTTGAGCATGATGTGCTCAGGTGAGCTAAAAATTACACAAAAGTTATACTTACAAACTTTGTGCTATTTTCCTGAGGTACTTTACCATTGGCCACAAACCCATTTTCAGTAGATTTGTGTACATTAGGTAACTCTGCATAGGTGTTTAAAAAGTTTGCTTCCATCACCATCCATACATATAGATTCCAACACATTGATAGGATAAACAAGCATTCATATGTAGAATATTGTTAAGGATCATTCATTTCATAATATATGTATATATTCAAACTCTTAAAAAAGACAGAATTGAGCTGAGCCTAAGATAGTCTTGGATAGAAAAAATCGTATTTCCTATTTCCTTAACGACAATTAGTCCAACCCAAACCATCTAATATGAGATTTCATTTTTATCAACACCAGACTATCTAAGTAAGCAGGGGTTGACACTAACTCCTAAGATTAAGGAGTCAATTGGACTTCTAACACATGAAATCAAGGAGTCAAAGCTCAAAATCAGGAGTCCAAATTTTCAGAATGGGAGAACATTGTGGAAAAGAAGAAATTGCTTGTTATAAGCAATTTCTTCTTTTCCACAATGTTCTACCAAAGAAGAGTATTTCTTTTTTTCCATAACACTACAGGATGCAAGCAAATGTTTTTTTCAACAATTTTTGTAGTGAAAGATCTATTGTTTTGACAAGTGTTAAAAAGGACACTGCTGTGTGCATTGGTTTTTCAAATCATTCTCATATGATCCTTGGAGTCCATTGGACTCAATATATGCAAATGGAAGGAGTCCCAACTGGTAAACAAGGAGTCCCCGTAGTGTCGAACCCTGGTAAGAGGCCAAAATATCTCAAAGGATCTCAAAGCAATACATCAACTTATTACAGTTTTCAACAGTTCTTTAAAATTGCCTAGCTTAATGTCAATTTATTATCTTATGTTATCTGTTGAAATCTTAAATAGTAATTTGAACTTAACATTCCAACTCAATAGGTGGCTCAAACAAGAGCAGTAAAGGATATGAAATACTAAATAAGATGATAGGTGACATCCAGGCTAAGCCAATAGTGAGTAATCTACACCGTATATCAGTTGTGACTAGGAAAGGTTCTATAACACCTAGACCTGGAAAAGAAATAGCAAATATTTCAATAAGTATTTTAATAACTTTATTATTACAGACATGTGGACGAGGGACAATCATTGTACTGAAATTTTTAAGAGAGTAGAATTGAAAACATATTAATGTATCGCCAGGAGGCTTAGTAAAATATAACGTAACAGACCCATTTGATGTGGGTCTACAATATTTGCTTTGACTTTTATGTCTGAATACTAAGGGTCAATACCTTATCTGACAAAATTTTAATGGATAAGCTTGAAAGAATTTGGAATATCTTGCAGTTTGCCAAGGTTTTTTTTAACACATAATAACTGATAAATGACGAGTGTATTTGATTGCACTTTTATTCTTATTAATTTTAAATTCTTTAACTTGTTGCATAAAGGAACAAAAGATTCATTAATAAAACATTTTAGTTAAACAAGAATTGTTATTCCAAAAAAAACAACTTGTGTCAAGCCAACAAACATTTGACTTTGACATGTGACATTGACCTTTTTCCTGTATGAACAAAATATCTTAAAATAGAACTTGAAATCAAAACTTCATGAAAAAGGCTAAATTATTTTGAAATCCATCAATGAATAGTCGAGATAAGTTGGAAAAAGTGAAATAAAGCACATTATCATGTAATGAAGCCTGTATTGACCTGATTTCACTGTCTGATAACATAACATCATATCAGGCAGACTATTTTCAGAAACAATTTGCTTACACTTTCACCTGAATTTCTTTGGGTTTATTATAATTGAGCACAAAAAAGTTGCATTATAAATAGAATAAGATGGAAGTGTCTTTAAATATCAATGTTATCTGGTCTCGGTAGCAAGAAATTATCATGACTCGTAAAAGGCTTATCTGGTCTCGGCAGTGAGTTAAGCCTCGCCATAATAAATTCTCCCATCCTCAATAAGATAACAATTTGATATTTTAAGACACTAACATATTATTCTCTATTTATATTGAGCTCTCAAAGTGATAACTAATATTATGCCTAGAGAACTACAAGTAACGTCAATATTTTTTAACACTTTTTGCAGAAAGAAATTATTGAAGTTATTATTCAAAGTTATTTACCTAAAAATATCCAACTAAGAGCTTGACTAATGAGCGGTGTCCGTCTGTTTGTAGCAGCAAGAAAGGCAGTATGGCGTACAATAAATATGGACATAGCTATCACACAGATCTGCAAGGGAAAAGCAAATTATTTGTAATAAATAAGGCTTATATTCATATTCTAGTACACTGATGATGAACTGATTCCTTTAAACCTTTCCTGTTTTACAAAATTTTAGACCTGTCCAAATTCAAAGGTTTTGTAACTCATATTTTAAAGTGAATTTAAATTGAAAAATAACCACTCAGTAGGGTAGAAAATAGTGTGGAAAAAGAAAAAATTGCTTATCAGAAGCAATCTCTTCTTTTTTCACAATGTCTTCTCAATCATAAAATCACAGACACGTGAAAATCAGGGATTAAACAGCAAAGGGTTAAACCTAACAGCTTGAGAAACTTAGATCAATTTGATTTTTTCTATTACATTCAGTAGATAATCTAGAGAGGGTCAGGGGGTTCAAAGGAATTATTTTATTTTCATGCAGAAATTCAATCTAAACTAGAGCTGTCGCAAAGCGGACTAATACCCCCACCCAGAGCTTTGTCAACTGAACAAAGGCTGACTGTGACCTTGACCTTTGACAGATGTGAATCAAAAACAATAGGGCACTTCCTTGAGTCATAAGAAGCATTTGTATGAAGTATCATAATTCTAGGTGGCTTGCTCTTGAGTTAGAGTCCTGGGGCCAGTTTTACTAAACTTCTTACGAAAAAATTATCGTAAGTCAAAACCACAAATCGTCCTGGTGTTTAATTTGTGGTAAGATACTGCCTTGCAATATCTCATTGGAATCGTCTTCAGAAGACGATTCCAATGATATAACTAATGGCAGAATTTCATATTTAGTAATTTCTGTAGAAGCAACTTTAATTTTTTACTTGATCATACGTTGTCTAGTAAAACAGGCCCCTGAAAATGAACTACAAACGGATGGACAGACAGATTGACTTGGTGAAACCAATTTACCCCCTCTACTATGTAGGTAGGGGGTATAATTAAGTACATGGAAACAAACTCCCTTTTTTCATGTTTGAACCCCCTTTACATAAATCCTGGATTCACCACAGACATCTTAAGTTTTCATACAATGCCATCCATAGAAAGCAAGTCCTAACTGTTATAGACAAGACAGATCTAGATCAAAGTCATTATTAGAACTTGGTGGTTGTCGCAGGGCAATTGCTGCCAAGCCCTCATTTTTATTTGTAACCATGAGCTGTGACCTTTACCTTGAGGAAATCTCAATATTTCATTTTGATTACAGATCTTGATATCAGATCTACTCACGATAGAGAATAATTGTCCCATGTCATTCAAAAATTCATCTACAAATAAAGGAGTAATCCTTTAGACAATATTGTATGGATAGACAGACTAACATTCAAACTTTAGAGGCACTTAAGAACCTACTTGACAAAAATCATATCAAAACTTAATTCTAAAAGACTTTGATATACAATAAAAATTATTATTATTATTTTCCATTTCTAGGAACTGAAATAGTTCGTTACAAGCAATTTTTCATTTCACACAATATTGATATTTTTGATCAATGTTAGACAAAAGTAAAGATATTCAGCTTGTATAGCTTACCTGGAAACCAAATATAAGGATGAGTTTTCTTTTTGCTAATTGTTTGGCTGCAAAGCTGAAATAAAAAACAGCAGAATTTTTTACATGGTCTTACTGAAAATTTTAAACAAGAGCTTCCATAGTGGACACTTGACTAAGCTGTCTATTTTCTATAGTCGAACAATCTTGGTTGGAAAATTGGCATAATTCCTACAAAAATGCATGTATAAAATATGTAGTATGAAATACCCTATTGACTGTAAAACATTCCTAAACGCATGATGCTAATGATTTTGCAGTTTCCTTTTTTTTTTTTTTTGCTGAATTATCAAGTGATATCAGACAAAGAAATCTACAGAGCTTATCAGCTGTATTAAAAAATGCAAGTTAAAAAACTTACAAGTTAAAAGAGTCATAGGAATAACCGTCAATTGTGCAATTTCAAGTGTACAGATGGAAATTTACATATGATCACTAATTGTTTTGCCATTATTTGATTATTTATTGATTCTCAGGGGAGCCAACCAAATTTTCTCAAAATGATCTTCCAACCATTGTATTTTTTTCCTCCCATGGGCTACTTCTGTCTATTATCTATATGAATTATGGATACTATTTAAAGATCTTCTAGAGGTATTTAAGTATGTCTCAAAAATAAAAAAAAGCATGTATTTTTTCAGTTTTACTTTTGTTTTTAGTAAGAAAAGTGGATTGAAGGCATTTTATTTCTATTTTTATTCCCTCCTCTTGTCTGTTAGATTTATCCCAAAAGCCAGAAAATAAAATAGTAAAGGCATTAGAATGTAAGCTAAACAAGGGTATAATACCTTTTAACAAGGAAACAGGCTACAGCTAGCACCAAGACACCACCAAATACACTGAAAAAAAAAAACAACAACAAAGCATGTTGATAGAAGACCAATACCACTAAAAAAGCACACATTTTTAGATGTTTGACTTGAACCTCTTATTTGGATTAATTCCCTCTAACCAACCATCTTTATGATTTTTTAAATGAAATTATTTAAAACATGATGGTGTATGTGAATATGAAATTACATAGAACTTTGTTTGCAATAAAATTCATATGTAATATGTTTTACTGAGTACACAGATGGCTCCACCCAATAATTATACTAAACATTCTCTCTAGAGGGAAAATGTATGCTTTTATAAATATACCTATGTGCTAAATGACATGTTTTGCTTTCAGTGAAATTCTCCCAACATCAATTTCACTTGTTCATTAATTTTACATCCAGAGATACAAAGTGCTCAAGGTGAGCTATTTTCATCGGGTGCTGTCCTGCATCTGTCCTCAAATTTTACCTTGTGTGCACTTTGGCAGGGTTCAAATTTAGCACTCCCATACTCGCAAAATGCGAGTAAAATTTAGTAAATGCAAGTTCTGAATTCCGCAACTTGCTTTTTTTCTGCGAGCATATTTTTCTAGCAAATTATGATAGGGAAAGAGCAAAACTAAATTAGACTGGAAGAGGAAAGTATTGTTTATGCCCAATCACCTGAAAGCATTGTTTACCAATTTATTCGAATTGTTTTCTATTTTCGTGTTATAAGAAAGCGCCTATTGGTCGGAGGTATTTTTCCAATACAATTTTTAACTTTTATCAACCCTGCAAGTGAATTCACTCCAGGTTGAGAAATGACAAGGTTGTTTCGATTGACAGTAAAATATAATAGAATAGAATAACACACAGCCGTTCACAAGCTCTGCTTGCTATTATAGCCTTAATCATGCCTACTGTTCTGAATGCATTCATCTATGACAACCACAAATATGCGATTGTCATTGGCCTTTTATTTAAGACTTTGATAAGTCCATTCTTGTAATGGAACTTAAACACTTTTCAAATGAACCACAAGAGCAGGTGATGATTTTATAGATCCCTTTTTGTTTCTTTCCAAATTTTCCGTGAGATAGGAAACCTTTTTTACCTTCTAGGGTCTCTAACATGTTTGGCAATAAAAAAAATATTTGAAAGGTTAATGTGCCAATAATTTAATACTTTTTGTTTCAATCAATTTTCATGCATTCTAATTAGCTAAAAAATTGATTTTATTCCTCAATTAAAATAACTTTGAGTACGCAGCTATATTTTAGGCTTGCACGCAGAAATTTTTCTGTTTTTGCTTCAAGATATTAGATTATAAGAGATGAAAGAGTATTTTTTTCATGTCATTCAAGTATGAAATCAAAAGCCTAATCACACTCATACAGTGTGATTATAATTTTAGTTAGCATCAAAAAGCTTACATTATTCATGTAGTATAGCAATATGACTATAGCCAATTAATTTAACTGTAAGTTACTTTGCACATTCAGTGAAAAATATTCACTGAATCGGTTACTGAAATTTAGCAAGTAGAAATTATAGATTAGCGAGTTGAAATTTAAAGCACTTGCTAAATTAAGCAAGTCAGAAAAAAAAGTTAAATTTAAATCCTACTTGGCCAAAATGTCTTGAAACTTGGTCAGGATGTTTGTCTCTATCGATTTGGGTCATGTTCGAAATTGCATAAAGTGGAGTCAAAAATGGGGTCAAATTTTTGAAAAACCTTGTGTACACTCAAGAGGTCACATTTTTGGCCTCAATGTTTTGAAACTTGGTAAGAATGTTTGTCTCCATCAAATCTCTGTCAAATTCTAAATTAGTTTAAGTGGGGTCAAAAATGGGGTAAAGGGGTCAAATTTTATAAAAACCTTCTGTGCACTCTAGGGGCCACATTTTTGGCTCAAATGTCTTCAAACTTGGGCAGAATGTATTTCTCCATCAAATATCTGTTAAGATTAAAATTGGGTCGAGTGGGATCAAAAATTTGGTCAAGGGGTCAAATCATAAAAAACATTGTGAACAATCTGGAGGCCACATTTTTTACTCAAATTTCTTGAAATTTGGTCAGAATGTTTGTGTCTATGAAATCTAGGTTAAGTTTGATATTCGGTCAAGTGGGATTTGTGCACTCTTGGATTGAAAATTCTGACTCATAGTCAGAATATTTATCTTGATGTATTATACAAGTTTTAAAGAGGGTCAAAAACCATGACACCAACAAATCTCAAAAAAATTTTTTTTAGTACTTTAGAGGCAACATGTTTGACTCAAATGTTTGTGTTCTTGATATCTATGACTTTTGTAATTCAAATAAGTATTGTTGACACTTTGCCACCTTTGTCAACTATACGCATCAGGTGAGCACTTAAGGGCTAATGACCCTATTGTTTGATTAAGTTTTGAAGACAGAAAGACTGACAGATAGACAGAGGATGGACAAGACAGCCAGAGATTAAATAATATTCTCCAGATCTTTCGATGCAGGGGCATAAAAAAATCTTACAATTGCTTCGAAAAAGAAGTTGTATTTTTCCTTTCCTTTATTTTAAGTCACCATAAGATGAAATATAAAACTTACACCAAATTAAAGTTAAGCTCCCTTTCACTGCTAGGTAACAATGGAAAGAAGGCTGATGCTAAACAAGAAGCTGACCACTGGAATAATATTCTCTGAAACAAAAAGTTCAAACATGTATCAAACTGTTTTTAAAGAAGTAGTACATCTACTAGAAAGCTTTTGAATACTAGTATGATATAAATCATGTATGGCATATTAATATAATGTTCAAATCATTTTTTTTTCAAATTCATATCCAGTCAAGTACAAAAGTAAACTCTTTAGTTATATTTCCGAAAATGTCTGCATGCATATTTTTGAATAGCTCATGATTTTCTTGTAAAAAAGCTTAAATTTGGAGTTATTTTCCCCCATTTAGATCTAATACAAAGTACCATCTGAAACTTCTTAATATTTGGGATTGGTAACACAGTGGTAAAGGACGTTAGACATTGCAAGACTAGGTGATGTTGCCCTATCCATGTAGGTTCAAATCTTCTCAAGTAAGAAATATTCATTCTACAGTATGGAAAAGAAAATAAGACATTTTTGTATTGCAGTAGATGAAAAATTTGATTATCATAAAATCTTACTTTGAATATGGATCTATTTCAATTTGTTTTCTTGTAACGGATCAAAACAACAAATACCTACCCTCTCAACTTGGTCTTTTCTAAACACCCATGGCCAGGCAGCAAATGCAGCATAAACAACAGATAATAATTCTCTGTAGTAGAAGCCTAATATCTGAAATACCCAACAGAAATAGTCTTCAAAAATGTTGATTTTTTATTGTCACTGTACTAAAAAAAGTGAATTGTTACAGCAAGTTTAAACAAATCCAATTATCAATCTATAAGCTATATGCTTCAATAGCGTTACTGAACTATGAAAGGGGAATTTTAGCAATAAGCATACATCTTTCAATTAGTTGTTAATAATTCTATTTTTTCTAGTAATTCTACTTCATAGTCAAAGCTAGCAAAGTCTTGCACCATTGAATAGAAACACATTTATTATGAACTAGGCTTAAATTAAATGTTGTTTCACTGTAAGTTCAAGGGTAAGTAATAGAGTTAAGGATAAGAGGGGGTAAAATTCATCATCAAACTATATTTCTCAATTTACACCCTATGCTATGGGTACTTATTTAAATTGTCTCTGGCAAGACAATTCAAATGGGTACCTGCAATATAGGGTTTCTGTAAATACATAGAGGAAAATCGTTTGTTTCAGTGTTAGATCAATTAATATTCATTGAGTGAACAACAAAAGCTATATATTTCTTGAGTGGCTTGAAAATAAAGCTTTTGTTGTTCACAAATTGAAATATTAATCAATCTTACTCAAAAAACAAGAGCACCGCATACGGGTGCCAACGCTCGGCTGTACGGCCTTTTCAAATCTTTGGCATGTGATCACATCTAAATTTGAAGAAAAAAAGTCTTTCTATTCATCTATCATTTATAATTTATGCTTGTTGGCATTATAATATAATTTATTTATGGACAAAAGTTATATCAGTGATGTAATGGAAAAATTACCATACCTGTCTTGTGTTGAATTTCTTTAATACCATTGTTCAATGTTGGAATGTTGCCTCTTATCTTCACGAATCATTTAACACTACATGAATATTTCAAAATTGTGTATGCCATTAAAGTTATTGTCCTGGAACACTAAATGTATTACACATTTCTATGTAGTAGTAAACTTTCCTCTGGTTAAAATAGAATAACTATAAATTTTAAATCTGCTTAATAATCTCTTATTTTTTTCTCTTTACAATATGCAATTTGAACACTTTATTTTGAAATAGTTTATAGTTTCAATTAACAATGCTACTGGCTTGTTGCATAATTAACAATTTATTTCAGAATCGCATAAATTACATAAATATCTAGTCAGTTAGTTTTTACACATGCCCATATTGGCTTATGGTCACTGAAGTATGTCTCAAACACTCCTGTATGTAGTTCTTCTTCTGGAATATTTGTGTATATATGGTCCAGTATGGAATTGTGTTCTGTAGTTGAAGAAGTTACACATTGTCGTAAGACTTGCAACCAAGTAGGATATTGTGGCTTTACTTTGTTCAGATCAATGTTGAAATCACCCATCAAAAGAATCTGTCCTTGAAGCTTGGCAATTTCTTGGCCCAAGATGGTCCACAAGTTTGAAGTTTTAATATGAGGTGATACATATAACCCAATAACAGTTACACCAATAGTCTCTATAACAAGGCTTATGCTTTCAATAACACCTGATGTCACAGTACTCCTGGCTAATGAGATTTGATGAAGAGGTATCCTTGAGTATACGACAATACCATACATAGGGTTACCTTGATGTGGACAATCATGTCTGTATATAGTAGTGTAGCCTTCAATAGAAATACATTCATTGCTGTCTTTACTGCTTAAACGAGTCTCTACAAACACTAAAACATCGGCAAAAGAATAGTAGGGATCTTTCTGAATGTTTCTCAAGTGAGGTTTCAGGGCACGTACATTATGAAAGAGAACAAGAATTCTATTTTGATCTTTCACTGGAAACTGTAATGATTGCTTTAAAGGCATTTCTTTTGCTAGGCGTTTCAATTCTTCTTCAACACTCTTGCTAGCATGTATTGTAGTTTCATTCAAGGTCATTATGTGGATATTCTTCAGGCTAGTTACCCTGCTCAGTGATACATAGTGTGAGTGGCTTGGAGCCCATCCCTCAAAATCTACAACAGCAGAATGAAGAGTGTCACCTTGACAGCGATGAGCCGTCTTAGCTGAGGATGGTCTTAGTGGAAACTGTGATCGCAGAACTTCTGCATTCTTGTATCGTCCAACTGGAAATTGCCTTTTCAATTGTGTAATGGGAGTCCAACCATAACAAATTTGTCTAGTTTGTTTAACAGTTTGCCTTAGTTTTCTACCAATATCTTCTGAGTCAAACTTCACCCAAATTGTTGCTCCAGTAGTAGATCTAGCATTTGTTACTGTCTTTACTACACCACAGGCACCATTGGATAAACCATCTTGTACATCTATATTGGTTGATATTTCAACTCTAGAGCCAATTGCTATCTGTAGCTTTGAACACAATCCCATTGTTTTTGAAAGGTCATTTGGTACAACATCAAGAATTCTTCTTTTAACATCATCAGGTTTGTCACTCAGTACAACATCCCAGGCTCTAACAGTGATCTTGTCCAAATCATTTGCCAAGTCAAAGATACGTTGATTGTGTAAGTCAACTTTCGGATTTGTTGTGAACATATGGGGAACATCTATGGGATATTCAGGTGACGGAAATGAACATGTTATACACCTGGTCTTTAGAAGTTGTATGTCAGCCTTGGTGTGACTAGCAGTACGAAGGCGGTTCAATAACTGAGCATATAGCAAGTCATCTTTTTGTCGCATAATCTTTGTAAGAAAGAAAACATGAAATAACTCAGTCCACAGGTTTCGTGCAAGGGGCCCATAATCATCACTCAAGTTCTTGAATATCCAAGAGTCAAACACTGGCTTTAGCTGATAAAAGTCCCCAACAGTTATCACAGACAGTCCACCAAAGTCCTTTGTATTTCCCATGATCTCCCGAAGGCGCTGGTTGATAAAATTAAACATCTTGTTGCCGACCATTGAAATTTCATCTATAATGATGACTTTAACATGGGCAAATTGGCATCTAAGTGAATTTAGCTTCTCATGAGCCAAACTTTTGTATTTGAGTCCTTGTGAGGCAGGAATATGGAAGATATGATGTAGAGTATTTCCACCAATCAGAAAGGCAGCCTTGCCCGTTGGTGCTCCAAGTAATACTTTGAGTTGATCCGGGTTTGCACCAGGTGTCTTGTTGAGTGTCCGAAGTAACATTTGGTAAACTGCTTTTGTAACAGCTGTTTTTCCAACACCAGCTCCTCCTCCAAGATAAACAAAGAATGGTTCACCAGGATGATTCTTCACTCTGTCTAGAACATAATAGAAGAAAGCTATTTGTTCTTCATTAAGCATAGAGAGCAGATTGTAGTACTCTTCATCCGGAATTAAATTGATTATGAAGCTTTCTGCATCTGCAGAATTACTGCTAATACCTAGTCCTGTATTCAATTCTGCAGCTTCTGCATTCTGGTGACCTAAGTCATCTTTATCTACATAACTTGAACTGACCTGTATCATCGCACATTCTTCTTCAACATGTTCTGTGTTTGGTGCAACCTGACTCCACTGCTCTTGTAGGATATCATCATTTATCTGGTCAAGGTGATCTTCCATTTCATCTATTTGTTGTGATTTGTGCTGGTATTCTTCCATCTTAAGTTTGAAGTCACCATTTGTCTGCATGATTTTTTTATATTCTTCAAAGTAAGTTTCTGAATCACCCATTATTTGATTTTCATTTCTCCATGGAACGAACAACATTAAACACTCTCTGTAGTAATTCTCAGCATCTTTGTCGGGATGGTATCTCACATACCTTATACACTGCTGTTTCTTTCTTTTAACTATTGTGTAACCATCACCAGTAGATATCCCTGTGAAACTATCAGCACCCTCATACCCATCTTCATCATCAGAATTATGGAAATCCATACAAGTGTTTGAAGCTGTGTTACATGTTTTCTTCGTATTTCTAACTCGTCTGTAGCATGAGACAAAATCAGCTAGACATGTCTGCTGTAGTTGTGTAGGTCTAGCAGCATAGTGGTGTAGAACACCTTCAGCTATTACATCTGTAGATTCATTTGGTAAATTGTTGATGACAGAGAAATCTTTCAACATCACTGACCTCTTCTGTAATGGGCTGGTATTGATGAACTGTACATCTCTTGATGATTTGTAAAGTGGAATTTGAAGAATGAAATAGACAGCCTCCTGTGCAGAAATTTCTACATTGTTCAGGAACTTGTTTCCAATAAACTTGACTTGTTTACGGATATCTTTATTCCCTTCTCTGGCCTCCTTAGCAGCATGATACATGAGATTACTCATTCCTCTTTGACTTTTAGCAACATAACTAACAATATACATTGCACAGCTATAAGCATCAAGCACATATTGGAGGTCCATATTGGCTCGCCATGCTTTTAACAGTGTAAGATTGTAGCTGTTCACCCGTACTTCTACTGGACTTCTCTTCAGGAACAATTTTGGAGAAGATAAGGTTGACCTTACAGCTATAATGTATTGTTCTTCTGTAAGTTGGACTTCATGTAAAAATTCTGAAAATGTTATATTACTGTTTTCTTGTTTTAAATTCCGCAGGAACGTAGCAACTTTGGTCCAGGTATTTATGTGCAAATCCTTATCCCCATAATCCTCTTCTAGAGGATGTAAAATACAAGTTTGTGACATGGGTGGTAGTGGAAAATTAAACCTGCAAACTGGTTTATTGTTCTTTTTACATGTTCGAGAGTGTGAATGCATCTGTAGTTGAATAAGATCAGAAATTTCAGTTGAACTCTCACAAGTGACATACTGATTGACAAAGCCAGTTACTATTCTCTCTTCATCCTTATCAAAGTTTGGTGCGTCTTTGACCCAAATAAGCATATGTATATGTGGAGATCCCCTCATTTGAAATTCCACTTTATAGAAAAAGTCCACAATGTGACCAATAGGATGTGATGAGTTGCACAAGACTTGAGAAATAAATGAACGAACCTGGTAATCAAAATGCCTGGCACATGTGACTGGGTCCTTTTTAACAAGTTCTTGTTTTTTAAACCAAGAAAATTGCTTCACTTCTTCTTCTGTGTATTCTTTCTTATCAACGGTCTGGCCAAGTATTTGTAGGAGATGTACCCATCTTGTATCTGCCGAAGAAAATGAAGCGAACCATGTTGGGATGCCAAGAAATCTTAATAAGGCAAACAGATCCTTTTTCACTTTCTCCCAATAAGGTGGTGATCCCCTTAGGTCTCTAAAGATCCTAAACCCCAAATCAGTGTGTATAATGTTACTCAAATTTTCTGTATTCTTTAGAAAACCAGCTGTCAAATTTTGGTCCACATTGCATGTCTTCCGTAGGCAAATTGAGGCTTTATCCAGAATATGCTTCATCTGCAGGTATTTAAGCTTATAGAAAATATCCCCAATATGACCTGCTGCACGTCTATCAGCTCTGCGTAATTCTGATTTGAACAAGTCAGTAATGTAGACTTTCACTTCATGCTCATTTGGGTTTTTCCTTTCCTGACCACAAAATAGACTTGGAAAAGCCAGAGATTCAGCGTTTCTGTCAAGGAATATGCTGACTGGAGAACTTCCTTCACCTGGTGCTACAGATAGTATATCTCGACTGTCCTCCAACATATCCATTGGTTGTAGCATTGTATCTCTTAGTCCTGCATCACCAATGTCCCTTTCAAACATTTCTGGTCCATCTGTTTGTGTATTGTCTGTAATATTTGTGTTCACATTTGTGTCGGTGGAAGTATCAGATGCGTTTGCAGACTGTCCAGTAGCAGTAGTAGTAAGACTATCAGAAGTGGTAGTCACAGAAGAACCATTGGTTCCACTGTTGACTGTTTGACAGGTTGAATCATTGTTTCTATTCAAAATCATATGTTGATCAATATTATTATTCTTATCAGTATTCATTTGAATATTTCTTCGAGAAAAGGTATCGGTGTCCAAGTTAGTATTGATATGACCAGGTGCATCACCAGTGGCATCAGTACTACTAGAAGAAGGTAACCAGCTATGATTGATTGTAATTCCCTCTGCCTTATAAAGAGCACTATTCTCCACTAGCCAATGAATTGATTTCTTCACTTGATGGGGTCTTATATATTCATATAAATAATGGTGCTTGAAGGAAAGCTTTCTTTTCAGCTTAACAGCTATACAATCATACTCATCCTCTGTCCTAGGTAAACTGGTAACTGTTCTATTGATATTTGTTGGTACATTGACAATATTTCCAGTTAAACTTGCTTGTCCTCCCTTTGGTAGTTCCCTTATATGCATAAATGGGATTCGTGCAGACACAAGTCTCTCTTCTAGTTGTGTAAGATCCAATTCAATTGGTCTTTCTGGGAACATGACACCATTAGCTTTACTGAGAGGTGGTAATTTATTCTTTGATAAATAGTTCTTACAAGTAGAGCACACGTACTGAACACCATCAAAACTTTTGACACCATTCACTATGCATCTCTGTTGCAGTTCATCTGAAAAAGCCATGGAAGAGACCTTTACAACATTATTTCTGTACCATATTTGCTCACAGCATGTACATGTAAACACTGGACCTTTTCTGACACTGTTATGAAACTGCTTGATAATGTTTATTTGGGATCTAATTTTTCTAAGTTCTTTCTCAGACTGGCAATATTCAATACTTTGTCTTTTCTGTCTTTTACAATGTTTTTCTTTCTCTTTATATTCCTTTGACTTCCTTTTACCTTGTTTGTGTAGGTTCTCTTTCTGTTTGAACTGTAGATCTGATCGCTTCTGTTGTTTGTGTTGTTTCTCTTTCTGTTTGTATAGAAGGTTAGTTCGCTTTTCTTGCATTTGTAGTTTCTCTTTTTGTTTGTATTGAGGAGAAGATCTTTTTTCTTGTTTGTGTAGCATCTCTTTCTGTTTGAACTGTAGATCTGATCGCTTCTGTTGTTTGTATTGTTTCTCTTTCTGTTTGTATAGAAGGTTAGTTCGCTTTTCTTGCATTTGTAGTTTCTCTTTTTGTTTGTATTGTGGAGAAGATCTTTTATCTTGTTTGTGTAGCTTCTCTTTCTGTTTGTACTGTAGATTAGTTCGCTGTTCTTGTTTGTGTAGCTTCTCTTTCTGTTTGTACAGTAGATTAGTTCGCTGTTCTTGTTTGTGTAGCATCTCTTTCTGTTTGAACTGTAGATATGATCGCTTCTGTTGTTTGTGTAGCTTCTCTTTCTGTTTGTATAGAAGGTTAGATCGCTTTTCTTGCATTTGTAGCATCTCCTTTTGTTTGTATTGTGGAGAAGATCTTTTTTCTTGTTTGTGTTGTTTCTCTTTCTGTTTGTATTGAGGAGAAGATCTTTTTTCTTGTTTGTGTAGCTTCTCTTGCTCTCTATACATTGAACACAATCTTTTTATTTGCTTATGACTTTTCTCTTGTTGTTTGATTTCTGTAGAAGACCTTGTTATCCTTTTCTGTAATTTCTCTTTCTCCTTGTACAACATATTTTGTCTGGTTGAGTGCATTCTTAATATATTTTCTTGTCTTGCAAGTGTAGTGAACTTTACCATTCTGTTATTTGAGATAGAATTTCTAAGATCATTTCTGATTTGAGATTCATCTAGTGGTATGTTGACTGGATTTACATGCTGACAACAGTAATAAGCAAATGCTGCTGCATATGCTCCACAGTTGGCAGACGTTTGTTGGCTAACACAATTTTCATACACAACTTTATTCAAGTTAATGTTATAAAACAATCGTAGTTGAGGTAAGATGTCTGCCACTCTAGAGTTACAATATAATGAGTCAAGTATATGTACAGTTCTAGTACAGGGATCCTGCCATGAAGTGATCCAATGTCCATTAGTAAAGTGAATATTAACAGCATGGGTATCTACAGGAACTCTAGGTGGTGGTTGTACAGTGTATAGTAAAATGGCTTGTACCTCTCCTGGAAGAATATCTCCCACTCTAACTGATGGATATGAAGCTCTCAAAATAGTCAGGACTTGGCAGATAACATCATCTGTTATCAGAAGTACTGAGTCAATCATTTTGGTAAGCTCTTTTGTTGTAGAATTAGTTTGAAGTTGAATGTGCCTATCCTCTGAGTGTTTACACAGATGTGTTTGATAGCGTCTGTATGTTGTGTAAGTTCTTTTACATTTCAAACAGTGGGCACATTTATGGTTGAGCAGAGTCTTTACAGACGAAAAAACACGTTTACAGTTAATACATGTCTGTTCACCATTTCCATTGTAGATGTGGCTCCCCTTGTTGCCTAATAAGTAAGACATCTCATCAGGTTGAATTACTCTGAAAATAAAGAAACTTGGTTGTAGTTGTAGAAAAGAGTTAGATGAAAAAGGATAAAAAGCAATAATAGGCTCCTATAAATGTGAAAGTACATATACTATATATCAGAATATTCATAAAGATTAAATATACTCATTGTTGACCTTGAGTGGTAAGTGCCTATCTTCAAAAGAAAGTCTCAGACATATTTTGAAAGTGAATTGGCTATGAATGTTTTTGTTTACACGAAATGTAAGTTTTTGGTTAATAAAAGTGAACAATGTTTATTGAACAATGTCAGTTGGCATTGAATGTCCAAACTGTTTGCAGTTATCTTGACAAATACTAGTTTTACACAACCAATCAATTTTGAATATTGCTTGTATGCAATATATATATATATATTATTTTTTTTTGAATAGAAGTATTAAGTGATTGTGTAAATACTAGCCATTTGCAAAGCTTAACATTGAAACTTACATACTCACAAGATGGATGTAAGAAGCTGTAAGTATAGAATAATGTTAAATTTCAAGTTTGCAATAATTGTACAATAGGGTTTGAAAATAATAAATATGTCTGCTTATTGTATTGAAATTAAGTAGGGAAGTTTGTTTTGTAAGTTATAACTATAAGTATTTATTAGTTAATTAAATTTTCCATTAGTATCAAAGAGAAACTAAACAAAAAATTGGAACTCACCTTTTTATGATTAAACATAGGCTATATCAGTAGAAAGAAAACAAAACTCATTATTTATTAGTAATAATACAAAATACAGGAAATATAAGAGCCTGTTAAATGATCACAAATTGATGTTGTTCTTAAACGGAAACAATGGCAGCAACCCAAAGGCTATAGCAATACATTGGATTGCCTCCAAAAACAGCCAAGGTAAATGTCAGTAGAGAGTAAGCAAAACTCATTGATTAGTAATACATATACAAAACACATGAAATCGAAAAATCTGTAAAATATTTAAAAACTGAGGTTATTCATAAAGCTTGATTCTTTTATAAAAGATCACTTGGTAAAATTTTGAAAAGAATGGCTCAAATAATAGTAAAGATATGATAAAATGTGAAAATTTGAATGTCAGAATGCACAATATGTTTAAAAAATTTGACCTTGAAAAAATGACCTTGACCTTGATTGATATCCTTGAACTTGGTACCAATAGAAAGGGTTTGTCCCAGGCAATCATCATGTGAAATATGAAGGCCCTATCACTCACCATTCAAAAGCAATGGCCAATGTTAAATTTTTGCCTTTTTTCACATGTTTAAAAAATTTGACCTTGAAAAAAATGACCTTGACCTTGATTGATATCCTTGAACTTGGTACCAATAGAAAGGGTTTGTCCCAGGCAATCATCATGTGAAATATGAAGGCCCTATCACTCACCATTCAAAAGCAATGGCCAATGTTAAATTTTTGCCTTTTTTCACATATATGACCTTGAAAAATGACCTTGATCTTGACTGATGACCTTGAACCCTTTTACCAACAGAAAGTGCTTGTCCAAGGCAATCATCATGTGAAAATGTGAAGGCTCTTTCACTTACCATTCAAAAGTTGTTTGCAAAATGTCAAAGTTTTTGACTTTTTTTCAAGTTTGATCTTGAAAAATGACCTTGACCTTGACTGATGACCTTGAACCTGGTACCAACGGAAAGTGCTTGTCCCAGGCAATCATCATGTGAAATATGAAGGCCATATCACTTACCATTGAAAAGTTATCACAAAATGTCAAAGTTTTTGCACGACGACGACGTGGTACCAATAGAAAGGGTTTGTCCCAGGCAATCATCATGTGAAATATGAAGGCCCTATCACTCACCATTCAAAAGCAATGGCCAATGTTAAATTTTTGCCTTTTTTCACATATATGACCTTGAAAAATGACCTTGATCTTGACTGATGACCTTGAACCCTTTTACCAACAGAAAGTGCTTGTCCAAGGCAATCATCATGTGAAAATGTGAAGGCTCTTTCACTTACCATTCAAAAGTTGTTTGCAAAATGTCAAAGTTTTTGACTTTTTTTCAAGTTTGACCTTGAAAAATGACCTTGACCTTGACTGATGACCTTGAACTTGGTACCAACGGAAAGTGCTTGTCCCAGGCAATCATCATGTGAAATATGAAGGCCATATCACTTACCATTGAAAAGTTATCACAAAATGTCAAAGTTTTTGCACGACGACGACGACAACGACGACAACGACAACGACGACGACACCAAGGCTATAGCAATACCACGGGTTTTCTCCGAAAACAGCCGAGCTAACAAATGATTTTCTATTTCCTTATTGCAAAAATGAGACAAAATGTGACATATTTTCTTAAAGAGCGTCATTTTGCATGTGATTGCTATGCAATGTTCATTGTGACAATATTTATTTTGCTACCCATAGATGGCGTCAGATGGGACGAAATGCACAAAAGCAGGGTATAAGTTTTTGATAATTTCACTGCTTTTGCAGTAAGATTATCAAGTGATAATATACCGTTATTACCCTATAAACCACCAAAAAGCATTAAAGAATTTTAAAACATTTGAAACTAAAATAAAAAAAAGCTCCACTATCTGTAGCTCTAGTACGATTATGACATTTTTACTTACAATAATTTCTAACCCAGCAATAGTTAGCAGGATATATGGTAATAATGTCTTAATATTGGAAACAAAGGCAAACAGTTGTCTCAACACATTCAACCTGTAAAGATAAGATTATATTATCCAATAAAAATTGACTTTTAAATATTAATCAAACAGTATTTTTTTGTTGTTTGAAAAGATTTTCTTTTGATAAGTGAATTTTGCAATGAGTCTTATAGTGATGTAATCATTTACTTTTTTAAATAAAATTTTGAAAACATTTAAAATATTTTATCTAGGCAAATTTAAAAAAAAAGAAATATAGTGTACATAGTAAGTTTTCTACCAGTGTAATAAGGCTAAGGTGTTTGATAAAATTGATATGAGCCTGTGCGTGACATTTCCAACATTTTAACATGTGCATGAAGATACAAACATTGAGCAGCTTAGACAGTCAAATACAGTGAAAATAAAGTTACCTGATGGTCTACAAATACTTTAAGATCTTATCTCTCTACTAAATGCATAGTAAAGACTCTAGTCTGACTATGTGGACGCAGAGGCTGGTCAGAGTCTTTGTTTTGGGGTAATTTGAAGTTGTTGGAAATCCCACATACAGGCTCATATTAGATGTTATCTAAATTGTATTTGTTGTTTCTTGATAAGCTTAAGTAAAATAAAAAATATACATATATCAAAATTGTTGTAGGTGCATTGTGTAACTTACCTTAAACAAACAGCCATCCATATTGGACACGGCAACAACACATAAAAATAATTTGTCCATAAGGTAGATTGTACTGAAAAAGAGGGAGTATTCAAAACTGTTTACAATCTGTGCAACATTTTTGATTTTCTCTTCTGAAAGAATTTGTATGTTAGGTTCCTTACAGTATTTGATGTTCAATTTTTTTTAAAAGTAGCAAACAATTCTTTGAAACTAGAAATAATGTGAATATGTCAAAGCTTTTTTGTGTGTTTTTTTACATTCTACTCTAAATGATCTTTTATTGTTGGAAATTGTAATTGAAAGAATTAGATCTGTTACAAAACAGACTAATAACCTCAATAACGCTTTTTCCAAGTAATGTCAACTGCTTCTAGACAACTGATATTTATAATTGGTTGAAACTTTAAAGTTAGATTGATGTGAGGAAAACAGCAAGCTATGGTTAGGTGCACTTGCTGTATCAATACACATAATAGTCGGTTAAAAGTACAGCCAGTCAGAAAGAAGAGTATAGGAAAAGTAATTACCATATAGCACCGCAAATATCACAATACTAAGTAGAGTAAAGAAGGCCACAATAAATCCTTGTATCTTTCTTGGTAATGGAGTCTGCGGGGCTTTAGCCACCTGATCTGAGTGTTCCTCAACAATAACAATCAACACATATACCATCCAACCTATATAGCTAGCAACGATACCAATCCTGAAACATTCAGCAAGATGCAATTTGGTTTCTTTTTCCATTTTCAATGTTTGCACAATTCAATTGGCTGAAAAAATTTGTTTATACACCCTGAAGTAATTTTAAGTACATAACCATTTCTTTTTAATTGAGTAAGTAGTTCAAATAGAAAGCAGTCAGAAATCGTTAAATATCTTTGTTTTGTTTCTGTTTCATCTTTCAATTTCTGTTCAATCCATTTGACTGATAAATTTGCTTCATACACTTTGAAACGAATTTGGAGTATGCAACCATTTTGCGAAGGTACTAGTAGTTTCATTAGATTTCCATTTTCATTAAGCAGTCAAAAATGGATTAAACTTTTATGAGCCTAGGTGACAGATTCATGCTCCAAAGTTGTGTATGCTTTATGCCTTCTAGATGCCCAGACACCATGTGTGATCACAAAATACATAATGAAAAAACAGGAAAGGTTTAAAAAGCCCACATCTCAATACTCACCATAGATTAACTCTGTCATAGGTCTGATAATATCTTATACCACTTAGAGCAAGGCCTATTGAATCTGAGATCTCTTTGTACTGAAAAGAAAACAACAGCCATTTTACTTGAATAACATAAGATTAACATTAACTTCAGTAAAACAGTTAACCCTTTTTAGCTCACCTGAGCACCAAGTACTCAAGGTGAGCTTTTAGAGTTACTTGATGTCCGTCATCTGTTGTCAACATTTACCTTGTGTACACTCTAGAAGCCATATTTTTTGCCCAATCAACCTGAAAATTCGTCAGAATGATTATCTTGATGACATCTTGGACAAATTGATTGGGTCAAGTGCAGTCAAAAACTATGTCATGGGGTCACTCTAGAGGTTATATTTTTAGCCCAATCAACCTCAAAACTAGTAAAATGATTATCTTTATGAAATCTTGAACAAATTCAAAATTGGGTCAAGTGGGGTCAAAAACTAGGTCATGGGGTCACTCTAGAGGTCATATTTTTAGCCCAATCAACCTGAAAATTGGTCAGAATGATTGTCTTGATATAATCTTGGACAAGTCCTGAATTGCATCAAGTGGGGTAAAATATTAGGTCAAGGGGTCAAATCTTAGAAAAACCATGAAGACACTCTAGAGGCCATATTTTCAGCCCAATCAACCTAAAATTCGTCAGAATGATTATCTTGATGAAATCTTAGACAAGTTCAAAATTGGCTCAAGCAGGGTCATGGGGTAAAATTTTGAAAAGATCTTGTAATTTCTTTTAGATTGTTAATGCCGGTGAGCGATTAAGGGCCAGTTTGGCCCTCTTGTTTAGTAATAATATGGCTTTTAATTTTAAAAAAAAAACTACATGAAACTGTGTTAACTGTAAATTAAGAAAAGTTCAGTGGAATGGTCATAAACTCTAGTTGTCGCAAAGAGGACTCATAGCCCCCCCCCCCCCCCAACACACACACACACCAGTGCTTTGAACAAAGGCTGACTATGACCTTGACCTTTGACTTATGTGAACCAAAAAAATTAGGGCACTTCCTTAGGTCATAAGCAGCATTTGTAAAAATTTCATGATTCTAGGTGACTTGGTTCTTGAGTCAGAGTCCAGAACTGAAAAGGCCTACAGAAGGATGGATGGACAGACAGTAATGGTGAAACCAATATACCACCCTCTTCTTGGTAGGTAGGGGGTATAATAAAGGAAAAAGTAACCAAACAATTAGAAATGCTAATTTTGAATAGGATAACTCTTAACCTCTTTACATTATTAATGTATCAAAAATTAACTTACCACTTCTTTATTACGGCCCTGGTTCAGCATAGATTGGATATTTTCTTTCATGTCTTCCTGAAAAGAATAACAAAATGTGTCTAAGAAACACAAATTTTTCAAAACTATAACCTTGACATATGTCCTTGCCACATGACCTTGACCTTGGTATATGCAGATGTATATCATTTTTTTAACGGAAATTCGAGACCTGCAGAGGCATAAGATTTGCTATGCAAATAAAACCTAAAACTTCTAAGAAGCCTTTGGCTGCAAATTCTTACTTCTCCAGCACAGAAGATTGTGAGATTCAAAATATGTTTAACAGTGTAAAAAATTACCAATGGCAAAGCTAATATGTAAACAGAAAGCATACTGTGTAAGGTCTGTTCCAATCAGAGAAGAAAGCAATGAAATATGAAAGCTTCTAGTACAGTAAAATGTGTTTTACAAAATCTGCAATGTGTATCCTGTTTAAGGTCAATACTTTATCACCATTAATGTTCCTTGATCTTAAGATGGTTTATTGAAACACCTTATGCTCAGTTGTTAAGCATAGGCGTAACTAGGACTTTGAAATTTATACGCACCCAGATGGCCGCAACCAAAATATAAATATGAAAAAGGCAATATGGGACTGTGACAGAAGATGAATGCCCTCCGTCCGCTCCCTTTTTATGATTTGAGCATTGGTGAATAATCAAAATATTGAAACTACAGCTTGAATAAGCTGTAGTTTCGATGTTAATTGTTATGATCATTCATCAACGATATTTTTCAACAGTTTTTTTTTTCTTTTATGCACTTGCATTAATTGTGTAATGGGAGTTACACCCTTGTTAATCTCTTGACAGCCAACAAAAAATGTAAATAAAGAAACAGGGAATCATTCATGAAATTTCCGTAGATAGTAAAGACTTCTCCTTTGATGATTAATTCTTTTTGATTCAAATGAGTGCCTTCAAAAATAACAAGGATATTTGCACAATAGTAAACTAAAGTTTTTGCAGGTAAAAGATATTGATGGCTCAGTGTGAAACAGTTGTAACTGCCTTTACATTTATAGGCAGTTACAATTGTTTCAATCTGTGCCATTGGTATAGCATCTTGTTCCTCTTTCTTGAGAAAATTATAGTGTGTCTAGACTTAAGCCCACTGTTAACCTCTAAGTGAAATCTCAACAACATGTGTTTGTAAAAAAAATTACCCTGACAAATGACCTTGACCTTGTCATATGACCTTGACCTTGGTACCAGCAGATGTGTTTTCTTTCATCATACCAAATATGAGCACTTCAGCTTGAATAGCCTTGACATAATTGGCAATGCTAAGATTTTTGCAGACAGACCTTCAGACAGATGGATGGACATACAGACTATGGTTAAACAATATTCCCCGATCTTTCGATGTAGGTGTCAATTTTTTTTTTTAAAAAAAATTGTAAAATAATGGTATACATACTACTTTTTCTGGCAGTAGAGGATGATATGGAGTGAAGGTCCAAGACAATGAGTTACTTTTTCTTTCATTCCTGATATGCTGTTATAAAAAATATATATATATATCATTGAATCAAACACCAGACAAAAGTAAGTATTTTTTACTGATATAACTTCATAGAGGCTTCAAACTAGAAATTTACTTTGATAAAGTTTAAATATCATTGATGTCACAGAGATGAAAATATTGTGGGAAAATGAAGAAACTGCTTGTTACAAGTATTTTCTTCATTTCCCACAATGTTTTCACTTGTTCTTCCCTCCAGTCAGGAGAATTTAGGATTGGCATACCAAATCAAAATTTAAAAAATCCTACTGTTGAGACCCATTAAACAAAACTTCCACCTTATTTTGTGTGCTTTGGACCAGGGGTATGGAAATACAACTTTTCTCCACTTGTCCATCGATAAGTAAAAGTCAATTTCCTACTTGTCCAGAATCAAAATGAACTTGGCCACATAAAAATGGATTAATAAATATTTAAAAAAACATTGTTTTTAATGAAGAAAATGCTGTAACCAAGCATTTTCTTCACTAAAGACAATGTTTTCTCCCCTTTGATATAAACATTAGTGCAATGTTTCTCCTAAATCTTTTTTGTACTGTATTAAGATTTGCTATGGCAATTGCTTGCCCTCGGACAAATGGTCCAGAAAATGTACTTGCCTGTAAGTGGACAAGGACATGTCAAACCAGTCGGGCATGGGAATTCAACACCCCTGCTTAAGAAAGCTGTTTTCAATCTTGAAAACAAGAGCACCTTCTACAGGTGCCTACGCTCGGCTGTTAGAAATTTGATAGTGGATGAAAATTCAAGTTGAAAAAGGGGTTAGAGTTATCCCTCTTGATAGTTTGAGTTGCTCATTTTATAGTGAACATCTGTGCCAAGTTTTAGGGGAATGCCTTTAAAAGAACCAGAGGTTTCACAAAATGTCAAAATTTTTATATGATGAAGCCAATGACAAAAACGCCAATGCTATAGCAATACCTTGGGTATTTTTCAAAAAACAGTTGAGCTAAACATTAATGGAGAATTTGATATGCTAACAGATGAAATAGTTAAAAGCTATCCTCAACAAAACCTTTTACAGAGAAAGATGTATTATTTCGGAAATCTATTAGCTAACCTCATATTGCTCTAGAAGCTGCCTCAAATTGGCATACATCATCTCAGCCCGTTCTCTAGCAGTAATATTAAACAGTTCATCAGGCACTGGAAACTGAAAAAGAATACAAACAAGGTAAGTCAATGGGTCAGCTCAAAACTAATGTACGTACCTTATAAATAAATGTTTCAGTAAAGGAATTAAAAAAAAATTCTGTTCATATTAAATGGTCATTGCAACCATATTTCAAAACCAAAATTACAAACAAAGGCATAGATTTGCTCTTTCACCTGCCTTTTTACAGATTCTGCATCATTTTCTTATTTTTGTTCATGAATTGATGATTACAATTTAATTGATTCTATCAAATATTGTGCATTTAGATTGGCTGAAATTTGTTTTTAACCCAATTAAAACAGTTTTTAATTCACAAGTATTTGTATGCTTGCCAACAAAGATATTCCTAATGAAATCTGTCTCAAATTGTTAAATGTTTTCTTTGAATCTTGATATTAAATTATAAGATAAGAAGAGATTCTTTTTGTTTCATGGAGGAATGAAACTATAAACCTAACCACACATATGTATGAATCCCTTCCTTCTTATCTTACAGTGTATTGGTTTTAGTTTCACAACTCCATGAATTAATAACATATTCTCTGCATTTTTTTTATTTGATTACAGTGACATTGAAATGAATTCAAAATGCCCTTACCACAGAATTCATGGGATATGGATTTCCAACAATAGCTGACAAAAATGCTGCCATGCTTGCCTGCAATGAGAGAAAGAATTTCAGCTGTTATAGTTATTGAGGAAAGTGACATGAATACTACTCTTGTTACCTGTCAGTGATTTTCTTATTTTCCGAATGGGTTCCTTTTGTGCATTTCTAATCACCAGTATCATTCACTTAGAATTCTTGTAAACTGTTTTATAGTTTGGTCAAGTATAAAACAATATGCCTGCTTTGGATCAAATGTAGAGCCTCCAAAAGCCTCACAAACCATGTGGGCAGAGAGAAGACACATACACCCCACCGAAGGACAAATTTTATATGAAGCCCCTTATTTCTGTAGCAAAGTGTTTCCACAATAAAATATAAGATGAAGAAACCTTTTTTCTTTTCTAACTTTTCTTTGACACACTGACAACAGGATAATATCATCAAACACTGACATTATACTAAAGTTCATACAATGAGGAACTTTCTTGAAAAGGTTCATACAAATGAATGTAAAAATTGTAGGAGTTGCATTAAACAGAAATTTGAGGAAGCAGAATATCACCAAATATGCAAAAGATCAGATGAAATGGAACATTTTGTGAAAATTGCGTCAAAACTATCCAAACACGTAGGAGGAGTTAAAATGCTCACAAGATGAGGAGGTACAGACAGACAGTCAAAACAGGATTTGACACTAACAACTTTTTGTTGCCAGCCTAAAAGACCTGTTAGCCAAATATAAAACAGGTCTTCCATGATAACAAGAGGTCCTGCATGAAAACCATGTTTGTTTTTTGGCAATTAAAGGGATAAATTGGTTGGAAAACATCGTTTGAAAAGAAGAAATTGCTTTTGTCAATCAATTTCATTTTTCCCTACAATGTTTTCTGTTTGGTAATGTAACTTTTAGTATTGGAAAGTCAATTATTTTTCAAAACAAGTCAGATTTGAAATACTAAGAACTGTCATTAACTACTGTTACGTGCCAATGTAACACGAACAAAGAAGCCAGCAACAAACTTTACAATTAACAATATTTATTGACAATAGTTACAGAATTATTGACAATATGAAATTAATACAAAAACAAATACCTTGAATGTTTAATCCTAAAGTTTTTAATTTTAGATCCAATTTATTTAAGTTCCTGGTCCACAAATAATAAGTCCAATAATTTCCGAATTTAAGATTAAACACGCTTTTAAACACACTTTTAAGATAACAAGAAATCCCCTTTTAGTTTAACACAGTACTACTAAATGAAAGAATGCTGTAGGAACCCCTTTATATAATACTATAGAACAATCTGGAATAGTATAGAACATAAGAATACTCTAGAGTCTGAATCACCTTCCAAAAGGCCTTTCTAGAAAGATCTAAAATCTTCTACATCTATTACCTTAAAGTGTCAAGAGATATTGGAAAATCCCCAGACTAATTCTAAAAATAGACATGGTAAATACCATTAGGTTTATTTATAGATTATACATAACACTTTCCCCCTTGAAAGAAAAAAAGAAAGGTTTATGAAATAAATCTTTCTTTTTGTATTATCTTTAGCATAAACAATGATAATATACTTTACACAATTGATAATATCATGATTCGTTGAAACATTTCAGCACATCTAGCATGAAAATACAAACAATTTTCATCAAAAGAATTGAAAAAGAGTTATATATGCAAACAAACATACACATATACAAAAAATATAGTGAAATGTAACTGTTAAATTCAATGTTTTATTAAAGATAAGACAATTCAAAATTTTAGACTCTTGACAGAGCATCTGGTATAATGTTGTCTTTTCCTTTAATGTGTCTTACATCAAGATCAAATTCTTTAAGTGACAAACTCCACCTCAATAATCTTTGGTTCTTACTCTTAAGTTTGTGAAGAAAACTTAAGGGATTGTGGTCACTGAATACAACTATAGGAGAAGTTGCAGATGTTAAATAAACTTCAAAATGTTGGTTTGCCAAAATCAGAGCAAGACATTCCTTTTCAATGGTGGAGTAGTTTCTCTGATGTTTGTTTAATTTTTTAGAATAATAACAAACTGGATGATCTATACCATCATCGTCTTCTTGCAAAGGAACAGCACCAATACCAACATCACTTGCATCAACAGATAATTTGAAACATTTGTCAAAATCAGGTGCTGAAAGAACTGGTGTGCTCTTTAGTATGGCTTTTAAGCGATCAAAGGCAACTTGACAGTTATCATTCCATTTGAACTTAACGTTTTTCTTTAATAAGTTTGTTAAAGGTTCAGCTATTATAGAAAAAGTCTTACAAAACTTTCTATAGTAGCCAGCCATACCAAGAAATCGCATCAGTTGCTTTTTAGTAGCAGGCACAGGAAACTCAGAGATAGCATTGACCTTAGATTCTAAAGGTTTAACTTGACCCTGTCCCACAAGATGTCCTAAGAAAGTAACAGTAGCATGACAAAATTCTGTTTTTCCAAGATTAATAGTCAATTTTGCATCACTGAGACGGTCGAAGAATTGTTTGATTCTTTGAATATGGTCACTCCATGTGTCTGTGTAGATGATGACATCATCGATGTATGCGTCACAGCCATCTAAGCCAGCTATAACCATATTTACAAGCCGCTGAAACGTCGCAGGAGAATTTTTCATCCCAAATGGCATAACTTTGTACTGGTACAGACCAGTTGGAGTAGCAAATGCTGATACTTCTTTAGCCCTATCAGTGAGCGGAACTTGCCAGAATCCTTTGAGAAGGTCAAATTTGGTGACATATTTAGAATAACCGACTTTGTCAATACAGTCATCAATTCTTGGTATTGGAAAAGAGTCAGTTTTTGTCACAGAGTTCACTTTTCGATAGTCAGTACACATTCTGTATGTTCCATTTGGCTTTGGAACTAATATACATGGTGAACTGTAATTACTTTGGCTGGGTTCAACAAAGTCATTCTCCAATAAGTAATTCACTTCATCTTGAAGGGCTTTTTGTTTCACTGGATTCATTCTGTAAGGATGTTGTTTTATTGGTTGAGAATCTTCCACAATGACATCATGATATATTTTGTCAGTTCTTGTGGGGATGTCAGGAAACAAATGTTCATACTTATTAATCAACTGTTTCAGCTCTTCTCGTTGAGATGGCTCCAAATGTGAAAGTTTGTCGTCAAGATTCTTTAGTATTTCAGAGTTCTCAAGTTTAGGTGGACCAGGAACAGATTTTTCACTAAAGTCTGAATTAACTTCTGATTCAGTCACATTTGATTCTTGTGGGACAGTTTTTACAACTGTTACTGGTTTTGAAATAGAGCTATCTCTGTCAAAATACTTTTTTAACATATTCACATGACATATTTGTTTATTTTTACGCCTTCCAGGAGTATTGATGATATAATTCAAATCACTTGTTTTCTTATCAATAGTATATGGGCCATAATATCTTGCCTGTAAGGGTCGGCCAGGTATTGGCAAAAGAGCAAGGACTTTATCACCTGGTTCAAATTTTCTATCAACACTATGCTTGTCATATCTTGCCTTCATTTTGCTCTGAGATGATTTAAGATTTGACCTAGCAACCTCACATGCCCTAGACAGTTTATTTCTGAAGTCAGAAACATACTGTAACAAGTTCAAGGGTGTTTCATCATCAGCAAGAAATTTCTCTTTTAAGAGTGTTAATGGCCCACGAACAGAATGACCAAAAACTAACTCAAAGGGGCTAAAGCCAAGAGATTCTTGAACAGATTCTCTGACTGCAAATAATAGCAAATGAATACCTTCATCCCAATTTTTATCAGTATCAAAACAATATGACCTTATCATATTCTTCAGGGTCTGATGAAATCTTTCTAAAGCACCTTGACTTTCAGGGTAATAAGCAGATGACCGATATTGCTTGATACCTAATTCATGCATAACCTGTTGGAATATGCCTGACATGAAGTTTGATCCTTGATCAGACTGGACTGATTTTGGAAGGCCAACAAAAGTAAAGAACTTAATGATTGACTTTGCCCTAATGTTTCTTAAAGGAATTGCTTCTGGGAAGCGAGTAGAAGCACACATAATTGTCAACAAATATTCAGAACCTGACTTAGTTTTTGGTAAAGGACCAACGCAGTCTATTATTATTCGACTGAAAGGTTCATCAAAAGCTGGAATGGGTTGTAACCTTGCTTTTGTAATAACTTGGTTAGGTTTCCCTACCATTTGACAAGTGTGGCAACTTTTACAATATTTGGAAACGTCCGATTTAAGTCCAGGCCAAAAGAAATGATTCATAATCTTGTGATAAGTCTTGTTTACACCTAAATGACCAGACATTGGACTTTCATGGGCTATACTAAGTATTTCATGGCGATATGACTTTGGAACAACAATTTGGTGATGAACAGCCCAATCATCATCAGCTGAGACATCAAATGGTCGCCATTCTCTCATCAGAATACCATTCTTTTTATAGTAACAAACAGGATTCTGAGACATTTCTTTTTCGGGTAATGCCCTTTCAATTAACTTTGAAATCTCAGGATCATTTTGCTGTTCCTGGATTAACTGTGACTTTGAATGCATTTCATGACCTTGGTCATTTGACCTTGGAGATGACTGACAAAGTTTTGTCGAGTCTGTCTGAGTATCAGGCAGACTAAGATTAAAAGACTTTTTAATCTCGTCATTGAAATATTGACCAACAAAAGTATCAGTTAAGTCAATATCATTTGAATTTTTCAAGGAAGCTTTTTTAGCCATACCCCGAGTTACTGCACATGAAGGGTACAAATCAGGTATTTCCTGCAAAATAGGATCATCTGTTTGACCTACATTAGGTGTGTCAGTTACAAGAGGATTAACAACAACCTTATCTCCAGCTAAGTCATTGCCTAGCAATAAATGTACACCTTTAAATGGTAAAGAATGTTTAACACCAACAACCACAGAACCAGTAACCAAATCTGAGGACAAATTAACCTTATGAAGAGGAACATTAATAACACCACACTCTACACCCTGAATAAGGACACTAGTACCAGACGAAGTCTTCTCAGAAAAAGGCAGAACATCTGCTAAAATAAGAGATTGAGAAGCTCCTGTGTCTCTTAAAATTTTAATAGGGGTAGGTGGGCACATATCACCTAAAAGTGATACAAAACCATCTAACATGAACGGTTCAAAAATCTCCATACAGGAATCAGAATTTGGTTCTGCCTTAACAATTGAATTTAACTCAAAAGAAGGCTGTGATTTAGGCTGAAGGCTGGTGAGCCCTGTAGGTTTGGCTGCACTCAGTTCCTTCTTCCTTTTTAATCTAAAACATTCCGAAATAAGGTGACCTGGTTTTTTACAAAAAGTACAATGTACTCGAGATAAGGGATTTTGAGCATTGGTTTCACCAGTAGACTTTGGTTTAGGTGAATTCGATTGACTAGACATGCTAGATGAATCACCAGACATAGTTTTATTTTGGGGATGTGAGGACGCAGGTTTTGCTTTATTAAAGAAAGAATTTTTGTGTGTAAGGTAGTAATCATCAGCTAAACGAGCTGCTTCATGTATAGTTTCAACATTTTTTTCATCTAAATGTGACTTAATGTCAGATTGAATGCAATTTTTGAATTGTTCAATTAATATAAGTTGTCTAAGATTATCATAATTTTGGTCTATTTTCTTAGAATAGCACCACCTGTCAAATAACTTTTCTTCATTTCTTGCAAATTCAACGTGAGTCTGGCCAGATTCTTTTCTACAACTTCTAAATTGTTGTCGGTATGCTTCTGGAACCAGCTCATAACCTTTGAGAATGAGTTCTTTTACAGTATCATAATCATTGCTTTGTTCTGTTCTAAGTTGCGAATAAATATTGCGAGCTTTTCCTACTAAGACACTTTGGAGAAGTAAGGTCCATTGCTCCTTTGGCCATTTCAAGTTATTTGCAACTTTTTCAAAATGTTCGAAATATGTATCAACTTCATTTTCTTGAAATTGAGGGACAAGCCTAAAATATTTTGTTACATCAAAGTGGTCATTATACATATATCTGGGCTGATTTGCTCTATCTTGAATTTCTAATTCTTTTAATCGTAATTGAAATTCTCGTTCTTTTTCTCGTTCTCTCTCTGCTCTTTCTTCTCTTTCCCTCTCTCTTTCTATTTCTTGTTCTCTTTCTTCTCTTTCTCGTTCTTCCTTTTCTCTTTGAAATTGCCTTTCTCTTTCTTTTTCTTCAATTTCTAATTGTTTTTCTTGTAATTTTCTCTCTTCTCTCTCTCTTTCTATTTCCAATTCCTTCTCCCTTTGTTGAAGTTTTAACAGTTCAATCTCTCTTGAGCTTGAAACTGATGGAACATCAACAATGAGAGACAGAGCCTTTTCATCAAAAATGTCCTCATCAACAAAATATTGAACCAAAATATTCTTAATTTCATGCTTTCGCAAAGAGGACTTGACTTCTTTTAATTCATAATGCTTGGCAAGATTGAGCAAATCAGACTTTTTACCCAAATTCAATAGCTCCACGGAAGGTTCGTGCGTAAGTTTTTCTAAGTCAAAAGACATGGTAGCTTGTTGCTGTATTCGAATAAGAATGTAAGATTTCGATAAATAATAGTGAAAGTACACTCTAGATTTATCAAAATTGAAATATGAAATTTATTTCTTAAATAATTTTGAACAGCAGATTTAAATACAGAATTTGTTTGATTTGTTTTGTTTTGTATGTTTGTTTGTCTGATGTTCGTATCCCGGACGAGCCCCCAATTTGTTACGTGCCAATGTAACACGAACAAAGAAGCCAGCAACAAACTTTACAATTAACAATATTTATTGACAATAGTTACAGAATTATTGACAATATGAAATTAATACAAAAACAAATACCTTGAATGTTTAATCCTAAAGTTTTTAATTTTAGATCCAATTTATTTAAGTTCCTGGTCCACAAATAATAAGTCCAATAATTTCCGAATTTAAGATTAAACACGCTTTTAAACACACTTTTAAGATAACAAGAAATCCCCTTTTAGTTTAACACAGTACTACTAAATGAAACCATAAGTCTAAATCAAGTGAACCAAGAATGCTGTAGGAACCCCTTTATATAATACTATAGAACAATCTGGAATAGTATAGAACATAAGAATACTCTAGAGTCTGAATCACCTTCCAAAAGGCCTTTCTAGAAAGATCTAAAATCTTCTACATCTATTACCTTAAAGTGTCAAGAGATATTGGAAAATCCCCAGACTAATTCTAAAAATAGACATGGTAAATACCATTAGGTTTATTTATAGATTATACATAACACTACAGTTCTGAAGGACCTTCAGCATGGTTACATCTACCAGTCCTCCCTAAAAACCACAATTATTGGGCCCAAGAACTGGTGTTAATGTCAATCCCTGCAAAATAATACAATATACCTCCATTTTATTTGGCAAAATAAATCTCAAAGCTTTATATCAAAAGTGATAAAAATTTAAATACCTGGCGTATGTCTCTTCTTTTGTATTTTGATAGACCCCAAGCTGAAATATAAGATTACAGTAATTAATATAATATTGATTTAAGAAATATTAATAAACTGACACGCTATGAAAATACTTTAGTGGAAATAACTGTTTTTTTTATAATTTTACCTTAAATTGATCATACATGTAAAAAATCTTATACAGTATAATCAATAATTTCTTTTTGAAATGTATTTATAACCCATTAGTCAATAAGGGCCATTGGGTATCCTCAAATGTAATTGTGCCTGGCCAGTCTTTTTCTGAGCAGGCTGATTGAAACTTAACGCATTTTTTATTTTTCTGACTCTAGAATAATTAATCTGCCTACCTATACTAGTTCAACTTATTTTCAGAAATGTGGCCTCTGGTTGAAATCCGTTAGATCATATCCTATACAAATATTTCGCTCAAAAAGGGACCATCTGGATAGTGTGTAAAGTGTCAACCCTTGCCAGACTGCAAGGATTGTGCAGGCTGACAAGGGTCTAAACTTTTCACACTTTTATCATTTTCTGGATCTAGAATGATCTATTTACCTGCCTGTGAAAAAGCTTTTGATAACCGACCTCAGGTTGACCTGTACTGGAACCTACCTCTTTCTCAAAATTATTATGCGGAGTTTCCAGAATATCTTTTTTTGCTTTATTAGTCATATATTCATTTTACATATTTCACAAACGATTGAAAAAACACAGTAAATATGCTTTACTTATTGAAGGGCATATATTGTCTTTGGACAACAGGCATATAATGGACAACAACAACATTGTCTAGCGTAATTCTAATATTGTGTTGCTCACCAACAATTTGTGGATGTCATTTTATGTTTAATCCTTCTCATACAATTTAAGATAGTGGACTCATAATAGTTTTTTAATGTAAATCGAAACTCATGATTGGTCAAAATGATGACCAAGATTTCCAAATGAAATCACTGTTGAAATTCATAACTTCTAAAATGTTGTGGAACTTTAATGGGTCCTCTACCTTAAAGTATATTTCTACTAAACACAAAGTTTAAGCAGCCAGGATAGACTTAAGTCAGTCTGCACAAATGTAGTCTAATCTAAGCCTACACTGCCTGCTATCAAGGTAATAACTGTGAGAAAAGCCTGCACAAGACCGATTGAAATGTTAAAAAACTGGCAATTTTTTTATACAAAATTCAAACTTAGCAGGATGAGTGTTTATATAGATATACCTTCTGATCGACCATCTGAGTATTTTCTATTCTCTTCCTCTGGTCCCTTTATCCCTGGTCCCCATGCTATCAAAGGGGTCAAGGTCTCTTGTGGGGTACCATCACCATGAGCCCCTGAAAATAGAAGGTAATGGTTTACTGACAATGAAGCATAATTTTAAATACTTTATTCTATTTGAATACTGAGCGAATTGAGGACCCTAGCATTATAACTATCTTAAGTGCTAAACAGACACAGTCACATACTGATGGCTCAGCACGAAACAGTTGTAACTGCCTATACATTTAAAGGCAGTTACAACTGATTCACACTGAGCTATCGATACAATATTTTTGCACTAAGCCTTTACAACAGTGCTGTTGACACAAGGTACGCTGCCAAAAGGATTATCATAACAAGAGGGCCGGAATGGCCCTACAGCGCTCACCTGAATTTATAGGTCCAGTGGATCTCACCTAAGCAAGTTTCTCGCAAACTTTCATTAACATTTGCCTAGTTGTTGAGAAGATGTTATTCTACACAATTGCGTAGCCTGGATGAGCACTGGAAACACACCCCCCCCCTGCTATGCCCATATTTTTTTCATTTTTTTTGGGGGGGGGGGGGGGAGGGGAGGACAATCAAAATTTCACAAACAAGTTTTGAGAAAGGTCCTTTCTTTGAGAAAGGATGGATGGACAGACAGACAGACTGAGAAGATGATACCAATATATGTCCACCTTCGGTAGCATAAAAAAACTATACTTTTAACAACAAAACGAACACGATTTACCTTTATGAAACAACCTTTAAGCATTAAACCAGAGAAAAACCTGCTAACCCTTTAGTACAGAACCTTAAAGGCTATAACACAATGTATTGGATCACTTCAACTGAACATATGCAATAACTTTAATTCTTTTTTCCGAAATAGCTTTCTTTATCATAAATTCATGTGATAGCGTAACATTTATTCATTTTACCAAATAAGGCAAGTAAAATCTACACAACACAATTCAATCCTTCTGATGTTGTTCTTTGAATATGTTTTGACAAACAGTACAGATTTATATCAGCCTACTAAGATTTGCAGACTGATTTTAGCCCGCACTGCCACTGCGCTTTCTATTTAATCCTTGTCATGCTTAATAAAAACTTGACAAAATTGCAATATAACCCCTCTTCTTTGAAGGGAGGGCAGAAATTTACTTTAAAAATTTATACTGACTCACAATTAGTGCATCAAGTGCTTTCAGTACTTTGATGTCAATGCAATATTGCCAAGATTTTATTCAGCATGACAAGGGTTAAACAATGATTATTTATTTGAATTTAAAGTATAGATCAAAACTAATACTAGAACCACTTAATTAAATTTAAAAAAAAAAGAAAAAAAAAACAATTAAAGACAGAGATTAAGTTTATTGAGCCGGGCAACATTACCTGAGCTCATTTTCACCTGAGTAATATTCTTTACAATCACTGACATAACGAGCATCAAAGAGAATATTCTCAAAGTTAAAACCTCGTTGTCATGCAATCTGATGTCATCAAACCCTTTTTATAACTATTGGCTTAATACCCTACCCACAGAAAAAATAGACAAAGATGTATGTTCTGTCTGATTTATTTCTACAATACCTGTTTTTAACTGAATTAATAAGAAAAATAATGCTGATTACCATAAGTTTTAATTCTTTGAAATATTTTGTCAGGAACAGTCTTTTATTCTTATTTGACCCTTTCCTAATAGACTCAAGATTTTATATCCCTACCATTTTATACTTGAAACAATGTTATGGAAAAGAAATTCTTTGTTACAATAAACCATCCTGCTTTTCCTCAACATTTTGTATATGGTTTTTTTACAAATTGCACCAACTATTGCTATTTGTCTGTACCTTCTTTCATTTTTTACTAGTCTAAAATCTGGAATATGGGAAAAGATTTTATAATTGCCTTCATTTGCAACTGCCTGCAGACATGATCTTCTTCTTTATTACCTTCGGGCAAGCCATTGATGAAATTTTTGGGAGCGTAAGTCCTCAGGCATTTGAGGCATGTTCTAGGGTTTAGGCGAGAACCCTAATAAACAAGATTTTGAAGATGTATTCTAAAGACTGTTTTTTTAATATTTAAGTAAAAACATTTGACATTATCAAACCTCTGCTAAAAAAGCTTTGTTCCTTGATTTATATATCTTAAGATTCTTATATAGAGGTTACACACATATCCCATAATTTCTTACCCCAATCTGTCATTCCATGATCAGATGTGAAGACGTAGGCTGTTTTACCATCATGGTTATAGTAGTTTTCTATTTCAAGGACCATCTTTTCTATACCTTTGTCAACCAGAGTTATATGTTCTAGGTAACCACTGTAAATAGGGAAAAATAGTTTGTAAATTCAATCCCAAATAATCCCATTTTTGAACACCCCTAAAGGAAGAAAAGGATTTGTAAAAAAGGTGAACAATGAACAAATTGCTTGTTTGCAAGCAATTTGTTCATTGTCCACATTGATTTCTTCCACCAAAGGCAAAGATTATTAGAATTGCATCAACTGAAAATTGTCTTCAAACACATCTTTGAATAAGGACCAGCCTTAAGATTTTTCAGCTGGAAATGGTCTAATATCAACACAATCATTACCTCATACTCTGGGGCACGGCAATTATAGTTACCATATATTTCGGACAATAGGTTTGTTTTGTTTGAATGGGTTTTTTCACCGCTTTCAACAATCTTTCAGTTATATGACTGTGGATGGAGCATCTAACAATTGATTCTTTGTATTTCTCACACCAATACTACCATTACATCCTTTCCCAACCTTCAGCTGCTATTCCACATTTAACCCATTGGTGGAAAACATATAGTCAGGAAGGATGAGTGCCACTGTCACCATACATTAATCTGTACTGGTGTTTAGGCAGCAGCTGTCTTTTTTTATCATTAAGAAAATAAAGATCCACAGTCACGCATTTACGCCTCAGCCTATATTATGGTTCATGTTTTTATATCACTTTAGTTATTACTTAATTATCATTTTTGGAATAAAAACATAAATAGGATGTGCCAGTCCTGCATTAAAGATGCAAAACTTTTCCAAATTTTTAAGAAGTCCTACTCCACTTTGCAATTGTCTTCATGTGCAAAGCTGAGAACAATTACTAGGCATTTGCAAATATTTTTAGATCCTGAATACAGTGCACTTGAATTTCATTGATTTATTTTTTCAAACATTTTTTTTTATTTAATTTTAGGATTTTGTAGTATAAGTACATCAATCATATTTTAACCTGTGCAACACATTTCAAATAATTTGACATGGACATTATGCACAAATTTTGAGCAGCATAGACAGTCACAAAGTGAAATAAAAATATTTGCTGATCTACTAGAGAATTTCAGATCTAATAAATCCCAAGGGTCAGAGCAAATGGTGAAGACTCTGGTCTACTTGTACAGAGAATCAGGCTGGCCAGAGTATTTGTTTTGCAGACATATTATCCTTGAATGGCACGCCAAGGCTTTTTTTTTTACTTAACCCTTTCCTGTTTTACAAAATTTTGGACCTGTCCAAATTCAAATGTTTTGCAGACGAAAAATTTAAAGTGGATTTAATTTGAAAAATAACCATTCAGTAGGGTAGAAAATAGTGTGGAAAAAGAAGAAATTGCTTGTCAGAAGCAATTTCTTCTTTTTTCACAATGTTTTCTCAATCATAAAATCACAGGCACGTAAAAAGCAGGGATTAAACTACAAAGGGTTAATTACTGAGTGGCGGATCCAGAGGAGGTTTGGGGGGTTCAAACCAACCCCCTCTGTATCCAAATTATTTCATTTTCATGAGTGGACAAATTCAATAAAAACTTTGCAACACAAGCAAAACAACCCCCTTTTGTAGTGCTCAAATCACTGGAACTTCAGATTCTACAAATAAAATATATCTGATGTACAGAACTCGAGCAATTCGTCCGAAAGTATCCCTATCTACATAGATATGGATTCTTCGGGACTAATTACTCAAGGTCAAGCAGGCCAACATGGAACCCCCGTTATAGAAACCCTGGATCTGACCCTGTTACTTACTCTGAATTAGGTCTGACAATATATCCACTGTGATCTAAGCCTCCAAGATGGATAAAGAAGAGAATACGGTCCTCGGCCATCTTGGTTTTTGTTACTGGATCCTTCTTTGCATTCTCAAACAGTTTCTGAAATAATTACAATAGGGCCCAAGGTTATAAAACTTTTCTCATTCTCATTTCAAAATTTCTCAAATTTCAATTTGAGATTAAAGCCTTAATTCTGTTTTAATACTCATACTAATGTATTAACATAAAGATAATATTACTAAGTTGTTATAAATAACAACTTATTAATATAATCTTTTAATTTCATACATTTATTTAAATCTAAAATTTGAGAAAATTCTCAGTTGAGCCTGAGAAAAGTTTTATAACCCAGATGAGTTGACTGTTCAGAGTCACAGTAAGAGGAGATATTTTTGGATTTTAATTTCGAATATTTCAAAAACACTTGTACAGACCCAAAATTTTGGCTCTCATTAAAATCATCTTGTATAAACACTTCTAATAGGTACACACAACGTCAGGTTTTTAGAAAAGATTATTTTGACTGTTAATACCCCTTCTTATCTGCCATTGTTCTTAAACCCTGTTTCTCTCATATGTGTTTGAAATCACCAACCTTTGAATTATGATAGAATGTTCCAATTTTCATTATGATTGTTGCAGAAAAACCAAGATTTCACACAATGAACAATTGCCTGATAATTTCTCCAACATTTTGATGAATACATCAAAATTATTCACTTGCACTTTAAACAGACTGAGCCTTACTTGAGTCCATTGAATATTATAAGAGTTTTATACACCATGATGCACTTCAAGAACATTTGTTTGCTTATGTTAACTATTATGTCTTCTGTCTTGCTAATTTTTGGCAACAAAAGCTTCATTGTGGATTTAAATTTTGAGCAAGTCTTGAAAGTACAGTACTTGTTGCTAAAAGATAAAATGATCAAGATCAAATTAATACCTTAAACCGGATTTGTTCATGTGGCAGAAATATTCATGTTTTATGGGTTTGACTCATTTACGCCAAAATAACATAGAGTGTAACTTTTAATAAAAACATACATGATTTCTAGAATAATTTATCTACACTGACTGTGATATTTGTTAAGATTTGAATGATTAAATTCATAGTTTATCAAGCATTGATATAATTAAACAGTATATGAAATGGCTCAATGTTAAAAGATAAATGTGAAAACTGTAAAATATTTGTTTTTCACACCTTTCATAGCTGATAAATAGTGTGATAAATAAATGCTTTTCCAGTGACACAACAGATATTGTTATCCAGAATACTCTAAAAACAGGTTTGGGTAATACAAAATACATATTTATGTAAATTCTTTTTCTTTGAAATTCAGTTCTTTTGGGAAATAAAAACACGCATAATGTCTAGAATAATAAAAAATTGTAGACCGGCAATAATATCCACTTTTACAGTAGTGCATCGATCTTCAAACTGAACACAAAGATGTCACTTTTTCTTTTAACCCTTTGCTGTTTAATCCCTGCTTTTTACGTGCCTGTGATTTTATGATTGAGAAAACATCGTGAAAAAAGAAGAAATTTTGTAAAACAGGAAAGGGTTAAATTAGTTGTTTATCTTTTCAGACAAGATTATAGAAAACAAAATAACAAATCAATAATCATCAATTACGATTAAGTTATGTACATACATGAACTTCCTGTAAAGCCCAGGAGTCCATATCAGCAGCATTGATTCCAGCCAGCCACTTCATGTGTCCGGGATACTTCACGGAAAACATTCTATCATGGTGACCTGAAATAATTAGAATGGGAATGATTAAATATGCATTTTGTTTGATTTGTTTGAATAGGGTTAATGCTACTTTTAACATTTTATCAGTCATATGGTAGTGGTAGAAGCACTTATCAATGAATTCCTGGTATTTCTTGCACCATTACTACTACTATTAAGTCCTTTGCTACCCTCTAGTTGCTATCCAAAATAGGTTTATGATTATCTTAGAATAGGAAGAACTTGCTTTATTTTAAGCATTTTTTTTCTTTTAACCAAACATCCTCTCATTAGATTTAGTCTCAAAGAGATGTTTAATTATTGAGCAATACAGGAAAATTTGTTAGTTTGAATAGGGTTTAACCCTGCTTTCAACAATCTTTCAATTTTATCCCAGGTGGATTTGTGGTATTTCTAACACCAGTACCACCATCACATCCTTTCCTAGCCTCCAGCTGCTATCCAACATAGGTCTACGATTATCAACTGATTGGTGAGAGACAAATTGTCAGAAAAAATGAGTGCTGCCATCGAGGATCTAACCCGGGACCTCTAGTTTGACAGTCTGACCAAAATGCACTATGACGGGGGCTTCAATACAGGAACGAGTTGCCCATTGACCCCAGAGGTAATGATGCTTGGGATAGCAGACAGAGGGAGAAAATGATTCCAATATACATCCTCCTTCGGTGGCGTAAAAAAACACTGAGCATTTTTTCACTTTGTATCAATTTATAAGTTTTTAGTTGATGCACAGTCAGTATTTGTAATCATTGATGATGTTCAGAATTGAAAAAAAAGGAGTAAAAAGAAAAGGATAGTCATAAAACATATTGTATAGAATATTAAAGGAAAGTTCCAGGAACAAGTAGGTCTCAGATTCCATCAGATAACAGTGTCCATAAATCATGAATATCAGCTAATTTCCATGACGACATCATACCATGGAGATTGTTACTAAATCTTTCCATTAAAAAATGACTTTATGGATATTGCTTTTGCTAATACTCTTTTTTCTTGCTGACATTATGAAGGTTCACACAAGAGGGATGATTGCCAATCTAAAATCTTTGTTTCTAAAGTTCAAGAAGTAGATTTAGAACTGGTTCAAGAACTAATTTTAGATTTTCAAGAACTAGTTGTAAAAGTTCAAGAACTTGTTCTTGAACCAGTTGTAGAACTAGGGGAGCTTGAATTATCATTTAAAATGTTAGAATGTTCAAGAACCAGTTTTTGAACTTTTTCTCTGGGGCTAACTGGCTAAGTGATTTTTCCTGTCTGGTAGTAAAAGTACCATGTGATACTTCAACAAGAAACCTCCATAATCTACCAGACAAGGCAATTAAGTTTAGATTTATGCTGCATTTCTCTAAAACTACAAAAAATTGACCCATAAATAATGCTAGTTCAACCCTTGTTATGCTGAACCCGGAATATTCCTGCTTTGGCAGGAGCTATAGACAAACATCAGCCTGTACAAATGTGCAGTCTGATATTTGTCTATAGCTCCTGCCTTTTTCTCCCTTTCAAACCAGAATTGTCAATGGATTTAGTTTTTTCAAATAAAAATTGACCTACTGATTTTGATGAAAACTTTTAGCCAAAATTTATTCAGCATGACAAGAGTTAATACATTATAGTATGAATCCTACCTCCCGTGACTTCTGCCAAGAATTTCGGAGTGTCCCATGACCAAGTGTATCTGCTCTCATTGAAGATCGTATCAAACATGACTGGCTTTCCTTGGAGATCTGAAAAAAAATAATATAAAATGAAAAATATGAAAATTTACACAATTGCATTTAAAAATTCAAAGTGCTGATGGGTGCTACTAAGGGTGAGTCAGTGTTTATTAAGCAAAAAAAATCTTAATTTAATTTTTTCAGGTTCGAGAAGGCAAAAAAGCCTATTAAGATAGAATGACATATATGTGCAGGCTAATCTTTGTCTATACATTCTGCCAAAGAAAGAATATTTCAGTTTCAGCATGATAAGGATGCATTGTTTCAAAATTTTTGGAATTTGAGTGTGTAAGGGTTGAATAATTAAAATAAAAATTTTCAATATAAACTGGCATTAGATGAGCTCCTGCAGTATTGATCAAAACATGTACTTTTGTACAGCTGCTTTAATTATTAACGAAGAAGTGTCTTCTGGACAGACAGCTGTCCAGATCGATAAATCCTTATACCATATTTCCTGTAAAAATAGCGTCCTATAGCACCCCTAAATTTTAACTAAGAAAACCCACTTCAAATGACTAAATTTTAGGAACTCTTTAGTTTTTTGTCTTTGATTTCTCTCATATCGAAACTGTCTAAAGAGCTGTTCTCTGGTAATCAGGTAGGAATTTAAAGATTAATGAGCTTACAGGGGTGTGGAATTCCCATTCTAGCTAGACTGATTGAATGATAAACAATCCAAGGACATTGTTCAGTCTACACACAATCGAGGGTTCAGTACCAAACAGTTGTAACTGCCTATAAACATATAGGCAGTTACAACTGTTATGTGCTGAACCATGGAAATGAGGTTTGACATCACCTTGGTCCATGAGGGAGTCAAAGTTGCTAAGAGTCTAGGATAAACAAAGAAATCTTAACATGCACATCCTTAATAATTCATTACTAGAAAATGGAGACTCTTTTGGATTACACATATTATTCTTGTTATGTCTAGTCTAAAAGATTACCCTTGTGACTCTTAATAAGTTCTTTTGAACTAGAATGATAGTCCAAGGATAATACTATGTCTTGTTAAATACTAAAAGGTCAGCCCTTGAAAAGTTTCCTTGATCTTTAACCTAAACCCAAAACTATTACTTGTCAATGATATTTATCCTGTTTGTACCCCTAGAGTACATAACTATAACTTGTCAATGGTATTTACTCTGTTTTTATCCCTAGAGTACTTAACTATTACTTGTCAATGGTATTTACTCTGTTTGGGCCCATAGAATACATAACTATTACTTGTCAATGATATTCATCCTGTTTGTGTCCCTAGAGTACATAACTATAACTTGTCAATGGTATTTACTCTGTTTGTGTCCCTAGAGTACTTAACTGTTACTTGTCAATGGTATTTACTCTGTTTGGGCCCATAGAGTACTTAACTGTTACTTGTCAACGTTATTTACTCTGTTTGGGCCCATAGAAAACAATTAACAAACCTTTAGCGACTGAGGTTGGATCCTCATAAAACCCAGCAGTGAGGGCCACATGACCAGGTCTGGTTGCCGTGGGAACTGCAGCATGGGAGATACCCCATATACCTTTATTTTGGATTATATCCCTGAAAATAGAGAAAGATGGATATGTGTTTTGTTTAGAAGAATGCCTTATGTTCACCCACATCACAGGGCTTGAAAATTCTTGAAATTTCTATGTGTCCTGCTATACAAGCAAATATAGTGAAACATTAATTTCATAAGTGAAAATTTGCAAAATCCACTTGTCCTGCTTATATAGACAAAGAAGGAAAAAATCATGCAGGACAGGCAGACAAGTAGAATTTTCAAGCCCTGCATCATGCTGAATTAAAAGCTTGGCAAAATAGCATTAAAATCAAAATTGCTGAAATTACTGATCCATAATTGAGATTCGGTATTTATTTTGAAAAAAAAAAAAATACATTCCTGTTTTTTAAACAAAGTCAGGTGGTATTGACTATGATCAGACTTAATGTAATTGCAAGCTGATCTTTGTATTTTCATCCTTCCAAAGCAGGAATATTACAGGTTCAGCCTGACACAGGTTAAAGTAGCTACACCTTCAAGCAGAGCTACTGGAAGAAGGTAATGTTGAATTTTTGATTCAAATATTTCTTTAATACAAATGAACTGGCATACACCCTAAATGATCAGTTGAGACAATTCCAATCAGTACACACAACATAGGGTCTCATTGAGATTTTAGAGTTGATTTGCCCTTTAACCCTTTCCTGTTTTACAAAATTTTGGACCTATCCAAATTCAAAGGTTTTACAGACAAAAATTAAAAGTGGATTAAATTTGAAAAATAACCATTCATTAGGGTAGAAAATAGTGTGGAAAAAGAAGAAATTGCTTGTCAGAAGCAATTTGTTCTTTTATGACAATGTTTTCTCAATCATAAAATCACAGGCAAGTAAAAAGCAGGGATTAAACAGCAAAGGGTTAAACTTATAACCTCCCCAAAAAATATTGACAAGAAGGAGGCCTTTATCATCAAAACTTGTTTTTTTATCCCCTACAATTAGGACATTTTTCTCTTAACAATAATTATGGTCTCCATCATCTACAAATCTTAACAATATTAAAGTGTATTCTTTATAAGAAATTAACCCTTAATATTCAGTTTATTTGAGTAGTTCCAATGTCAATATTTCTATTTCGTTTATTTCTATTTTTCAAATGATTAGCAATCTATTTTAGAAGCTTAGCATAAAACAGTTTGTGAAGTGCTTTATATATTTCCAGATACCAATTAATAATACCTGGAATTATAAAAACAACAGTTTTTGGTTAACTCATCAATATTGAAACCTGGGGACAACTTTCCAAATAGGAAAATGAACTCATAATCAATAAAACTATTGGAATATATATTAATTGAATTAATGGCTCAGGGAAAAACAGTTGTAACAGCATATAAATGTATAGGTTATTACAACTGTTTTACAACTGAAACATGGATATTATTTTGAGAGAATATTGTTCTATTCATGGATAGCCTTTGAAAAATTTATGTGCTTATTTGCAATTCCTGAAAATGTCCTATTGTTGTTAATGCTATTAACCTTTCCATAGATGGAAAATTGATGATTATGTTTCTCTGTTGTCATAAACCATTGAACTTGAATTCTATAGACCTTAGCTTCATTGCTATCAAATGTATGTACTATACATGTGGTAAGTTAGTACGAACATGGAAATATTAAGATTTTATAAAATAATTTTCTTACAAATATCTGAAATAAGGTTAATTATCCAGCTTTTTCTTGCCACACAATTTATCCTGACCTGGAACCCAGCTATCACAATTACAAGGTTGTAAATTTTCAAGAGTTGCTCCTACCCACTTTGCACATGAAAGCTAGTATGATTGCTTATTTAAGACCTTGAAAGCGGTTCATGTTTATAAATCACAATCTAAGCAACTTCACAAGGCAGTTTTCAATGGGTGAGTTCTAGAAGTATAGGATGTTTGTGGAAGACAAAAATGTTGTAATTACAGCTTCATTCAAGCCACATCAAAAAATAATACATTGTTATAGCCTAATGGTGGGAAACTTGTTACTAGCAGTGGTATAGACTATGAGTTTTGTAATACTTTGATTGATCATGGCAAAATAGAAAATCAATTCATGGAAGAAACAAGATGTGTTTGTGAAACACGAATGCCCCCGGAACAGCATTTTTTTTTAAAGTTTGACCTTGACAGATGACCTTGACCTTGTCACATGACCTTGACCTTGTCACATGACCTTGACATTGGTGTACAGCTTTGTATGTCAAATACTTTTGGAGAAAAGGCAAAGGTTAAGTTTTTGGACAGACGGACGGACAGACAGATGGACAGACAGACGGACATGAGTAAAACAATATGCCCCCAATCTCTCGATATGGGAGCATAAAAAAATGGATAACACCTCAATATGTCTAAAATATGTGCATCTGCATTTATGAATATGCAACAAGCAACATTCTTTGATAAAGTGTTCTTTGAGAAAAAAGCAAGGGGAATTTGAATTCTTGTATGAATCTGAATGAAGAAACATGAATGTGTCTATATAGGGAGCAATTTGATTTTAGGTAAATTACTTTGTCAACTATCCCATGAACAATTTATTTGAAAAAATGCAAAATAAAAGTTTATTCTTTTCATGTTTGAGCAGCCTCCCTACTAGTAGCAGGTCTACTTTTTTTTACTAAGAAAGCCCACTTCAAATGGCAAAATTTTAGGATTTTTTTTAACCTTCTTCTCTACTTTGAGATGAATTTCCTCTAAACAATCATATAAATGATTGTTTAGAGAAAATTCACCTCAAATTATAGGGAAAAGGGCTTAAAAGACATCAATTTTAATGATTTTTTAAATCTGAAAATGCATGATAAATAAAAGCTCCCTGACCATGTTATGTATAGCTCCCTGGAGCATTTATTAGGAGAAATATGGTATTTCCCAAATCCAGAATTCTCCTTGTTACTTTAAGGGTCACAACAGCTGTTTTATGACCTGAAACCTTCCTTTGGAAAGCTGACACCTTTTATGGTGAAAATGTTGAAATAAACAATTGTAGGGTAACAGATGTACGTATTCTCAACTGTTTCAATCAATACACAGAAAATGTTTTTCATGTATGCTAAAGGGAGTATTTTCCCCTGGTGCACCTAAACTTGAAGGGTTTTTTTCCCATTTATTCCTACATGTTAATGTTCCAACAGAATATTTTTAAAATCTCTAAATATACAAGCCATTGCATGACATTTCAAACAATTTCACATGTTTGTGAAGCGGAAACATTGACTATCACAATTTAACCTGGACTATCACACAATATATTAAAAGATTATCCGACTATCTAAAGGCACTTTGAGACCAAATCTGTCTACAAATTGCATAGTAATGACCCTGGCCAGACTGTGCGAATGCACATTTGTGCACATTTGAAATTGTTGAAAATGTCACAAACAGGCTCATATATATCTTTTCCATAATGTAAATATGTCAGATTAATGCATGATGCAACTTTTCACCAAGGGTCATTTATTTATATTTTTCTAATTTGGACCTTTATTTTTTTTTGCTTATGGGCGTCAAAACTTCCTTGTGTTAAGGATGGGAAACGGTCGAGAATCTTTGATAGTAATCTTTGATAGTCGTACCCTTTTTTGCACATGAACACATGCAAAGCAAGGTACAATTTCTCAGTCCTTTAGCGAACTGTTTCATCTGTCCTGTGTTTAGGATGACAACGGTCCGAACTATTTGCAAATTATCACCTGCAAGTACACGTGCAAAGATGAGCATAATTTGCAAAAAAATGGACCGTTTCGTCATCTTGAACGGAAGTGGATATGCCTTCAAAATTACAAAATATCCGTAGATTTAAATTATAAAAGACTTTCAGTCTATTTCAGTTTACGTAAGTATCAAATGGATTCCTAACAGAAAAACCGAGTGATCGAGTCATCAAAAAAATAATGGCAGTTTTTAAGATCCCGTTCGAATAGAGAACGCATGAACTGGATCTAAAAGGCAATCTCGGCCGTTATCTTCTACATGGTTTTAGAAGATTCCAAGGGTTTTATTCAATGACCGGGAACCCTTACCCCCAAAAGGTTTGATGGCATCGGTTTTCAAACCTCAACGCGCGAGAAAAAACTCTGCCCATGAGAGTCACGTGATGAATAAAGCGAATCAATTCGTAACAGTGTTGTTTCGTACCTACAATTCGGGTGTAAGTGTAGCAAATAAAATTGCGATTTAATATTATAACAAAAGCATTGTCTTTACTTATTTTTGCACATGTGTGCCTTTTTATTCATTTATTTATTTATTTTATTCATATTATAATTGTTTTTGCCTATTTATGCCTCTTCAGTTTTGGGTAAGCACCGACTCGGTTTCAAAGTCGGCGATCGGCGAATGACTTTAAATGTTGTTACCACGGCTTGAATAAATATTTGGTTACCGCGACTTCTTTTTCGGGTACTTATCCATTATACGTTTAAGATTAAGTGAACCCAATCATCATCTGACCTATTAATTTTTAAAAATTTTAAAAGAGAGACTGACCGTTGAGCTACTGACCTTATTTTGGGAAACCTATTGACGCGAAGGTTATTGTTCGCTCAGCTTCACCGAGTCCTTTATAGCCATAAGATACTTTAATAATTAGTTTAGCTCGGTAACTGATTATCGTCACTGATTTTAACACATGATTTGAACTGGGTTATGGACCCTTCAAGTCAGAGCTACAGATATAGATGGGGTATTTTTATTTCAAATTAATTTATTTTAAATAATTCGAACTAACCGTATTTTGCGGGTATTCATTAGAATCGTCTCGTCGAGCCGATTCAAATGAGTACCCACAACATATGGCTTCCTTGAGAATTAAAGATTTTAAACTGATGTTATCCCTCTTTTATCTGTATTTCTAAAAGTTACGGGAGATATTAACTGATTTCCCCAGGTGTTTTACCTTTTTATTCAGAAATAATATGCGGAGTCGCCATCATGTGCCGTGTCGTCATCAACTATAACCCAACACCATCCCTGTGTTCAGGATGACAAAAAGGTGCAACCTATTAGAAAATCATACCTCGCTTTTTACGCAAGTGCATGTACAAAGAGGGGTATGATTTGCTAAAAAGTCACACCGTTTTCTCATCCTATATACACAAAGCTTTACGGTAGGCCTAGATTGAATGAATATTGTAAAAATTAGAATTTATTTCGATTGGTTTATGACTTGAAATATAAAAAAAAGTTTCAAATTATCACACTCAGACATTTCGCTAAGATAGGCGAAATTAGATTGTGCATTCAACCATACTCATTTTGTAACATATTGCATTCAAAAAGAAATATTTCGACACATTTTTATATGAATGAAGATTTGTTCAGTATTGCGTTTACCTTTTTCTTTTAGGTAAACTATGTGGAACAAATAACAAGCTTGATAAATCTAAAGCTTATACCTCTGAGGCCGACGTGAAAATTTCACATGATCGGAACAAGTTAACTTTGCTTAAAGAGCCGCAGTCATAGCGCAGTTGGTAGCGCGTCGGACTGACAAGGGTTCCGAACTTCCGAATATCACCAATGGTTTGATAATCGTAGACCCATGTGGGATAGAAGCTGGAGGCTAGAAAAGGATGACGTTAGATATATTTTAGGTGCTCCAGCCGCCCCGATATAACCTTAAAATTGTTAACGCGGCGTGAAACGATTACCCAATCAAATTAATCAGACAATTATCGTTAAAAGAAAACAAAACAAACTAGATATGTTTCACAAACACGAATGCCCCCGCAAATGCTTGACTTTTACCAAGGCCTATTTGGTCCACAGCTGTGACCTTGACCTGGAGCGTATCCGCACAAACTCTTCGCATGATACATGCAATTTATAACGTACTTAACACACTTTAATCATAACTCGAAATTTAGTAAAGAAAAAATCGGTTGTTCATGCAAGGAAAATGCATTTTGTCAGAATCGTAGTTATTCGTACATGAAATACATTGAAAACGCATCAGACTAGTCTTGCACAGTCAGTTCAAAACAATGGGTTTTTGAATCGACTCCCTTTTGGTCGTTTTTCAACTTATAAGGAAACGTGCAGGTATAGCAAATTGGTACTCATTAACCATAGGACAAAGCTTTTTTATGTTGTGGCCCTTCAAAAAGACCATTTAGATTGCTCATTTTAATGAAATTTTGTAACAATTTTTAAATTGCATGGCCGCCAATAAAACTACTGTTTCTGTGCGAATAAAAATTGAACATCTTATTTCATATTCTTTTTAAGCATAAAGTATTAAAGAAATACCAACATAATCTACGATGTGTATTTACTGAGAACCATATACACTTTTCATTAGATTAAAATTACAATTTTATGTAGATAATTATTTACTCCTGGGGCCTGTTTTACTAAACATCTTTCGATCATTTTTTGCGTAAGTCAAAAATTAAAGTTATTTCTACAAAAATAACTAAATATAGAATTCTGTCATGCATTATCTCAATGGAATCGTCTTTTGAAGACGATTCCAATGAGATATTGCAAGGCAGAATCTAATAATGGATGAAAACATCAGGTGCGATTTGTGATTTTGACTTACGATCAAATTTTGCGCAAGATTTTAGTAAAACGGGTCCCTGGTGTTTTCAAGTGATCAGAACCTACACGTTTTAATCCATCGAGGACGTTGAAGGTATGGTATGCCTAAAACTTGATGAGCAAAAGATATATTCTAATCAGGGGCCTGTTTTACTAAACATCTTACGATCATTTTTTGCGAAAGTCAAAAATTTACGATATTTATAGATTAGTACCTAAAAATGAAAATCTGCCATGCAATATATCATTAGAATCGTCTGTTAAAGACGATTCCAATGAGGCATTGCAAGGCAGAATCTAACAATGAATGTAATCAACATGTACGATTTGTGATTTTGATTACGATCAATTTTTTTGTAAGAAGTTAAGTAAAACGGGCCCATGCTGCCTGGTAGTGACAATCGTTCAACATGTAAAGACCAACTTTTTTCACAGAGTAAGGGGTTATGTTGTCTGCTTTAAAGATATAAGTTTCATTATTTTCATTTTATTTTCAAGTCTTAGATTGTGAAACTCTTCCAAGTCTGAGATTACACTAAAATTATATTTTGTGAAGAAAATGTCACATAGTGTATGGCAATGGGTTGATAAGTAAGGGGACGTTAAAAAATAAATGACAAACAAAACAGATAGAGCGGGGTTTTTGTTTGTGTGTGAGAATACACGTGAAGGCGGTGAAAACATTTTGAAGTAGATCATTACGAAACTCACCTTAAAAACGGAGCGGGCGTCCGTCCGTCCGGCATCAGTGATAGCACCTTATCTGCCCTGAGTCCGTCAGCAACAATAAACACCAGACGTTTGGCCCGGGCTGGCAAGGGAGAGGCGTGAGGGGTCATCCCATTGACGAGGGGTGACGTGAAATATATCTCAAAAATTGAGAAAAAGAACACACAGTGAATTAAAACACCAGCACCTATAACGATCCAAACTTTCATTTTGATGAATTATCACCAATTATTCACTACTTTTAAAATGTATAGTTATATATCACTAACGTTTTGTCCCTTTAAAATGGATCACAATGGTTAACTGCATAGATAGTTAGTCACGCAAAATCTGAATGCTCGGACATGCAACTGTTCGTGAGTGGTAATACTAAATAAGGTAGATATAGCGTTATATCTAAGCGTTTTTAGACTCTTATTATCAGAGTGATTTTCATTCATTAGCACCTGGGTCGTAAACTAACGAGTATCGAGTATATGTCCCCTATCGTTTATAAAACCTATCACAACATAACGAATATTGAACGCGCGCGGTCGTCACGTGAACATTTTCTAGTACATTTCAGTTCATAGTTTTGCCGATATCCGGGTGTCAAATGCCTGGTTCCTCGCTGTCAATCACTTTCCTTCCTTTCTCCGATTTTCCAGGTAAATGATTACTTTTCTGTTAGGACATAAATGATTGTCTCTGCTAGGACGTTGTATCTGAAATGACACAAACATGGTCGTGGTTATAAGAAAATTAACTTTTAAGTTTTGTGGTCACGTTGGACACAGTTTAGAATCAACTACCACGGGAGATTGCTAGAGATTCCAAATGCTACCCCTCATGCAAAAGGGGACCATCTGGGTAGTGCGTGTTGGTCAGACTGACTAGTGTCGAAAGTTTTCGAACTTTGCTGCGCATTTTCTGAATCTAGAATGATCAATTCTACCTTCCCATGAAAGACCTCTGTACTACGTTCATGATGACAAAACATTGCAAACGGTTAGCCAATTGTACCCCGCTTTGAACGCAAGTGTACGTGCAAAGCGGGGTATAATCGGAAAACTATTTGCACCGTTTTGTGACCCTGAATGCAGGGCTGGTTAACCTGTATTTGGACAATTCTCTTTTTTCATTATATAAACGGTGTTCCCATTTTGTCCTTTTTCGCTTGACGGATCACAAATATGAGACTAATCACTTGTAGTATAAACAAAGACGTGGATCGAGTGCGCAGAAACTGCTCATCTGATTTGCATCTTTGTTTTCGATAAAGACATTTACAGTAAATAACATCATGAAATTGTCAATAATTCAGATCAAACACATTCAAATTCATTCGCTCAGCGCTCCAATCATTCATTCTAGTCACTTACTCAATTCATTCAAAAACACTGAAGCTCACTGAAAATTGTAGAATCAACTCCGCCATTAAAAATAAATAAAGCTAGAAAAAATCGCGAATTCATTGACAAAATTGAAATTGTAAGCGTTTGACAGGTTCTTGAATAAATAGGAAGCCATTTATAGAACTTGTATGCATATTTTATTAAAGGGGGGGGGGTAATAAATATTGCATATTTTGTTCAGGATAAACAAAATTAGCAATATCGGAGTACCTCCCTTTAAATTCACTCAAAACTCGCTCCACATATGAATTCGAATTAGTTCCAAAATCATTCCAATATCATTCAGCTTGTCAATTTCATGATGTTCTTAACTGTAGCTTGGGTTCTCTCATAAAGGCGATAAACAATTGTAAGTGCCTATAAATATCATTATATAGGCACTAACAATATTTTGGCTCACCCCTAGAAATGTATTTTGAATAAAATACTGCCAAGGCATGGATCAATGAACCGTGCAAAATTATGAGTAATACATGTCGGCAAGACAGCGAAATTTCACCTACATTTCATGCGATTTACTTATCCTCGAACTCAAACTTTCTTCGGGTTAGGTAGGTTCAATGATAGAATGTATAGTAAAAACCTGGAGAAATATGGAATCGAAAAGATGTCAAGAACATTGCTTGTAACTGCATGCTTATCATTCTGTTACAATACTCGTAGCAAAAGTTACATAAGAAGCGGCATTTTCTCTTTCCTCAACGGCAGATTAATGAAAAAAGTGGGGGACGCTGGAAAAAAAGGGGGACGCTGGCATACGTCGTCGATTTCAGAAGGAAATACATATATTTATTATTCATTCGCATTCTTAACGTCAACGAAGCTACATTTTCATAATCGATTACATGATGTAGTCTGCCGACGAGAAGTGAGTGAATCCGTAAGAAAACGGCAAGTCATCGATATATCCAAAATCTACCGACGATCGACCAAAAAAAAAAAATGTGCTGTAAAATCGGCCGATTTAACGATCAGTCGCCAATTTCACTTAAAGTCTTCGGTTACGCATGGCCATGCGTATTAGATGGACAGTTACTTCGAAGCAGATGAGCATCTTTATTGTCGCATACATAGTGTTTGTTTCTCCAAAGCGGGTTTCATTTACTTCATTCCCTCAATATGAATGGTGAAGGGTAGTGAACAATAAAATTATGTGATATGGAGGGCGTTTACAACAAGCAAGGGACTAAATCAATATCAAGTAGGTATAGTTTTACCCTGGAAAAAATGGTGCAATGTGAGACTTTGATAGTCCCAGGTGAAAGAGGTCATCACCGTGCAAAAAGAGGACAAATTGGCGAGTTCCTCTAGACACAGGCGCAAAACAACCAATGCGGTCTATATATTTCAGTAGTATTCGCTATTTTGACTAGTGGATTGCATACATTTTTTTAATTAATATGACAATAGCGAGTTATATAGACAAGCGATTTCAAACGAGTAATCAAAGATCAATTCTAAATTGGAATGATAGAAGGTAGTTTCTCGAGCCTCACTATTGTTTGCGGACCTTTATTCGAGTTGCAGTCTTTTGTTTTGCTTAATGGTTAAATGCCACATAAAATAGTAAAAAGTTCATGCCTCGGCGGCTCGAGGACCTTACAATGGTTTTGCATGGACGGACAGTCTGATCTTAGCCTATAATGCTGATGGCAAGCTGTGTGGAAATACGACTTTTCCCCACTACTCCATAGACACAAACTTTGATTTTGCTCTAAATTCTCGATAAGCTTACGCGGATCATCCAATCACCCGATTGATAATTTAAACTTCATTTTATATTTAAAAGGGGGGTGCATTATCATCACATGTGAAAGAATTGTAGTATATCGCCATAAACTAAATAAACAGAGATTTTGATTAGAGAAGTCTTGAGAAATAATAAATTGAATCTAAAAGAGCACTACTTTATTTCGAAGCTATTCAGAACCTAAAGGATGTTCTTTACGTAGTAACACTGAAAATGAATTGTTAAATATTGAGAAAAGCATGGTACTGTAACCTGTAACCCAGCATTTTCTTCGTTTAAGACAATGTTTTCTCCTCTTTGATGCAAACAATAGGATGACTTATCTCCTAGATCTTTTTAGTACTACAATAAGGTTTGCTATGGTATTTACTAGTCCATGGACAAGTGGCCTAGAAAAATGCACTTGTCCGTAAGTGGAAAAGCCCGTGTCGAGCAATTCGGGCACCGAAATTCCACACCAGTACTGCTGTCTACTTAATCGTTGTGAGGAACACTTGAGCCAGTCTGTTTGAAATGTTCGTTAACAATTTTTTGATAATTTGGTCGAATCAAAATTTAATTCATCAGGACAAGGGTAAATAAGCAATGGTACTACATGTATTTTCACCGACTTGATTAAAAGCGCTTTGTCATCCTAAACCCAAGGCATGATCAATAGGTTCGCACTTTCTACATTGTCTTCTTGCGTGGGATGTGTCGAGATATGATATTTGTTAAACGCTATTTTGCAACAATTCATAATAGTTGTTGAGCGTGATTGGCACAAATTGTATGCAACAAAAGCTGTCAACGATCACTTAAGGTAGTGGACTGTTACGTGCCAATGTAACAAGAACAAAGAAGCCAGCAACAAACTTTACAATTAACAATATTTATTGACAATAATAACAAAATTATTGTGTATATGAAATTAAAACAAAAACAAATTACATGGACCCGTAAAAGTTTGCGAAGTATTGAACTTTAACAGTGTGAGCCTCGGTTAACATGGTGAAAGATCAAGAGTTCCGAAATGTTGCAGAACTATTAAGGGTCAACTACGTTTTAAGCTTCCCGATAAAAATGCCTATACTACATTCGATAAAAATCAAATTTGACATTTAGTTTCCATTTTCAATGACAATACCTTGAATCGAAAGAAAAAAAAAAACAACTGGAAAATGATAATAGAGCACTACAGCAGTTGCTCGGGTTTTAATTTGACCAAACAGTTGTAAAGAAATCGACCCATCTTTAGTAGGACGAGTGTACAAGCGATTGTTTCATAAACCGACTTTATCATATAATGACATGTCTTAATCCATAAGGCAAAAAATTGATTATGAAACAATCGCCTGTGGATGAGCGGGATAACGGATATGCGAATTAGGCCATGTTCTTATACTGCCCCTTTAAAGAAGAAGAAAAAAAACTCAATACAAGTGAAAGTTGAATCGATCGTCTTATTTCTTTAAATCACGATAAAGGTCAAATTCCGCATTCAATGAACGTTTTCAGTGCAATCCGAAAAGATCTTTAAATACCCAATTTTAATAATGAGATATTCACAATGTGCTTACATTAAATATGGATTTTTTTTCTTTCACTTTAGATAATAGTGACACGTCACTATAGTCAAGCGAAAAGGAGCTCTCCGATATTGTCTTTAAGCAAATATTGGTCAAAGATAATAAAACATTGCTTCGGTTAAGATTTTTTTTAATCATTTTTTTTTTCTCAAAATGGCTTACAGATTTATTTTACGTTCATTTACGCCTTAGAACAAATTGCAATCAATATATTTAAAGCCGAAAATTCTACTTTTACCCTGTGTTTCGGATGCACAAGCAGTTGCAATCGTTTTGAAATGATATCCCGCTTTGCACGTATGTAAACGTGCAAAGCGGGTTATGATTTCCAAACATTCCCTATCCTTTATGGAATCTAAACAAACATTCACTAACGTTTATGAATCCAAAACAAATATTCGCAAACGTTTATGAATCCTTATCAAACATTCGCAAACGTTTATGAATTCTGAACGCGGGTACGACGATCACGATGCTATCCTAGTATCAGGGTTGCTAGCATGTCTACGTTTCAGGGTCCGAGGTTATACTTTTCTCAGACTCAACTGAGAATTTTCTCAAATTTCAAATTTAAATAAATGTGTGAAAATAAAGGAAAATATTAATTAGTTATTATCTATAACAACTTACCTATATCACCTTTATGTTAATACATTTAAATGAGTATTTAAACAGAATTACGGCTTTAATCTCGAATTAAAAGTTGAGAAAATTTTGAATTGAGAATGAGAAAAGCTTTATAACCTCGGGCCAAGATGATCCCTTTTTCCATAAATACTCTTAAATGAAACGGATCAATACTTCTTTTCAACCAGGTGATGCGAGGTTAGATTTTCATGAATGATACGACGTGAAAATATCTTTTCATCCCTTTAAATATCATGTTTCATTTAGTATTCTCTATTTAGTACTAGAATTTAACTTCAATACATCACGAATATAGGAGGGCAAACGCACTGCAGGTTCATTAAGAAGTTTGAATATTCCACACGAAAAATTAAAATCCTGTTGAAGTTACAATGCCATAGATCCCTGCCAGACGGCGGAAACTGTGCGTAATGCTCAAAATGTTTTAGAGATTATGAGAGTATTTCTTAAATTCGGGAGGAATGATTGTTTGTTTAATGTGATTTTACGCCGCTTTTAACATTTTTTCAGTTATATCGCGGCGGCTGGAGCACCTAACAACGGATTCCTTGTATTTCTCACACAAATACTACTATTATATCCTTTCCTAGCTCCAGCTGCAATCCCACATAGGTCTACGATTATCGACCCATTGGTGGGAGACAAATAGTCGGAAGAAGGAGTGCCGCCATCGGGGATCGAACTCGGGACCTCTAGATTGATAGTCCGACGCACTACCAACTGCGCTTAGACGGCGGCTCGGGAGGAATAAAAACTAAAAACCTAGTCACACTGTATACGCAATCGCTGGAAGAACTGATTACCGAGGCGACAAAAAACTCTTTACTTAAGTAAAACTGCTTTTTCGAGGTTTTGGTCGATAATCGACTTTTCATACCGCATACAATTCAATCTAATATAAAAACTAGTTTTTAGTCAAATTGTGATTTTCAGAACGACAGTTTCATTTTGCTTTAAATTTTAATATAACCTCTGGTTAACCTCTATTGAGCCAATCTCGTGTTTCAAATTCTAGCGGCAAAAACTTGTAAAAAGCGACAACATATGAACCACTATAAAACGGTCGCTAGGAGAATAGTCTTTCTAAAAATGGTCTAGCTACTCAGCGCCAAAGAAATTAGTTAGATATAATTGTATATCGTTATACGCACAGTTTGACCACATCGACACTGTACGCACTGAACAAAATGGTCCATTTTCGCGTTACGCGTTCAAAAAATAACTGTTTCCATAAGTGGAATATGAAATTTTTAGAATTATCTCAGTTTAGTAAGAAAAATTTCCGTAAAACTTTGCCCTGCTACAGTTAAGAACTAGTGAAATTGATACTCATTTCATTCAAAACCATTCTAATTCGCTCACTCGGCACTCCATTTAATCATTCCAAACACTCACACAAACCATTCAAAAACAACCAAAAATGACTAAAACATATAAAATTAACAACTAAATTCAAATTAAGTAAAAAGAAAAATATCGCAATTTCACTGACATTGAAATACCAAGCGTCTGAATGGTTCTTGAAGAAATAGGAGGCTATTCATAGAACTTGTATGCATACTTTTATAGAAGCATGTACTCGTAATAAAACTCGCTAGTTTTCATCCTTAAAAAAATTGCGATATTTGATTGCCTCCGTTTAATTTCACTCATGGCACTCATTCATTTTCGTTCAAAAATCATTCCCCTTGTCAATTTCACGATGTAGTTTACTACACATCATTGCAATGAGCTTAAAGGTTAATGTATAATACGGTATGGGTGGATAAACCAGCACGTATTTTTCAATGGTTGTAATGTAATACCATGATACCCTAGTTCAGCAACCTTACCCAATTTTATTACACCCCAATCTATTTAAAAGTCACAGTGGGGTATGGAGTATTTTACACACTTACGCATTACACACCTGGGTTGTTTTAATATAAGTACCAGTGCGTGACTTTTCCAACAATTTCATGTAAGCGTGATAAGCAGTCGGTAAGCCACTTGGGCAGCAATTTAGTTCGATAAAATATGCTCTGATCCCCTGAAGAGGGGTTAAGGAATTATTTATTGAAAAGCGCATAGTAAAGACTCTGGGCAGCCTGTGTGGATGCATAGGCTGGCCAAGGACTTTGCTATGCGCGCATGCGAAATTGTTGGAAATGTCACGCACTGGCTCAGTTAAATTCTTATTTCATGCATTGAAGATAGGCACCTAAAATTAAGAGAGGTAAAAAAAAAAGGTCCTTTCAAACAAGAGCTCCGTCTAGGGGTGCCTACGCTCGACTTTTGATTGCTAGACTGTGGATGAACTTGAGTGGATGGTGGATGAAAATCTAAGTCGAAATGTGGGCAAAATTTGCACAGAATGCATCTAGAGTTTTCCCCCTTCATAGTATAGGTTGTTCTTTTTAGGATGAACATGTGTGCCAAGCTTCAAGCGAATGCCTTCATTAGAACCAGAGATATCGCAAAATCTATTCTTATCACAACGAAAACGAATAAACGCGTTTCCCTAGTTCACATTGAATTATTAATTTTATATATTGTTACTTCTTTTCACTAATTACTCGTCCATTGGCGGGAAATAATGTATTCTGTAAGCCACAATGAAAGTGTCAAATGTCGGAAAGAATATAAGCAGAACGGGGATTCAAGCTCGCTATACAGAAATACCCATTAAGCTTTTAAGTTATTGCATGATGGTGCATTTTCGCACTTAGCCCTTGCCTAAAATGGTAACATTCACTGTTTTATTCTATACGTTCCCTTCTGTTATAAAGGCTCTAGTCTATAGATTACATGTCATTAATATGGTGAATTTATTATTCATTTATTAATGATATATTCTAGAATAAAAAGGTTATGTCGGTAGACCAAGCGTAGATGTAGATTGAGTGTTAGGTCCCATGTGACAAGAGTTCAAAGTAAGATCATTAATGGAATTGAAGTAGGGTGACAAAACAATCTAATCAAATTGAAATCCACAGTTCGATATTAAAGCAGTAATAATTCAATATTTACGATTAATTCCACTTGATATTGAACAATTTATAATTCAGTTTAAATTATTTCTCTCGTTAAGATTATTCAAATGAGTACCAACAACGTAGATTTTCATTGAGAAATAGGCCTTAATTTTTTTCATAAGCGTTACCCTCCTCTTATCCGTAGCTCCACATACGCTCTTGAAAATGTTAATTCCATAATTAATCAAAGCACTGAAAGAACAGTAAGCTAGCAAAGCAAAGGTCTTTTAGTCTCTTCAAAACGCGTAGCGCTATGATTCACCTCAATGCCTTACCAAACATTATTACACAATTTTCATCAAAATTCAGATAAAATTGTCGCCCAAATAATAGTAACATTTAAAAAAAAGTGGATGGTGAACGACGGATGAGGGACATTTTATGATCACTAAGCTCACCATAAGCAAAATGTGCCTAGATGAGCTTAAAATATACACAATAATACTAAGAGGAGCAGAAATACAGTAAAACTACTTTATTGACGTGAGCATTCATTAGATTCAGTAGTTTAGCCTCAAGTGGCAGTATGCATTCATTAGAACTTTTACGAAACTGGCTTAAAGTTGTCACGCTAACTTAAACACACCACAGAAATTCCTCAGTATTTTCTGGACATGGTGAATAAAATTTTGAAATCCACACAAAAAAAAAACATCTTTTATTTTGTAAAAAATGTCCATTTTCCCAGTTTTCGCCAGCACCTCAAGATCACAATCAAAATGTTCATATTACAGGTATTAATCCTAAGCGAGTTCAGGCTTATAGTGCTTACGATATCACAATTTTAGGCATACATAAAGTCTTACGGCAATACTATTTCACATACCCATCGAACTTAATTAATAGACATATGTGCATTGACCTTCATAGAGTGTGAATAAGCATGTATTTGTTGAAAACGTAGGGGTAAAATTTGCGATTTCAATCTAAAGATTCTAAAGGCCTATCTACGCATTCACGATTTTTGGCTACGGTGCCGGTACGATTCGCCACGTCGTGTACCGTGGTGTTTCTTAGTAGAACCGTTGTGAATCGTGGTGACTTGGAAAACTCCACGGTAGCGCTAAGGAAGTTTTAATTTGTTTAAAACATTCGTGGCGAAACGATGTGGTTTATTGAGCGTGGTCTAATACGTAGCACAACCGTAGGCTTCAAGAGGAATATAGCTTGTTCGTATTGACACCGTAGCTATATTCGCGGCTATTTGTGAGAGATCGTAGCCAGTTGTGGAATCTTTTACATTACGAGTTCTCACGATTCACCACCAATCGTGTCCGGTTTTCCTGCAAATCATCCACGGTTTCGCTACGGAGCTCCAAGATTGGCCACGACCAAGGCCGTATCGTACCGTAAAAAAACTGTGAGCGTTTGTTGTGCCACCGTGGTCAATCCCCATTGATTGTAGCGTTGCCGTCATGAATCGTCATTGATTCGTAGCGATACCTTACAGACACCGTACTAATATCATGGAAATTCTTACTGGAATCGTAGTGACACTGAATATTTCTACTTTTCGCCACGATTCATCCCGATCCATCCCGTTTTTTCTGCCCATCATGAGAAATCTGGGTGAATAGTGGTGAATCGTAGGGAAAATCGTGAATGTGTAAACGGGTCTTAAGCTAAGTGGGGTTATCATAAAAAGGTAAGCGAGATCTTTAGGTATCTAGCCGTACTTATTTATACTAAGCCAATCGTCCCGTGAGAGCGAACACCTTTTAAGTCCGTTAAGGACAAGGTACTACGCCTTTTCGGAAAGCAAAGCGGAATACACGTATATCACTTTTAAACTTACACGAATGATTAAAAAGGCAATTAAAAACCCGTCCCACTTCGATCGTTTGTCTCGATAATTTTATCCCTTCGTGTCAAGAAGGATTCATATGACAGTGTTGACATTAAGACATTCCACAAACATTCAGGGTATGTCGTTTGTAAGAGTTAACTATATCTTGACCCTCCCATATCTTATATTACGTAATAAAATACGATAGGGAGTGTCTTTCAACAGTTTTTGTATCCAAGGATTCTGAAATATCAAATTTTGATAGTGTTATGTAATATTACTACCCTGAGGCTGTTCGCTATTAATTAAATGAGTCTGAGAGTGACATTTTCAACAATTTAAAATCTGCACTAAGCAAAGACTTTGACGAGCCTGTGCATTCTCACAGTCTGGTAAAAGTCTTCACTATTCGCTTTGAAGAAAGATAAGGTCTCAAATGTCTTTAGACAGACATGTCATTTACTAATTTGGCTGTGTAGGTTATCCATTTTTTGCACCTCACGCACATGTCAAATTGTTGGAATATCATGCACCAGCTCATATATATTGTGTATGCTATTCATTTACTTATTTCATTGTAAATGATAAATATCAAAAGAAATATATTTTCTCGCATAATCTTTAACCGAAAGAATGTAAATAAATATTGTTTGGTTATTTTAGGAAACTATCTTAAACATAGTATAGGCGTGTACTCTGTATTCAGGTCATTCTGATCCTACAGCCAGCTAATTGAGCACAGTTTAACTATTTGAAGAATGATAATCGATGTGTCCAGAGAGAGTTTCTATTTGTTTAATTGACATTAGAAGTACGGTTAAGAGAACCGTGAAACCGAATGTTTGCCCAAAGGGATTGGTTCGAACCCCCGGCCTCCGACACCCTCTGGGCCAATCCTTTATAGACTTGAGACTTTGAAAAGAATGCCAGTAGATAAAAAAAGAACTTTTTGGAATAACGCGCATTTCTATGAGATTTATAGTGCTACAAAAGTGGCTCCGTTCGTCATTCAAATTAAAGAATTGGCAAACAACCTCTGGCGGAATATTTGTTAGCTGGAGCAATAAAAAATGTTCAATTTTTGATAGAGTTTCATAAAAATGCGTAGATCGCAATATTTATGCTTCACTGCATAGATCTGGAGCCAGCCATGCATAAACTTTCTACTTCGGGACGACACGCACTATTGCATAACTAGTACCCCGTCGGCTATCAGAACATATTTGAATTATGAACAAAATAATTCGCCGAATCCGATTATTTTTGTATGATTTTATGCTGATACACACGTGATTTGAATGAATTTAATTTTGAAGTAGATCTATAAAACATAACACAACCAAAAAAATGGAGCGATTAACGAAAGACTGCCCTGCGCTCCGGGTGACAAATCAGAGAAAACTGTTTGCAATTATACCCTATTATTCACGTCTACTTGCGTGCAAAGCCGGTAATAATTTGCATGTTATGTTAGACTAGTTTACTGTCTTTGCCATAATTATGAGTAAATGATTATTTAATATGCCATAGATCGAGTGAAAAAAATCTAGCCATCTTTTCACCTTAAGTATACATGTATGTCATAATAATCCAGTGGTCCATGAAATGATGAATCATTCCTATATAACATAAACTTGGTACAATTACTATAAGACAGTCTCAGTGAAGTGAAATCACGTCGATTGCCTTTCGTGAAAATGAATGTATTTAAATTTTTTGTTTGTTTGAATGGGGGTTTACACCGCTTTAACGTTTTTTTCGGTTATATCGCGGTGGTTGGAGCACCTGTATTTTCTCTCACCAGTCACATCCTTTCCTAGCCTCCAGCTGCTATCTCACATAGGTCTACGATTATCAACCCATTGGTGAAAGACTAATAATCGGAAAGAATGAGCAGCTCGACGCACTACCAAATGCGCCATGACAGCGGCTTGGTAAATGAATGCAATATATATGTAATCTAGCAATTGCGTGATGTTTTCAGAAATTGTGCATGTGTAGTCAATTTACTTGAGCAAAGACACGGTACAGCATGGATAGCCTTACAGAACATTAATATATGTGAACCGTCAAGCGAAAAGAGACAATCTGGGAACTCCGTAAAATAAATATTTGAAAAAGAGATTGGTTCTAGTACAGGACAGCCACAGGTCGCATTTGAAGAATTATTTCACTGGAAGGTAGATTGATTTTTCTAGATTCAGACAATTGGAAAATTGCGAAAAGTTTCGACCCTAGCCAGCCTGCGCAATTCGCTTTACGCAATACCCAGGTGGTCCGTTTTCGCGTGACGGGTCATATATCTTTGAGACCATAAAGACACCCTTGATTAGTTGGTATAGCCTGGTTAATTTGACCCGACTTTGACCTCTGTGGAAAAAATGTTTAAATAACAATTACCGACATATTTTATTGATAAACAAAATGTATAATACATTCAATATCGTTTGTTGTTCATTCCTATGAAAGCACGTGCAAAGCCAAGTAGGAATAATCGTGTTTTTATTCATCTAAATAGCAAGGGTCAGATTCAAGTTAATAAAACCGCACTATAACCAATTTCTTAAAATGATAGCATAATGAAGACCGTTCGGAATTTCTCCGTTAAAGTCGTTATTTGGCGCTCATGTGGAATCGCTTGAAATGTCCCGCAAATAAATCAAATTCGCTGTTAAAATGGACACTCTTTTGACGCGTCTCGCTTCGAAAGAGTATCCACAACTCGGAGTTTATGACTGCCTTGCTGAAAATGTAAAACCTTAATCCAGTTTACCCCATGTACTCCATTAAGTTACACTGCCCCTATTTCTAGCTGAAATTGATAGATAAGAAAAAAAGAGTCCCAATTGGATAGGATTGATTTCTCTAGATTCTTTGTACAATTTTAATTACGACACAAATTCGCTAACTAGAACTAGAATTAATCTGCGAAAAGAAATGGGTCTACCATAATCGTTGGCCATATGAAATGTGCTCTCTATAATGTGAACAAAAAAAACTAACTTTCAGAAAAAATATATCTTAATTATGTGTGAGAGAATGAAATGAAGAACGGTTATTTCCTTAAATAGATTTTTTCATGTTTTTATACTTGAAGGTTAAAGTACGCTGATTGCAAAAAATTAGATTTTTCGTAAACGAAGTTACGTCATATCCGTAATTTACTATATTGTAAAAGACTGCGATAATTTCTGTAGTGATATTTTAGTGATAGGATTGATTACATATGCTTACAAAGGCTGTTCACATATCGGCAGAGAATAAAAGTAAGGGCGAAGATTTACTTCACAAATATCTAAATGGCGATTAGAAAATCTCTGTCCTTACAAAGGCTATCACCTTGAAGACATTTAAATCTACAGATAACATATCGCATTATCAATAATCATAACCGTCTGTCTGAATATATGAAGCACCGCGTCATTCATAAAGTGACCTTATAGAAGCCTCTTTGCAACAAGATACGGAACACGGGGCCATACCCTCCCAAAAATGAAAACATGGCAATGAATTACATAACGACGTTGGGTTACCATAACCTCAAAATTTAAGGTTTATCCACGACAATCGACAATATGTACCAAAAATCCTTTACATGATATTACTAAGGAGCAATGTTAATAACTCCAATATAAAGGAAAGATACACAATCAAATTGCAATGGAATTGAAAGCATTTTTGTTTTGGGTCATAGTTGCTTTCCTTGTTATGGTAAGAAGCTGAGTTAATCATGAAATTTAACTTAAAGGGAATCTCTAGGTATAGTCTTATAATGTCGCCATAGAAAACTAGAGCTGCTTGTGCAGCCGATTCGCTCCACAGGTCTGAATCTACTTATATATATGATTAGAAGATAATTGAAGTGAATGAATGAATCATGAATGTTTATTTCAAGTAAATAAGTGTTTTTAAGTGTCACATCAAATATTTCTGCAAGGAAAAAAAAGAAAAGAAATGAATAACATATAGAAAATTGACCTCCGCCTGTTAAATACATATTTTTAATCCAATCACAACAAATTTGATCAGTCTGATAATGGGTTATTTGAAAGTTTCCGCTGTGTAACATATATAGAAATGACCTCCGCCCATAAAAGACAAGATTTTCACCCAATCAAAAAATATTATGTAGACTGATAAAGGGTCACTTCAAGGATCCTTCTTGTGAAATTCGGTTAGATTTTGAGAAAATAATTTTCAAAGTTTCCACTATTTAACATAAAGAGAAATGCGCACCGTCCATACAAGAACTATATATATTGCATAGACTGTAAGCTGATAAAGGGTCACTTACGGATTCCAGGCAAATTTGGTTGATACGATTCTGAGAAAACTAACATATAACTTATATGGAAATGAGCCACGCCCATTGAAGCCTTGTTTTTCACTGTATCAAAAATGTTTGAACAACTTGAGAGAGGGTCACCCATGGATCATCCCTGAGAAGCTTGGCTAAATTTTATCCAGTAATTTCTGAAAAGCTTTTAAAGAAAAGGTTTACGACTAGACGCACGGACGGGCGCTCAACGGACACATAGCCATGGCACAAGCCCCAGAGGCCTTCGGCTAGGTGAGCTTAAGTCTGGAGTAACGAAAGTTTTGATGATAATTTCGAGACTATATTTCCGGATTTAGCTTATCCTGGCAGATACGATTTACAGTATTGCTATCGAAATTTCTGAGTAAACGGCTACCCGGACTGCAAGGCTAGACTCAATGGTGTTTTATTTCAAACATGCGTTATTATCATCTTGTGATCTTTTCCCCCCGAGAACATTTACATGACATACATTGTAAGCCTGTGGTTTAAAGGGAGGTGATTGGCTATGAATATGCAAATATGAGATACTTGCCCAAAGATAAAATTTTGACTTTTGATAGTCTATATATTGACAGAGTCGACTCATTTGGGGTTGCAAATCCTTTCACCCAGACTAGTAAATGTTATCCTAAGACACTCAACTAACGAGAATTGCGGTTGAAAAATAATTTGTACCTGGCAAATATAGTTGCACTATACAACATTCATTTAATATATATAAAATAACATAAATAAATAACAAATTGTTGAGATGCATATCCGATATCTGAAAATTTGCAGTCAAAAAACGAAAATTTCTAGCTAACGAAGCTACTTAACATGTAGAAAGCCTCTATTTGAATGTTCATATTATTAAAATGAGATGACGATGGCTTTACTCTACCAATGCAGCCAGGCCTGCGTCAAGGATGACGAATCGGTACGAACTGTTAAGCAAATTTGCCCCGCTATAGACGCAAGTGCATGTGCAAAGCGGGACATAATTGGCAAACAGTTTGCACCGTTTGGTTATCCTTATTGAACAAAGGGAAGTTTTCTCAATTTCATCCTTTTTTTTACAAATTGTTGCTCATGTTAAATTATGTATTTATAATATTTAATTATCAATTAATTAATTATCATTCAAGTTGGAGTTACGAGGTTTTGGTCGCTCAATAAGACATGGAGTGAATATTACCTGGGTGACACCCTATCAATCCATCACAATTAATAACCCACCCTTACCTTAAAGTATCCTTGCAGTGAATAGTAACTTTCCGCTTCAATGTTTACTTGCCCGAGTTTTCAATGGGTTGTAAACATACCCTTATAGTCCATCCGAAAAGTTTGGAGTCTAAGATGGATGGATGGATGGATGGATGGATGGATTGCTGGATGGATGGATGGATGGATGGATGGATGGATGGATGGATGGATGGATGGATGGATGGATGGATGGATGGATGGATGGATGGATGGATGGATGGATGGATGGATGGATGGATGGATGAGCGGATGGATGAGCGGACGGACGGACGGACGGATGGATGGATGGATAAAGGGAGGGAGGGAGGGATGGTTGGACAGACGAATGGATGGACGAATGAATGGGTGTCCCTATATTCTCTTGATTTTGCTTATGCTTAATTTAGGTTTCATAAGCTTGTTTTGCTTTTACAACCCTTTTAAATAGCATTTCGGTCTAATCGCATCGACACTTAACCTTGTAATCCAGGCCAACATTTGACTTCTGCACGGTTTCAAACGATCATCATTGCAGTGCAAGTACCAATTGAACACTTAGAAACAACGTGAATAAACACAAATTTGAAGCAAATGTAATCTTTTTCTTGCTTTTTTTCAAAACGGAAAAGCACCATGTTTGAAAGAGTACATCGATTTTCCGAATTTTCATTGAAAAATATAATGTAGAACACCTTGAACGAATAAATTTACATTCAATCAAAAGTTAGGTATTTGATAATATGAATTTGACAGGGACCAGTCCGGATATTTGACCTTGACCTGTGACCTTGAATTTTTAATTTCAAAAACTTTATTTTAGTATGCACATACATTAACATGATAGATAACAACTCTAGCTGATAATAATGTAATTGATTCAAAGATGAAGGAAATTGCTCAGCACAAGTCTACCTTGAAATTTGACCTTTACCTTTAGTTTCAAGTTATGCCAAAATTCTTTCAGCATGCATACCAGTATCTATAGGCGACGGTGAGGAACTGCCGAAAGCATTTTGAAATCTATGTTTAATTGAAAACAAGCTTGGGTGGAAACCGGGCGGACGGCAAAAGCCATCTGAAATTCGGCATTCCTTATGGGCATGATAAGCGCTACACAAGTGGTTACCAAAATTTGGCTGTTCGGAGCTGTATAGTGAATAAAACATTTTTCGAAAAGAGTGTACCATTTGGATAAATCGATGGCTCAGCGCGAAACAGATGCAACTCCCTATATGTATATAGGGAGTTACAACCGTTTCGCGCTGAACCATCGAAATAGGGTCATCCCTCTCTTTTGTTAGCGAAAATATTAATCAAGTTTCAAATCATTGCCTTCGGTAAGAGATATCACGAAATGCCAGTTTTCAAACGACGACGACAACGAAACGGCACCGTCGACTTACTATACTACGTTACATGTACCTCGCGGGTGTCGTGTTTTGTATTTCCTTGGAAAACAGACCAGCTAATAATTTTCCCTCATTGACTATATTGACTCACTTCCAGGGTTTCAAGAGACGCAGGTTTTGCGAGTCTGAGACTCCCAAGGACCCACAAAACTATCTGATGTGAGTCCATGGACCCCCTCCCCCGGGATTCAAACTTAGAATAGAATTAAAGAATGTTTTAAACAATCTTCAATTCTTTTCAGAAGTTGATCATCAAAAAATGTAAATATCCAACACTTTTTTACCCACAAACAGGGATTATCTCTAATTACACAGAAAACTAAAGCAATACAAAACAATACAATACAATACAATACAATACTTTTACCTGAGTTAATAGGCTTCCTACCCTTCTACGTGAATGCCTAACAAAGTGAATGAGTTACATATAATAATTTAGCGAAAGAAATCAATCGATAAACAAATGGTATATATTAAGCGACCATAATTTCGAAAATATCAACAAAAACCAAAGGGAAATAGTTTTTGCGAGGGTGGGAAAAAATTACGTGAACCTTTTCAAGTTTTGGCAACAATTTGAAAGAGATGGTCTTCATATAAAGCAGGGCCTCCCAAACCTCATGAAAGGACCCATAAGATCCCAATTAAGCAATTGTTAAATCTTTTGGACCCTTAGGCCTATATTGTTGATGTCAGACTAAAACCCTTTAACTTCTCGATTGAATTTTTTGTGGTGACAGTAGTTTGTGAAATAGTAACCCATTGAGTACAACATATACATTCCTCAAAACCAGTACACTCGAAAATCAACTTTCTAAAGGGAATTTAAATGGCTTTCTACAAAACTTGCAATCGATTTCACACCATGTCACAAATTAGATTAGATGCAAATGCGGTTAGAATTAATTATTTTGTGAAGTACATTTTCATTATCAAACATAATATCGATCCATGTATTTGTAGAGAATTTTGCTGTAGTTAATTTTCATTTCGATTTTCCCTTTTCCTAAAAAAATATTTGTGCATATGTTAAATCTTTATTACCTTTACCTCTGTTTTTGTCTTATTTCACGACAAGCAATGAGGCAGCCCTTGAACGCGGATCAATTAACGTAGTATACAAGTGTAGATATCATATCGTCCGCGGTTTAAGTGACTGCAAAAAATTAATATGCCGGCCAGGGATCCACACTAACACCAGTCCTCGGGCCCGAGGCCTGTGGTTTTAAAGGAGGACTGGTAGAAGTTGTCATGCTGCAGGTTCTTCGGGCCTGTAGATAATGGGCATATCATTTTTTAATTTATCCTGTTTGAAAAATAGTTCCCTTTCCAATACTCATTTTTTCCAATTTATCTTTCCATTAATTCATTTACTTACATAAACTTGTCGGGTTTAAGATGAAAATCGGGTGAGATATAACTGTACATACATGTATATGCAGGCTGATCTCTGTCTAAATTTATAACCCCTCTAAAGCAGTTTTATTCTTGGTTCAAGGACAAGGGTAAACCATCCAAAATTGGACACCCGTTTACTATATAATTTCAACGAGTTTCCAAATTCATCCTCGAGTTTTATTGCCCCTGTTTAGTATCTTCCTTTAGCAAATCCTTTAAAATTGAAATACATGAAGTAAGGACATAGTTTATCCAAAATACCAAGATGTGTTTGTAACACACAAATGCGCCTGCTACTGCCATTCTTCAGAAACAGTAGTTTGATACAATACCGTAATGACTTATCTACAGCGAACCTTATTCCAATACTGAAATTCGTCTAAAATTCCAACATATTTGACCTTCCGACGGACTCCAACTTGTGAAATCAAGAAATCATAGCTTAAAATGGGGAATCCAAGTTTTCATATTTTGAAAAGGAAGTATTGCTTGTTACAAGCATTTTTTTCTTGTTCCACAATATTTTCACAGAAATATTAGAAGGTTTTATTATTCCAAACGATAAATAGACACAGCCAAATGCTAGGCTATATATAGCTTTAGTATCAAAGAGATCTTAAACTTTGACAAATACTGGTTGGGGACCAATTCTCGCCGCGTACTGGTGGTCAGCTCTCGCCAACTATTTTCACAGTAAAGACGCAATATTACGTAGTAGAATCCTTAGAAGGCTATTATCATATAATCATATTAAACGTTATTCTTATTTATTTATTTATTTATTTTATATTTTTTTTGAAAAGAAGAAATTGTTGTCTACATAACTTGTAGGTAAGAAGGGTTTCCTTTCCGTCTTAACTGTGAACTGTGGTGGTTGGCGAGAACTGGTAGAATTTATGGGTGGAGTATTTCTCGGATAATTTGATTGAGGAAACCGTCTGTAATCATTGAATACCAAAAATCAGTTTACATGGTGCTAAAAAAATTTCCTGCGGAAGGACGCACGACGGACACACTACCATGACAATGCCTACGCTTGACATCGTGCATTCAAGGAAAAAATCAATTGAGGCAAACTACAATATATTACTTACGGTTGACATCTTTGAAACAATGACGTCACGCGCAATAAATTACGTCATCGATCAGAAAATGTATCAAAGTACCGAAAGTACAGTTACTCTTTAAACAATTAATGGCTCCTCTTGCAAACAAACAAAAAAAACCAAACAAACAAACCGACCATTCAGGCATTCAGGATGTAAATCTAAAATTAAAATATATCACAAAGAGATAGGGTTAAAAATATCGATCACGCTTGTCTTTTCGAAGTAGTGTATGCATAAATTTGTTAATTATCAAAAGCCACAGGTTCAGTTCTTGGCATTTGATAAGACACTTCCTACACATTTTCGTCACCTTCACTAGTCGCGTCTCACGATTGTTCAGAGCAACAACCATTTTGACTATTTAATCAAGAATTATCAATCTACCTTTGTATAGTTTGGGAAACGCACATCCTAGTAGTTTTTTGCTGAGGTAAATATATCTCTTTTAAAAATATTGTTGTTTCCCGAGATAGTACCTTTTCAGGGATAATTCTGGCTCAGAATATCATATGCAAATATATCATTTAGCCAAATCCAATACGAAATTGGGAAATTCTGGCGAGAAATTCTACCATATCCTTCTCTAATTTTCTTTTATATATATATATTTTTTATTCTTTTATTTATTTTTCATTTTGAGATTATTGTCTCATTTAGCCAATTTCAATGAGAATTCTGACAGAAAAAAATAAGAGAATCTCTCAATACTCATCCCAAAATGATCCAGGACCTGCTTTTTGCATCATATATCTTCGACTACATCTATTGATTATATTCACGGTCAACCCTTTTCCGAGTGACTTTGGTTTCTTTGATATTTCAACCCGTTAAACAGTCATTACAAGAACGGACTCGCTTCATCCTCTCATCTTCTGCATCAGTACATGCGCACTTAATTCTATAATTGCACATATTACTCACGTGCGTATTTCGAAATTTTATTCTCTATCGAAATATATATTTTGACATTATATCGTTGTTCAAGCTGTAGTGACTATGTTTTAATCATTCATCAACCTTAAAATCATACAATAAATATGAGCCCGTGCGTGACATTTCCAACAATTTCTCACCTGCGCGAGCTAAAAAACGCTGAGAAGCGTTGACAACGACACAATGCAAAAATAATATCCGCTGACTGCATGAAAATGGATGAAGACTTTAACTATCTATATAGCGCATTGTGAAGATTCTGGTCAGCCTCTGCGGCCAGAATCTTTGCTATGCTCACATTTGAAATTGTTGCAAATGTCACGCATTGGCTCATTTAACTTGAAGTGATACACCTTTCTCCGGCCGATGGCGGATTATAGCCTTGATGGTGGAATGGGGTGCTTTTCTGCCCACATCGACCATGTCGTTTATGCTGATCGCTCTCCGCGTTCGAGTGTACTTTTAAAAAATTCTGTTTCGCCCTGTACTGCACTGTATCGGCCTAAATTTTGTGATAAGTACTTGTTCCGTTGGTATAATGCGCCTATGAAAGCTCCCGTTAACTTAAAAAGCATTATAAAATCGATTAGAAATTCTCAATGACCGTAAATAAAAAGAATATGATAATCTATATCCCAAATGTCCACCGTTAATATTTTATCATATAAGTAAAGTAAAGGATCCCAGGGTTTTGTTTATTACTGTTTATTGGAAACCTTTGTTCTGAAACTCGACCTCAAAGACGTCATCCGTAAATACTTAACCATGCACTCGACACCTATTGATTGAATGTCTTTAAAAATGCTTTTTTTCACGTTGAGAACAATAAATTCCACAATGTCTTTTTCATTCTCCATAATTCTTAGAATACCTCATTATCACCGTTTAAAGCTGTGTTTAAGTAATGGGGGATAGCACCAGTCTCAAATTGATTTGTCAACGAACCCCTATGATGTGGGTATTTGATGGAATCGCATCAAGGAGACGATTCCAATGAGTACCCACAACATATGATTAATTTCAGTGGAAAGGGTAAGTATAGGAAATATTGGCTGTAAAATGATTTTATTGTGTGTTCGATCGATAAATAAAAAAGTAAGTTGGCCTGATTTGACCCATATTCCTACGTGTCTAATTAACCTTTTCGAACTCAGAAGGTAAAAAATATTTATTGACTAATTCTACAGTCCAGCCATTTAAGTTATGCAAATACACAAGGGAAACAACTCCTGTAACAAAGTTATTCGTATCTGACTTGCGTATGACCAGGGATCTGGAATTACGACTTTTCTCCACTTGTCCATGGATAAGTTAAAGACGATTTCCTACTTGTCCAGGATCAAAATGAACTAGCCCATAAACATGAATTGATAAATATTGAGAAAAACATTGTTTTTAATGAAGAAAATGCTGTAATTCAGCATTTTCTTCATTAAAGATAATGTTTTTTCAATGTTCATACAAACAAAAGGATGACTTTCTCCCAAGATCTTTTAGTACTGTATCAAGATTTGCTCTTGTATTAACTTATCCATGGACAAGTGGACTAGAAAAAATGTACTTTTCCGCAAGTAGAAAAGTCCGTGTCGGACAAGTCGGGCATAGGAATTCCACACCCTTGCTATGACCGAAACTTTCCGTACAGCGTCGATTTTCTGAACTTCTAGAATGATCTTTCTAAATTCATATGTCATTTTTTTTAAATAAATCCCCTGGTTGACCTTTGAATTGGTACCAATCTCTTTTCTAAAATATTTTTAACGGCATACCAAGATGACCTTTTTTAGCGTGACGAGTCACAAAAAGCCGACATTGCTCAAGCGACCACTTTTATTAAGCGACCAATATCTATTAAGCGACCATCATAAAACGTCCCTTCACTATGACCAACATATCTGAAAAAGTGGACATTCATAAACGAATTGATATTTTTTATTGAATCTTATGTTGATAAAACCCATTAATATCGTCTCAATCAGACGACACTATTATACCGAACATCATAGGACTCAGTAAGACTTAATGCAACAAACTATATATGCAATCGAAGATTGTATGAAGCGCCCGACCCCATAAGCGACCGCTTTTTGGTCACATGGTCCCATGAGTGGTCGCTTAGCAAATTTTTTACTGTATATGCAAAAAGGATGAAACCGATGTTATCTTTGGATTTTTAGCAAATATAACAGAGCATACAAACTAATGTCGCCGCCAACAATGTGCGACTGAGATTTAAAGGCATGACATATTTTACGCGCATTTCCCAAAACTACCTAATATTGGATAATTGAGCCAGTGCGTGACATTTCCAATACTTTTAAATATTCGTGACGTGCAAACACTGAGTAACATAGACAGCCACATACTGTATTTATAAAGCTACCTGGTGGTACTTTAAGGCCTTATCTATCTACTGAAACGCATAGTGAAGACTCTGGTCAGACTGTGCGGATGCACAGGCTGGTCATAGTAGTTGCTTGCCCATATTTGAAATCAATTTCGATTAAACTCAGTTTTGCAATTAAATAACATCTCATGCATTATGCTTTTGATTTGTTGAAAAGTTTTTGGGTGGCCCAGAAAAATACGTCCGACCAGAAATGGGACAAACACCCAAACAATCGCTCAACTTGATAGTTGACCAGAATCATCGTCCCTACAGCTTATTAAAACTACAAAGTATAGTCATCCAATCTGCATTTACGATTTTACTTCCACATCCTCCATCAACGCGAAAATGGAATTATTTCATGAATAAATAAGGCATCAAGGTAGTGGACCCGTAATAGTTCCGCAACATTTCGGAACGCATAATCTTTCACATGTTGACCGAGGTTTCCTAATGAAAATAATTTGAAAAATCATTAGAAAACCTCGGTTCAAGAACACTGTTAAAGTTCGCTACTTCCGAAACACTACGAAACTTTTACGGGACAACTACCTAAATTACCTTTAAATCTGTGTAACACTATCCTTTTGAAAAAAATTACTGATTTCGATGCGCCTTTTATATATATTCATTTTATAAATAAAATTGCGCGCTGATAATAAAGGCCCCTTTCGTAAAACGCCCGCCAAAAAAGGCGAATTGTGGAGACAAAGATCAGGTCATCTAGGCTTAATATGTAAATAGAGTCACTATAAAATTTAAATGAAACAGAAGGTCTAAGTTTATAGTTTGGTTAAGTAAATATTTGTCTTAGTATTCGGGTCGATTTACATTTCAAGCGGGCGGTCGTAAAAAATTGACCAGTATAAGACTAATGTCTAACTTGAAAAAGTTGGATGATAACTGGGAGAGTTTTCAGTTTACTTACTTCAAAGAAGACCGCTTTATTTCTTTATTTTTATCTTCTATTGTCATTATTATCATTATTTGTGTTTGGATGATACATAAGAAAGTATATATGCATGAGTTTAAGTGAGTGATAAAAAGGTCAAATGTATCGATTGTATAGAAAGACTTATCTATTGATTACTCACTAAAATTTGTCCACCTATATCACATGGAATCCTTTTATAATCCAAATTTCGTCATACAGGTTATAATATAAGCCTTACATAATATGTATTCATCTCATGTAATAAGCTTTAAGGCATGAAATCGGAGTATAAAACAATCGCCTGTGATATATATGCTATTTATGACAACAAGTTTTTATTTCTAAATAAATCTTTGTATTTGCTTATAAGAGATTTTGTGTGAGAGCAAAATAATTTAACCCTTTGCTGTTTAATCCCTGCTTTTTACGTGACTGTGGTTTTATGATTGAGAAAACATTGTGAAAAAAGAAGAAATTGCTTCTGACAAGCAATTTCTTCTTTTTCCACACTATTTTCTGCCCTACTGAATGGTTATTTTTCAAATTAAATCCACTTTAAATTTTCGTCTGCAAAACCTTTGAATTTGGACAGGTCCAAAATTTTGTAAAACAGGAAAGGGTAAATAAACAAGTCATGTACGAACGATTGAATGAACAAATGATTAGATGAATGAGCTAATAAATGTGAATGAATGAATGAATGAATGAATGAACGAATGAATGAATGATTGATTGAATGAATAAGCTAATAAATGTGAATGAATGAATGAATGAATGAATGAATGAATGAATGAATGAATGAATGAATGAATGAATGAATGAATGAATGAAAACATTTATAGTATTTCCCAAAATGATAAAGTGTCACAAGAAGTAAATATCATTTCTAAATATAACATAATCTCGTAGTACAAATAAGTATTATCTCGATGAGAATCTTTCATGACACGGTAACAATAAAAATATAATTATACAGTCCAATTCAAGGCTTTAAAACAGTGTTTTCAAATAGAGATATTACCTAAAAAGGATTCGTGTGCATGCTCGTCTAGAACATTTAAAATGTTTCATTGGTGCAATATGTTCTTTTTTTTTAAATAAACTATGAGCACTTTTCATTCAAGAGGACCTTTGCCGGTATTATCGCAAGAAAGTCTTTTTTCTCTCTCATAGATGCTTTAAAAGTGGGATAATTTTCACATATAACTGAATTTCTTTATCATTTGTCACATTTTGCTCTAATGAAATACTCAATGAAATACTAATCTTATTAAAAATCGTATAGATCGATCTTACCATGAAAAATATGATTATCTTCTATTTAATTTTGCACACACAATTAGTTAGTAATGAAATACGCTACGGGCATGTATATGCGACCCATCACGCGAGAAGTGACCATCTGGTAAAAAAAGATCGGTTCCAGCGGAGGTCAACAGCTGTCGAATATCGAAAGTACAGAAAGATAGAGATAATCATAGGAGAATCAGAAATACATCCTTGTGTGAAAAGTTTCGAACAACGTTAGCCTGTGCAGTGCGCCCAATCTGATCAGGTTCAACACTCTACTCACTACCAGCATGGTCACTTTTCGGTTGACGGGTCTAAACTTTTTTCGGAGCATTTCGATTAAAGCGGATATGCATCGTAGACATTATCTATGTGTCACTATTTTAGTGAGATATTAAAGGCCTATTTTGTCTATACGGGTATAGTCAAAATTGACCTTTGATCACCCACTCAAAGTTATGCATATAGAGTTAGTCGGAAATTAACATGTATTACGCTGTCTTATCTGTTGCTGCATGACTTGCACCTGTCAAAATTTGGGAAAGGCTGTGGTCACGAGGTTCAGAGAATCTTTTTACTCAAACAAAAAAACTTGCAAAAACACTTTCAAGAATAAAAAAAATCACAAATCGTATGTCCCTTAAATCATAACGGAACATTATTTTGCAAGGAAAATATATATCATTTTTGTTACATGTAGTATATGTAATTATTTTAGAAACAGTTATCATGGAAAAAAAGATTTTTTTTTTTCATAAAAACCTTAGAAGTGTAATAACCGACAGCCTACTGAACGTATTGCGTAGACGTGCTGTCGTGTATCCGTAATTTTTAAGGTCATTTGGGCCTACATCCCTTCAATTTAAGGGTGCACACTAACATACATGTATTGACATGAGTCTATATTTAATTGGTCATTCTGATTTTAATGAAAATTCGAGGATGTATCCTCTTTTTGCACGTACTCGTACCTTTTACGCACATTTATTTTTTGATAGTGTACCCATAAAATTTAGGAGTGTCTGCCATAATTTATACGTTCGGGACAAAGGAAGTTTGCTAAGTGGGATAGCATCTAGAGGTTGTGTTTTAAAAATTAATTTTATTGGGTTTACTGAAAAATTATGGGTTACTTTCCATGTTTCGGACACTTTATATAAACATTATAAATTTGGTTTTTCTCCTGTGGCACAAGTGTCTCACTCCCACCGAAAACTAAACTTTCCACGTGTATCCCAGTTCTGCCCTTATGATGCAATAATTTCGCCAGAGAGACACTTTTATATTATCAAGCCTTTAAAAAGTTCCTAAAATGTACTCAAACAATTGTTCAAACGTGTTGCACTGAAATACCCAAAGATGATAAGGAAATAAAAGTTGTACATACCGGCAAACGTTCTATATCCAAGTACTAAAATTCCGACTGAATTTTTTGTAAAGGTCTTAATCTATTATTCATATACAGTTTCTAGTTCATTGAATTCAGACTTAAGATAGTAATACGCGGAGAGATAATGCCTGATTAGTGTGGGCTTAATTTAGGACTGAAATTTTCGCGTAAACATGATTTAATCCCTTCACGAACATGTTTGAAACATGTTTACAAGGAAAGCTACATTTGAAATATTGTGGGAAATGAAAAAATGCTGGTGACCAGCATTTTTCTCCATTTCTCCCAATATTTATAATTCTTGTTCCTATATTTCAAATTTTCGCTCAATCTGAAATCCATCAACTACTTCAGCTTGAAATCTTATGTAGAACTATTTCATTTTTGCCCAGTTTTCAGTTTATTGTTTTAGTCTCGATTTTTTGCTCAAAAACAACGAATGAAAATTTACGTTTTCTTTATAGAGCCAAAAAGAGACCAAATTAATTCGACACTATATAAATTGTAGATGCCCATAAATCCTAAAATACGAACTGAATTGCATTTCTTTGTCACATTTTTTTTTAAAAGAAGGTCGTATTGAAGTATTTCTATACCACATTGTATACGAGTCTGTACTGTATTCAAATTTCCATTGAACTACCCGATTTGCACCATTGATTAAATTGATCTCCAAGTATTCTATCGGCACAAAATACTCAATGGAATTATGGAAAGTTAAATATTGTCTAAATGTTTACACGATATCACCATGTTACCGACTTGAGGGCAGATAGGTCCTTTAAAATCAATCATTGTTTGTACTATTGCATGTACTTATTAATCAAAGTTGAGCTCAAATATTTTCATCTGTTATAAGATACTGTCTTCTTAAATTAGAACGAACGTCATTGCTGCAAAACAGCATCGTGAAATTGACAAGGTGAATGATTATGGAATGATTTAGGAATGAAATTGAATGAATGTGTGGGGCGACTTTTGAGTGAATTTAATGTGAGGTAATCCAGTATTGCAAATTTTGTTCAGGATGAACAAAATTAGCAATATTGATTACCTCCTTTTAATAAAATATGCATACAAGTTCTATAGATAACGCCATAATTCTTCAAGAATTAAGCAGACGCTTATAATTCCAATAATTAAGCGAAATTCCGATTTTTCCCCAGCTATTTATATTTTGAACGAAGTTGTTGTTATATGTTTTCAGTGAGTTTGGAGCGTTTTTGAATGGTTTGAGTGTCTGGAATGAATGGTGCGCTGAGTGAGCAATTTAAAATGGGTTTGATCGAGTTAAATGTCAATTTCATGATGTAATTAACTGTAACTGGTAGCCCGCTGTCTGAAATCTAGTGTCGGTGTCTGTAGCGGCAGTAACTCATTCAACAATTGGATTGGTCAAACATTTTTTTTCTCAAATCGGTCTGATAAAGCCTATTATATAATACCACAATTTGCTGCTATACCCAGTAGTTTTTAACCAAAACTGATTTTTTCCAAACTGAGTATATACATTAAATTAATATCCATTATGAAAATATTTTTTGCCAAGAAGGAACGAAAGAGATTATAGAAAGTTGCATTGTGCAATAATCGAGTATACATAGTTAAAATGGTCGAAGAAAGGCTGACGTTTCACATGTAGCGTGCGAGTGCCTGCTCCAAGTTTAGACGTCTAGAAATTTATGTAAACTTATTAAGATTCCAAAACGCTTTGAGTTCAGGAATACGACGCATTCTTCCTCCTGCGATGCGTTTCAAAAAGCAATACAGGAAACCACGTCTGAGGCTCTCGCGGGCGCTTCGGTTTCATTAAATCAGGACTATAATCACTGATTGTATCGAGGTACAGGGTTTCAGTATGACAACAAAATGGGGTGCCATGGACTCAATAGCAATGACCACGTTTTAGGAGCCCCTGCTTTAAATGAAGATTTCTCTTTCAATATCTCATATCTTTATGTACATATTTAATATTCGGTCTCAGACTCGCGAATCCCATGTTCTTTAAAAAATCGACGATAGAAAAAATCTACGGGTTCTTGCCAGTGATAAGAGACTAATTTTATTTTTTGCAAGAAACGAAACAAAGAACTTCGTATTAAAGTTATTTTGGCAACATACCTCAGTATTTCAGTACTGCTGCACTATACTAATAACTTGCCAATCCTAAACTAAGGCTTAATTTTATTTGAATCAGGTTCATTGTTTGTTATGTTAATTGTAAATACACAGAGACATGGCATCACCATTAACACACAGGGACAATTCATGTATATTTTAATTCTGACCTATCGACCCTGTTCTAAAACAAATATAAAACTCTTTGAATTATTGCACCTGTCATACTCAAAGATAACAAATTTACATTTTTGTAAGATTTTGAACTACTTTTCGTCTGTATTACTTTAGGCTTTTCTTTACGAATTCCAAACCCAGGGATTGACACTAACACCAGTCCTCAGGCCCGAGACCTGTGCATTTTAGGGAGGACTGGTAGATGTAACATGCTGCTGGTCATTCAGGCTTGTAGTTAATGGCAGTACTTTGTATTCCAAATCTGTTGTGTTTTGAAAAAATAATCGCCTTTCAAATACTTAAATTTGCATTACAAAATAGAAAACATTGTGGAAAAAAGAAGAAATTGCTTGGCAAGAGCAATTTCTTCTTTTCCAACAATGTTTTCCTACCAATTTATCCCCTAAACTGCTAAATATCAAACATGGTTTTCATCTAGGACCCGTTGTTATCATGGAGGACCTGTAATAACTTTGGCTAACAGGTCCTTCAGGCTGTTGGCAATAAGTTGTATGTGTCAAACTCTAAAACCGCCGCTTTATAGTTCACATTGTTTGCCAAACAATTTTAACTCTTATCCTGCAGAACTTAAATGTTGTTTCAAACAAATTGAATTTTTTTACCGTAAGTTACGTGTATGGGCTGTTTACATGTGCTCAAGTTCTGGTCCATCTTTATGTAAAAACGAACATTTAGTTCTTTAGTTTCCAAAGTGGCTACCTGCATATTTATTTATTTTATTTTAATTTTAATTTTTTTAGGGGGGGGGGAGCATAGTGTGGAATGGGTTAACCCATAACAAGAGGGTAAGTTTGGCGGTAAATTGCTCACCTGAATTTTATTGGTCCAGTGGATCTCACCTAAGTCACTTATGGTAAAAGTTTCATTCACATTTGCCTAGTTGTTATGATGTTATTCTAAACAATCGCGATTCCTGGATGCAACACTGAAAACTGCCTCCCCCATCCCCTCTGCCAAGCACATATGGGGTGGGGGGGGGGGGGTCAATCAAAATTTCAAAAGCAAGCTTTGAGAAGGGTCATCCAAGGAACATTTCTGCCAAGTTTGGTTGAAAACCACCCATTGGTTACCGAGGAGAAGATGTTTAAAGATTTCCGGCTCAAACCAAGCCCCGCCCTACCACGCCCATATTTGGGGGTCAATCAAAATTCCACGAACAAGTTTTGTGAAAATTCATCCAAGGAGCATTCCTTCTAAGTTTGGTTGAAATCGGCCCATCGGTTATTGAGGAGAAGTTATTTAAAGATTTCCGTCTCAAAATAAGTCCATCCGGACACGCCAATATTTCTGGGTCAATCAAAATTCCAAGAATACGTTTTGAGAACTGTCACCCAAGGAACCCATCTGCCAGGTTTGGGTGAAATCCGCCAATCTGTTACTTTGGAGATGGTGTTTAAAAATGTTGGGCTCAAAATAAGCCCCACCATGCCACGCCCAAATTTTGGGCTCAATCAAATTTCAAAAAAACAAATTTTGAGAAGGGTCACCCATGAACATTTATGCCAAGTTTGCTTAAATCTGCCCATTAGATAAAAGGAGATGATTTAAAATTTAGGGATCAAAATAAGCCCCGCCCTCCCACGCCCATATATGGAGGTCAATCAAAATTCCACGAACATGTTTTGAGAATGGTCACACAATGAACATTCCTACCAAGTTTGGTTGAAATCCGCCCATTGGTCACTGAGGAGAAGATGTTTAAAGAATTGTTGCAGTTTGGTTGACTTTCATGCAGTAGTTTCTGAGGAGAAGATTTTTAAAGAAAAAGTTTACGAACGGACGCACAGACACAACGCCATGGCAATACCCCCGGTGGCTTTCAGCCAGTGGAGCTAAAAAGCTCAAAACACTAGATGCTCTTTAAGTGAGTCGGTAATAATTTTAGAAATCAAATTTGTAGGCTTTTCTTGATTTCGAAAAAGGAAAACAGGTGGTATAGTATCTATAGCTCCTGCCAAGGCCCGAATATTCCGGGTTCAGCATGACAAGGGTTAACATCTCGATAGTTCGAAGTGTTCGAGATAAGCCCTGCGTTCAGTAGGCCCCATGACGAACCGCTGCAAACTGTTTGCCAATTTTACCCCGCTTTTCACAGAGGAGATTAATTTGCAAACAGTTTGTACTGTTTTGTCATTCTGAGCACAGGACAGGGCATTCCGCAAGATCGGAATCGGAAATGGTATTGCGGTACCCAATCATGTTGAACAAAATTAGCGATATCGGATAACCATCCTTTAATTTCACTCAAAACTCGCTCCACACACTCATTCAATTTCATTCCAAAATCATTCATCTTGTCAAGTTCACAACGTTGCTAACTGTACCAAGGATAGAGGGGTTGAACACGGAACATAATTTGGAACATGGATTGTATAATTTATAATCAATAATCTGAAACATGTGTCTTTGAAATATAATCGCATTAGTTCTTCAAACAATGGTTTTAGTACTTTAATAATAGCCTTATTATTACGACCTCGCAAATGAACTATATGAGCGTTTTTCTTTACAAAAATATGTGGTCGATGAGCCACAAAAATCTCGTAACTACAACTTTGTTAATATGTAGTTATGATTTTTTGTCGCTAAACGACGGTCTATTCAGATAGCGCAGGACCAGATTTGGTTTGTATTGGGATTAATGTCACAGGACTGCGCCGATGCTGCTGCTATTCACGGTTACCTATCGTTTTTCAAACTAGTACAACCACAATATTTCTTCAGGGCCATCAGCTGCTTATCCAACTTAGACATATTTTTTTATAGAAGCAATGCTAGGAGACGTATGAAATTGCTAGGAGACGTTTGTCAAATTTTTGATGCAAGCTAGTTTACAGTTAACAACACCGTGAAATTGACAAGATGGATGATTTTGGAATGGAATTGAATGAGTGCTATGAGTGAGTTTGAGTGAAATTAAAGGGAGGTAACCCATTGTCGCTAATTTTGTTCATCCTGAACAAAATTAGCGACATTTATTACCACATTTTAATAAAATATGCGTATAAGTTCTATATTATATAAGTGGAATCGCGATTTTATAGCTATATTTATTTTGAATGTAGTTGTTGATTTTATTTCTTTTTAAGTGATTTTGGAGTTTTGAATGGTTTGAGTGAGTGTTTGGAATGAACGAATGGAGCGCTGAGTGAGCGATTTAGAATGGCTTTGATCGAGATAAATGTCAAATTCACGATGTAGAACGCCAACGAACCCATGATTATCACCCCTACTCGGTACCGACCAAAAATGTTCGCGTTAAATGCCTCGTTCAGTGTGGGGTAACTGAAGATAAGTCACAGGTTCGATTCTCGTCGGTTTCTACAATAATTTTGACTTAGTCTAATTCATTTTTCGTCAATCCCGGCCCGTTTTACCAAACATGTTATGATCATTTTTCTGCGTAAGTCACAAATTAAAGGTGCTTCTAAATTTGTAACTAAATATGGAATTCTGCTATCTCATTGGAATCGTATTCTAACGACGTTTCGGGTGAGATATTGCAAGACAGAATCTAACTTGGCAACGAATGAAACGCCAGGTGCGATTTGTGATTTTGACTTACATGTACGATTAAATTTTTCGTAAGAAGTTCAGTAAAACGGGCCCCCGGACTGAGAATAGGGATAAGGATTAAGTTTATAATCTATGACGGCGAGCACTACTTTACGACACTTACGAATCATAACCTACCATAAATAACCCAATAAAACACTATCAAGTCTGGGGCGTACCCGGGAGTTTGAAAATAATACAAATAAACTGGATTTAAGGAAGTGAATCCGAAATAGTTTTACAACGTTTCGGCAGTCATGAACTTTAAAAGTTGATAGCCGAGGTTTCCTAATGATTTCATTTGAGAATTAAATATAAAATGTAAAAATATGTGTTTGTTTGCGACCAAACATCGATACTACAAGTATCTATCAAGCTATCCCAAAATCGCTAAGGCGCGTCAGAGTCCACGATTTTTTGTCGAATTGATGACAAGAGGCCCAAGAGGGCCTGTATCGCTCCACTGGCTTTAACATCATTAGAATTGCATTAAATGAATCTTTCTTTGAATGAAAACAACACTTTGGAATCTCTTAAGACCTTTTTTATATTAATTAACTGGGTCACATTGCACCAAAATTCTCAAGTTTCATTGAAATTGGCCCAACCTTCATCAGGAGATGTAGTTCAAAGATTTTGGGCTCAAAAAAAGCCACACCCTGACATGCCAATATTTAAGGGCTAATTAATATTTCACATACAATTTTTGAAAAGGGTCACAGAAGGAACATTCTGGTAAAATTTCATTGAAATCAGCCCAGTGATTCAGGATGTCCTTCAAAGAATTCGGGCTCAAAATAAGCCCCACCCTGCCACACCCATATTTATGGGCCAATCAAAATTTTGAGAGCACCTTTTGGAAAGGGTCTCACAAGGAACATTCTGGTAAAGTTTCATTGAAATCGGCTCAATGGTTCAGGAGGAAATGTCGTTCAAAGATTTCGGGCTCAGATAAGCCCCGCCCTGCCACCCCCATATTTGGGGGCCAAATAAAATTTCAGGAACAATTTTTGAAAAGGGTTACCCCAGGAACATTTTGGTAAAGTTTGGTTGAAATCAGCCCAGTGGTTCAGGAGGAGATATCATTCAAAGATTTCGGGCTCAAAATAAGCCCCGCCCTACCACGCCCATATTTGGGGGCTAATCAAAATTTCAGGAACAATTTTTAAAAAGGGTTACCCCAGGAACATTTTGGAAAAGTTTGGTTGAAATCGGCCCAGTGGTTCAGGAGGAGATGTCATTCAAAGATTTTGGGCTCAAAATAAGCCCCGCCCTGCCACGCCCATATTTGGGGGTCAATGAAAATTTCTTGAACAATTTAGGTAAAGGGTCATCCCAGGAACATTTTGGTAAAGTTTGGTTGAAATCGGCCCAGTGGTTCAGGAGAAGATGTCATTCAAAGATTTTGGGCTCAAAATAAGCCCAGCCCTGCTACGCCCATATTTGGGGGTCAATCAGAATTTCTTGAACAATTTAGGTAAAGGGTCACCCAAGGAACATCAATGCCAAGTTTCATTGAAATTGGCCCAACGGTTTGGGAGGAGAAGATTTTTAAAGATTTCAAAGTGAAAAAATGCAACGCCCTGCCACGCCCATATTTGGGGGTCAATCAAAATTTCTTTAACAATTTTAGAAGAGGGTCACCCAAGGAACATTTCTACCAAGTTTCATCAAAATCCGCCCATAGGTTTTGGAGGAGAAGTTGTTTAAAGAAAAAGTTTACGCACGGACGCACAGCGGACACACCGCCATGACAATAGCTCGCTGGCCTTCGGCCAGTGGAGCTAATAAAATCGGGGAGAAGTTGTCCCTTAAAGATGAAACGTTCGTCAATAGCAGATTTTAATAAGATCGGGGACGAATCGGTTAACCCTTTTTCAAGCGGTTAAAATCTATCGACTAGTCGGCGACGTCCGTTGACTATTAGCCTGCGACCAACCGGGCCACGACCGATCGTCTGCCGGGCTACGACCGATCGTCTGCCGCGCTTCAGCAGATAATTTACATATCGCTGTTTTTTCTGATATTTTCACTTGTTAGAAATCTGCAACTGAATGTCAACGCATTGACGGTTTATCGACAGCAGGCTTTGAATAATCAATCAATGTCTGTCCCATCGCTGACCAAGAAATATGACTATGACAAACAGCTTTTGTTTGGATATCGCCTACGTAGGTCTGATCTTTTTATTGTTTTCATCGTTTGACGATAAAACAGGAATTACATTCAAGTCGGAGTCACCGATTTTCTTGCGACTTAAGCATTAAACAGGCCGCAGTATCGAAATTTTATCTATAAATCTGAGCTGAGAAAATGAACACTTTAACTACCAACACCAGCCCTGCGTTCGGGATGAAAATGTTAGTGAAGCGCTTTCGAAATAATACCTCGCTTTGCACGTATGAGCACGTGCAAAGCGGGATATGATCTCAAAGCGCTCGCGAAACACTTTTACATTCTGAACACAGGGCTGCGTTACGTAATCAAATGATATTGGAACCGCTTATCGTAAAGACTTAGTAGAGCAAATATTAATTATTTTGTCTCAAAACGAACAGTCTGATTACTAAGAAAAAAAGTTATGTTTGATTAATATTAATGTTCTTGTCACTACAATTTTCATAAATTTTCAACATGACCTTTAAAAATGACCTTGCCTTGCCAATCAAAAGTTATCGCAAATGTTTAAGGTTCTTTTTGACAAACTGACAAACAGACAGGTCAAAAGCAATATACCCCCAATCTATCAGACAGGTCAAAAGCGAATACCCCTATCGCTGCAGGTGGCATAACTTCTTTAGACAGCTCTAAGTAACACCAGGGTTCAATTTGAATCATCACATTTCCATTAGAAAGGGATAAGCTTTTATTAGAGGCTTTGCTACATTTTGCTAAGTGCAAAATAGTTGTAACTGCTATAATCATACAGGCAGTTACAACTGTTTCACACTGAGCCATCAGTATTTGTTAAGACAGTGAAAAAATGGCCAAAAATAAACATAATATATGCAAAATTGCACCATGTGATTGGGTGCATAAAACCTCTGTTGAATTTTCAGTGATGCTGATATTGTGGAGCTGGGCCTTTATTAGAGGCTTCAAGAGTTTGAATAATCACATCAAAAATGGTCGATTTCAACTCTAAAAGGGGGATGGGGTTTTATTAGAGCATGAGGCTCAATTAGAATTTTTACGGTAATTACTAATCATGTACTGTAGGAGTAGGAATCTTTAAAATGTCTAGAAAGAATAATACACTTTTTCAAATCTTTCATCTTTATCATATAATACTCTCACAAAAACAGATGGATAGGTGCAACACAAAGGTTTAAGGTAGGGGACCCATAATAGTTGCACAACATTTTGGAAGTAATTAACTTTTTTAAGTGTTGACCGAGGTTTCCTAATGATATTCATTAGGAAACCTCCATCAACATTACGAAAGATGATCAGTTCCTCAGCGTTGCCGACTATTACGGGTCCACTAACCTAAGTGCAAAACATACAATGATTTGTAGTATCTAAGATAATGGTTTATACAATATACAGAATGACCTGCATATAGTATGTAAATTGGTGCCATTATAAAACCTCACCACACAGCTTGATTAAAGCTCTAGTCTTAAGGTTTTAGAATACCACGAACATTATACTTGTATCTATCAAATTTGCCATTTTCTCACAATCATTTCAACACTATAGGGCTTATTTTTCAATATAAAAGTAAGTTTAACCTCTTCAATATTCAAAAATTTAATTTTATTTGTCTCTGCTTGTACATAAGAGGAATTTAGAGCTAACAAAAACCAAACCAGCTGGTTTCAAAATTGCTCTAACAAAATTAGAAAAAGCCTTAGGAATAGTGCAAAATTAACAAATTACCGGTAATTGTCACCACTAATACAACTGATGAGGGCTAATTGTTTCAAATATCATAAGCTTGGAAAACGTCTGTCCAAGTTGTGCATTAAAGACAGAACAAATAATTTGTGGACAGCATAGTATGTCTCAACAACTACTTGAAGCAAGAAATAGACTGCCAGAAGGTCACAATCAGGGTCAAGGCTTCTATATTATGCCACAACCAAAGACAATTATCAACCAACCTCTAGTATGGATTTGATACAGTTGAAGACTTAATGATTCAATATCTCAATATCTAAGAAAGTAGGTCAAAGGCCAAGGTTGGGGTCAAGGATTCAACATGCTGCCAGAATCAAAGACAATCATCGACATGTAAAGGCTAAAGCTGTTTGTTATCAACCTAATCAGAATTCAACATAGAAATCTGAAAGAGCATGTCCCAGGTATCATTTCTGTAAAGTTTGGTTGTATTCTGATTCGTAGTTTCAGAGAAGATTTTTATATATTTCAAAATTGGGGCCTATTTTTTTTGTGACTTGACAGTCTGTAGCCCTCAAGTTGTCAACCTGATTAGAATTTAACAAAGGAATCTGAGAGAGCATGTCCCAAGAATCATTCCTGTGAAATTTGGTGACATTCTGCTCAGTATTTTCAGAGGAGAAGATGTTTAAATGAAAAGTTTATGCATGGACTATTGACGGACAACCAGCAACGACATAACTTCTGTTGGACTTAGTCCAGTGGAGCCAAAAACTGTAGAGATAATGTTTAAATGTTTCGTTTGGCAAAGATCATGCTTAAGGTAATTGACCTGTAAAAGTTCTGTAATGTTTCAGAAGTTATCAACTTTAACAATGTTAACCGAGGTTTCCTAATGATTTTCATCAATAGGAAACCTCGGTAATCATTGTGAAAGAACATGTGGTGGGGAACTATTACAACCCACCACTTTAACAAAGGAATCTGAGAGAGCATGTCACAAGGATCATTTCTGTGAAATTTGGTGAAGTTTCAGAGAAAAAGATGCTTTAAAAAAGTTTACACGCAGACTAATTACAGACAACTCATCGCAATATAAGCTCCGCTGGACTTAGTCCAGTCAGTGGAGCCAAAAACTGTAGTGATAATGTTTAATTGTTTTGTTTGACAAAAGTTTCAAAGAATCCTGCTTAAAGTCTTTTGGTCTGAATGTTATAATTTGTCTATATTTATTCAGCGATTTGTTTACTGTATAATTCTTTTAATTTTCATTATGTCTATCACATGCTAAGTCACGCATCAGGAGTTGTTTTTTAACTCTCTTTCAGTTCTATGACTGTGGCTGGCACACCTAACAATGGCTTCCTGATATTCTCTCACCAGTACTACCATAACATCTAGACTGCCACTGTTGATGGTCTCTTTTTTGCCTGATAAGTCATATATATTAAAGATGGCTCTTCTCTCTGTCTTGGAAAAGAAGTAATTTTAAAACATGGCAAACACCATCAAGGTTAATCAAGACAACTCAAAGCCAGTGTTGGAATGTATTGCATATTTGATTTTTTCTCTCAGTGTTGACTTTTTCTGGTAGTTAGGTAGTTTAAGTAAGTTAAAACATGTTGACGATGTTGGTAATCTCCCCACTGGATCCCTCTTTCTGATGTTGAAAAATCCCTTCAGGACACTCCCCACTGTGTCCCCTGTGTCCTGTAAAGATAACAGAAAAAGCTCTGATGATCACTCAGATTGATATGAAGCACTGCTTTATAGGGCCAACTTATTTCCCGTTTTTCAGCCAAGCCACAATTAGAAACCAGCTCTATGTTCCCGCTGACAAGACGTTGCCAACTGTTTTCAAATTAAACCCGTTTTGCATGCAAATGCATGCTCAAATCAGGGTATAATTTGAAAACGGTATGCAACATCTTGTCAGTCGGAACATAGGAGCTGGTTTCTAATTGTGACCTGTCAGAAAAAAAAATCAGGACCCATTCGAGCAACAAATAAGTTGGCCCATAGCTATACAAGAGGACCATGATGGTCCTACATTGCTCATTTGCATATGTAAGTTTCAAGTTTTCATGCCTTTCTATTTCTCTTCAGAGAAATGTGACCCGACACACAAAAAGGGACCATCTGGGAACTCCGTAAAATAAGTAATTGGAAAAGGATTGGATCTAGCATAGGTCAAGCAAAACGTGTTTGTTGGAAATAATAATATTCATGAAATAATTTCAATTATGCTATGATGTGTTGATGAACAAAGTCTGATGGAGGAGGAGTTCTATGTGAAAGGTAAAATTCAAGGCCCGAGCTAAAATGAAATTATATCCATTATAACACTATCACAGTTCTGAAATTAGTGAGTTTTTTTTTTACCATTTTCTATGTGTAAAATTGTATTAAAACATTTTCTGGGTGTAAAATGAATGAAAAAGACATGATTTTGACGTTGGGAGAATTTCACAGAGGCGAAGCACCTCATTTAACACCTGGGTTATATGACTTCAAACAATCAACATTCGTGCTAAAGGTGAAGTTGAGGAAATAATGGGTGGAACAATCTGTGAACACAGTTTAAGGTAGCAATGGACACATGGCGTCATTTTTTTCCGCCCGATGAATTTTTTTCTTGGTCACATATGTTGTAGATTAACATTGTGTAGTCATTATATCAAACTTTGAAGGTACCTTTCCGTGCTCGTTTTCATGCTGGAGTTATCTGCCCTTGAGTGGTATTGGCCATTTTTCAGTAAAACGGTTATATTCGTTTTAGGTCTAGTATAAAATCTGTACTAAGTAATAGCTATAAAACACATACATTTTGATAGACCTTATACATGTACACAATGGCTATTGACAAGAAAAATTTTCTTTGATCAATTGCATTTGCACAATTTGCTTTCAAAAGTTAAAAATGCATTAATTTTTGTAATTTTACTAGGTTAAAATGCCACAAAAACCTATTTTTTTTAAGAAATTACCCAATGAATTTTTCTTATTTTCTGATATAGTTATAATCTATAGTTTTCCTTTATTTGGTAAAAAATTCAGCATACCTTTCCATGCAAATAAGAACGTTTTCCGTTATTTTTCAGTGTTTCCCCCTAATCGAATGACGGTTTTAACGCATTTTTATTGCTAAATTTAATGATCCAGTTATTCAATTAATATCAAATGTTGAAAAGAAGCTAAATTATGAAGTTTTACCATCATTATTCTACGTTATTTCCATAAGTAGAATCTTACGAAAACCGGTCTTTTTAAACAACGCGCAAAAAGAGCCGTAAAAGAAACGAAAACCCACTTCCGGTTTATAGAGTCGGGAGGCCGCTGTCTATTGCCACCTTAAATACCTGACATATGAATTTTAGTGCAATTAAGTTCTATGGAATTTCTTCTTAATAAATATATGCGTTTTACGCCATGTTGTTATAATGGATAGTAGAATGGTCATTTTAGATTCAGACAAGAGCTGTCACTGTAAGATGACAATGCCCCCGACACCGCTTTGATTTAGAAGTTATGGCCAATGTTAAAGTTTTTGGACGGAATGACGGACGGACGGACAGACAGACGGACGGACGGACAAGTCAAATTTATGATGCCTCCCTATCGGGGGCATAAAAATTAGCTTCATGCAAAAGTATTGACCCAGGTCAGTCTGTGCAGATCGCGCAGTCTGGCCAGGATTGACCCTTTTTGCACTTCCCAGATGACCCTCTTTTGCGTGACGGGTTATAAATATGAAACTAGATGTTTGAGCAGCTGATTTGCTCCACCGGTCTGAATTTACTGATATTCCTGTGATTAGACGAGAATTGTAGTCAATCAATGAGAAGATGTTTATTTCAAGTTAATAAGTGTTTTTAAGTGTCACATTTTGAAAATTGACCTCGGCCTGTTAAACACATATTTTTCATCCTATCACAATAACTTCGTACGGTTTGATAAAGGGTCACCCAAGGACCATTCCAGTGAAATTTAATATAAATCCAAATATAAAAATTTCAACACTATCAGAATGTTACTGCACAATATACTGGTACTTTGTCCCCAAAATTTTGATTGTAGATCTTTCCACTTTTCATTAAACACCACTAAAAAGATGATACTTCACAATAATTGTTAGCCATCAAAAAAAAAAAAAAAAATTCTAACTAATGATAATAAGAAGTAAATTATTCAATCCAATATATATTTATTTTATTCTGCCCAAATCCTTAGAGTGCAGTAAACTCAGCTCTTTCTACCCCCACTTTAAACCTCAGTTCTCTGTGCAGTCACCCTTCGTTTAACTAAACTGACCAATTCTCAGGGGGTGTTCTCAGGCTACCTATTTCAACCTTATACATAAGGATTTCAACAAAGGTTTTGTTCCATCTTACCTACAATCTTTACACCTATTGAATTTTATAAGTCTAGAACAATTCATCATTTAGGCGATACCAAAAGGGTGATCAAATATTCACATTATATATTGAAACATCCTCTGCCAATAAAAAGCATGCTGTTCATCTGATCACAATAATTTTTAGAGCCTGATACAACTTCAAAGAAGATATTCATCTGTTTTAACTTTGAGAAAAGTTTGTTTTATATTGGATATTCCACCATATAAGATATCTAAAGAAATAACCTCTGCCCATAAAATACATATTTTTCATCTGATCACAATAATTTTTGGAAGGCTAATAAAAGGTCAATCAAGGATCATTCTAGTGAAATTTGGTTGATAACCATCAGTTAGAATCTGGGAAAATGATTTTCAAAGTTTCCACTATATACCATAGAGAAATGACCTCCGCCCATAAAGGACATATTTTTCATCTGATAAAAATGATTTTTGCTATACTGATGAAGGGCCACCCAAGGATCTTTCCAGTGAAATTTGGTTGATATCCATAAGTCAGATTCTGAGAAAATGATTTTCAAACTTTCCACTATATATATAACAACAAGAGGACCATGATGGTCCTAGATCACTCACCTGAGGACATCACATTAATTAAATAGGCAGATGTCAAAAAGGAGATCATTTCTACATAGGATCAATACCATGGAATATTTTCAGCCAAAAGCAAGAAGGATGTGCCTTTTCACTCTTTCATTATAAGTTAAAAAGGATGCACCCATCATGCTCAGATGAGCTAAAAGGGATGCCCCCACATGGCGCCCAAATTTGACCCAAGGGTCTTGATATGAACAGACTTGGTAGGGGCCCACTAGATAATGCTACATACCAAATATGAAAGCTGTGTGCCCTCTGGTTTCAGATTTTTAAAGATTTTCATTCTTTCATTCTATGTAAAAAGGGTTGCACCCTGGTGGAGCCCAAATATGATCCCAGGGTCTTGATATGAACAAACTTGGTAGAGGTCTACTAAATGATGCTACATACAAAATATGAAAGCTGTCTGCCTTCTGGTGTCAGAGAAGAAGATTTTCATTATTTAACCATTCATACTCAGAAGAGCTAAAAGGGATGCGCCTGGGCAAAGTCCAAATGTGACCCAAGGGTCTTGATATGTAGATGATGCTACATACCAAATTTGAAAGCTGTCTGCCTTCTGGTTTCAGAGAAGAAGATTTTTAAAGGTTTTTGCTCTTTAATTCTTTGTAAAAAGGATTGCGCCCGGGCAAGGCCCAAATATGACCCAAGGGTCTTGATATGAACAAACTTGGTAGAAGTCCACTAGATCATGCTACATACCAAAATATGAAAGCTCTCTGACTTCAGGTTTCAGAGAAGAAGATTTTTGAAAATTTTCATTTTTTCACCCTTTTTGTTAAGGGTAAAGGGAAAGATTAGGGTGGATTTCATTTATTTGAACAACTTTGGTAGAGCTTGACCCAAGGAACATCCCTGCCAAGTTTCATCAAGATTGGTCCACTGGTTTAGGAGGAGAAGATGTTTAAAGAAATTGTGGACGATGGACGCCGGACTCCGCAAGACTGACTACGGACTACGGACATTGTACGATCACAATGAGCACTTTCTGCTCAGGTGAGCTAAAAAGAGAAATGACCTCCGCCAATAAAAGACATATTTTTCATCTGATCACAATAATTTTTGGTACACTGATTAATGGCCACCAAAGGATCTTTCAATTGAAATTAGGTTGGTATCCATCAATTTAGGGTTTGGGAAAATGATTTTCACAGTTTCCACTATATAAAATTTAGAGAAATGACCTCTGCCCATAAAAGCCATATTTATCATCTGATCAAAATAATTATTTGTAGACTGAAAAAAGGGTCACCCAAAGATCATTCATCCATCAATTAGGTTTTGAGAAAATTCACTTTTTACCATTTTTGGAAATTAGCAACACCCATTAAATCCATGTTTTTCATTGTATCAAGATTTCTTGAACAACTTTGAAAGAGGGTCACCAAAGGATCATTCATGTGAAGTTTGGTTGAAATTCATCCAGTAGATTCTGAAGAGAAGATTTTAAAAGTAAAAGTTTACCACAGGATGCACTGATGCACGGTCACAAGAACAGACGCACAATGGACACAGGGCCATAATAAATAGCCCCAGTGGCCTCCAGCCAGTGGAGCTTTAAAACTGGGATTTCAAAATAAAGGACTGATTTTCACTACAGACAGAGATTCAATGATTTTTTGGTTAACAAACAATGTGCTATGCCTAATATGAAAGCTCTAGGCCTTAATGTTTGGGAGAAAACTACTTTTTTTAGTTTTCTGCTCTGATTCCAAGGCTACCAGAGTTCTGCATCGCTTCACATTCTGTTCTGTATTTTTGAAAGTGCCTTACAAAAGCATCATTTCTGTGAAATTTGGTTGAAATCTGATGAACAATGAGGGAGAAGGAGCTTTGTTTAAAATTGTGAACACATGAACAGACAGACAGACAGATGCTGGACATTGATCGATCACAATAGTGCTCAGCTTAGACCAAAAAGAGCAGATAGCTTACCTGTTCATCACTGACTTCCACACATCTGATAGAGAATGGAGGTTCTAGGTGGGCAAAACCAAGTAATGGCGGTTTGGAGCAACTGGTTACAAACTGAAACAAGATATGTTTGTGAAACACGAATGAACCCAAAACCGCAATTGTTTTTAGAATTTGACCTTGACAGATGACATTGACCTTGTCACATGACCTTGGCCTTGGTACCAGCAGATGCGTACCATTGAGATCTTTCATCATATCAAATATGAGCATGGTATCTTGAATAGCACTGAAAATATTGGCAATGTTAAGTTTTTTTGGGTAGGTTTTGCAGACAGAAAGTGCAGACAGATGGATGGACAGACTGACGGACAGATAATCTTTTGATGCGGGGGGCATAAACATGAAAAACAGATAATTATTTGACCAGTCACACCAAAAGGGACCATTTGGGAAGTGTGTAAAGTGTCTACCCTAGTCAGACTGTGCACATTGCGCAGACTGACTAAGGTCGAAACTTTTGGCACTTTGTTTTTTTCTGAATCTAGAATGATCGATCCACCTTCCTAAGAAAAGATTTTTGGAAATGCAACTTCTGGTTGACCTATGCTGGACCCAATCTCTTTTTCAAATATCTATTTACAAAATTCCAAGATAGTCCCTTTTCATGGGGTGGATAACATATGGATTGATGGTGGACAAAACCAAGTTATTGTGGCTGGGGACAGCTAATGAAAGCTAACAATATATCGATGGTTCAGTGAAAACCAGTTGTAACTGTCTATAAACATAAAGGCAGTTACAACTGTTTTACCCTAAGCCATTGATATGTTTGTTTTACAGAAATTCTTTGTCCACTGACATTTTTCAGAAACAGTAATTTGACACAATATGGTAATCAATAGCACAGCAAAACTCCATGTGAAGTTGAAATTTCCCACAAATAAAGAACATTACCTTGACTAATGACCTTTAAAATTGTACGCACAGTAAGCTCATGTCACAAGCAATACACATGTGAAACATGAAGATTACTAACCAAACATAAAAAGGTTTATCAGGACAAACAAACAGGACAAAAACAAAATGCCCCTGATCTATCAATGCATGGGCCAAAAAATAGGATGAAAGAATTATGGCATTTTTTTTTTAAGTTTTGGTTGTTCGTAAGGTGTTTAATGTAGCTTTTGACAATCTTTCAGTTATATAGCAGCCATTGGAGCACCTAGCATTAGATACCTGGTATTTCTCTTACCCGTACAACAATCATATTCTTTCCTAGAATCCAGCTGCTACCCCACATAGGTCCACAGCTATCAACCCATTGGTGGGAGACATGATGCTTTGGTTACTTGATTTTAAACATCCTGGCTAGTTAAGCCCTAGTTTCTAAACCCTAAAATCACATTAGACCCCTAGGATGATCAACCAACAAAATATTTTTGAGTTAGAATGTTTATTAATGTCTTGTGCAGCATTGCTGTAAATAGAGTACATTTAATAACAAGAGCTGTCAGAGACGGATTATGCTCCCCGAATAAGGCATTGTCACAAAAACAAGAGCCATGTTGGACATGGCCATCCCCCCCCCACAAAAGCTTAATAGTAAACAGAAGCCTTATAGATTAAGGATTCTTTTGCTTTGTAGGAGATTTACCTCCTATAAAATCCAAGTATTAAAAATAACAAAGGGCAATAACTCCAAAATTAAGCAAGCAAGAGTTGTAGTTCTCAAGCACTGCACTTCTCAACCATGAGATCTATCCAAATACAAAGGTTCAAGTTGATAGCTATTATACTCTAGGAGATATGATCCGAACAATATCTTAGTATCAAAAATAACAAAGGGCAACAAGAGCCATGTTGGACATGGGCATAAGTCCCCTACCGGCTTCGTTTGTCTCAATGTTTTCCCACGCCAATTCTATCAGGGACGTCAAAACCAGGTCTTGTTAAAGGGTTAAACAAGACTTACATGAGTTGTTGTATCTGCTGTGCCCACTATACAATTCATGAAAGCAATAGACAGATGCAAGAAACAGTATCAATAACAGTTACCTTGTCTGATCCAAGATGTTTTTCTTCAGTCTTGTTGGTAAGAAATGAGAACTTTCACTGGAGGTGATTAATACTGCTGCATCACCACCCTGACTAACATGGCTTATAAATTTTTTTACATTTTAAAACAGGTTTCATCAAGTTAGCTTGCTTAGTTATTAAGTTATTGCAGGATCCATTTTTTGCCATATTTTCACTATTTCCGTTACCATAGCAACCGCACTTTTTGTCAAAGAACAAAGATAAAATGATGTGCATAATCTACACATTGCCATCTAGTCATATACCAAGTCTCATCAAATTAGCTTGCTTACTTATTAACTTATCGCAGGATCCAATATTTTTTGCCATATTTTCACTATTTCCGTAACCATAGCAACAACAATTTTAGTCTAAAAACAAAAATAAAATGATGTGCATAATCTACACATTGCCATATAGTCATATACCAAGTCTCATCAAACTAGCTTGCTTAGTTATTATCTTATCGCAGGATCCCATTTTTGGCCATATTTTCACTATTTCTGTAACCATAGCAACCTCAATTTAAGTCGAAAAACAAAAATAAAATGATGTGCATAATCTACACATTGCCATCTAGTCATATACCAACTTTCATCAAAAACGCTTGCTTAGTTATTAAGTTATCGCGGGATCAAGATTTGAGCGGACAGACGGACAGACGGACGGACAGACGGACGGACGGAGGGCAAACCTATAGTCCCCTCCGGTGTGAACACCGGTAGGGGACTAATAAATCCAAAATTATGCAAGCTAGAGCTGTAGTTTGTGCATTGCACTTCTCCTCTATGAGATCTATCCACCTATAAAGTTTCAAGTTGATAGCTATTATATTTTAAGAGATATGCTCCTGACATAATCTAAGTATCAAAAATAACAAAGGGCAATAACTCCAAAATTATGCAAGCAAGATTTGTAGTACTTAAGCACTGCACTTCTCCTCCATGAAATCTAACCACCCATAAAGTTTCAAGTTGATAGCTATTATACTTTAGGAGAAATGCTCCAGACATAATCTAAGTATCAAAAATAACAAAGGGCAATAACTCCAAAATTATGCAAGCAAGAGTTGTAGTTCTTGTGCACTGCACTTCTCCATACATGTGATATTCCCATGGGCTCTCATAGGGAGATTGAGACCTTTTCGTAGGGAGATTGGGTCTCAAATAGGGAGATTTTGCGTAACGCGCGTTCTGGCTAAAAATGGGGTTTTCGCAATGCACATATACACCATAAACTGACTATAATACTTTCCATAAAAGTTTCTTTTCTTTATTTTTTTACTAAAAGAAGGTTATCATTTAATTTATTTTGATAGAGGATAGTAATGCTACAGAATTTGGTCTTATAATTTCAGAAAAATATATGTTACAAATTCATTTTTTAGTTCTATGCAAATTTCAGGATCCTACAATGCAGGTGTTTTTCATCTATTATTTTTTTTTTTTTGTAGATAATCAGTAGAAAAAATATCTTTCCAAATTTAAAAGATGTAGGCCTTGCAACTTAGGAGGAGACTGTTAAAAGTTTTTCTTCATTTCTTTGAGTAATCTAAAAGCCCAAAACACAATACAAATTTTAAATGGAGAGAACTTTCAAGGGGTTTGGTAGTGAAGAATTAGGTAATACTGCATTCATGCAATACTGCTTTATGCAAAGTATGAAATTCTAGGCCTTGTTATTGGATACGTTTTATTTCACTTGGTTGTCATGGCAACCAGAGTTCTTCATGATTTACAATATTCTGTGAAATATGAAAAGGCCTTGTCATAAGGATAATTTTTGTGTAGATTGTGTTTGCAATCCGATGACTAGATTAGGTGATTTTTATGATTTGACGGATGGATGGACGGACAAAGAGACAGACCAATTAATCGTACTTACTGGCACTTACTGCTACTGAACTACGCTAAAAATAAATGGTTTTGATAGGAAATTGACGATAAACGTTCAAATTAAGGACAAAATATTCCGAGTTCGCGGACGTTAAAGAAGAACACAGTAGAAAACGGAAAGTGAAAGAGCAACCTCTGCAAATTAATCCATGTTGATTAGCTTAATGAGAAGCTCTGTGTCAGCAGTAAAGAGCCAGTCCACAATTTTCTATTTTTTAATCTGTAGCATTTGTGTTGACAAATAACTTGATTGAATCATTCGATTTCGATAAAGACAGTTGCTGATTCATAAATTGTGTGTAAAGTCTGAAAACGTCCCCAGCGAGGACCCGGTGAAATCGCCGTGGCATTTAAAAAGCGAATGTCCGATGTTTCTTTAATTTCAATATCAATAATTTAATTTGAATGACAATTTGAGAACGCATGAGACAGTTTTAACTTTTTGTAACTTTGATAATTTGACCATAAAATAAGCGTAGATCTACTAATTAAGTATCTTCGTCGAATTAAAAGTGTGACCGCTTCTTGTTTTACTTAATTATGCCTTACGACTTGAGGGTTTTTCTGCGATGCCGCCTAATTTTACCAAGGTCGTGTGACGCGTCGCTCTGCATATTATGTTCGACCTTTTCCTTCATGACCCTAATCACGTAGAGTGGAAATTTTTCGCGGCAATAAGAACACGGGGAATAAAGGATATTTACTTATGGCGGAAATTTAATAGCTGTGTTTACAACCATTTTAATATTTCAAAATAGGTGAAAAAACCACAGCTTAACTTGTATCGGGGACTCTTAATATACAAGGGTCCGTAGTTGTATCCACTACATTTTTAAGTAATATTGAGTAACCCCGTTTCACCCGGTTTAGATCCAGTTTCTAAGAAAGGTCAATTTTGCCGATCGTCATAATTCGTTTCGTATACAGTGTGAAGGGTGATAGGTACAGTAGCACCCGTTTGTCGGCAATAGTTGATCTACCCGACGACGATAAAAGATGACAATTCTAGACAGATAAACAACGCTTTACCCGATATTGGATTTCTCACTCGTCATTCGAGCATTCTGACCGGCGATTTTGCATTTTTGGCTCCCTGATTTTTTTTTCAGGCTCAAATTTCTTCAGGTCAGGAGAAATGGTCTCCCGATCAGGAGAGCGGGAGGAAGGGTAAAATATCGGGAGAATACGCCGAGATCGGGAGATATCACATGTCTGCTTCTCCTCCATGAGATCTATCCACCCAAAAAGTTTCAAGCTATTAAACTTTAGGAGATATGCTTGGTGGTCAGATTGCAAGGACTCAGATAAGGTGACAAACATTAAACCCCCTTTTTGCATGACATATTTTCAGACACAAATTTCAAATAGTTTATGGTAAAGGGCATCTGATTTGCTACTCAAATGTGAAATTTCATCAAATTCTGAACATCAGACTAGAAGAAATGAAAGAATAACTGTATTTTACAAGCTAAGGTAAAGGTAACAAACATTTAACCCCCTTTTTCCATGATATATTTGTACAAAAATTCAAATTGTTTGTATAAAAGGGCATCTAATTTGCTACTCAAATATGAAATTTCATTAAATTCTGACCATTAGACTAGGAGAAATTTGAGAAAAATTGTATTTTACCCCAAGTCCCCTTTTCCCGTGACAAGGCCTCAAATCCAAAAACTGTCACATATGCATCAACACTATATCATAGGAAGTTCACATGGTAAGTTTCATTTGATTTGGCCCAAGGGTTATGGATGGACGGAATTACGGACGGACAGACAAAGCAGCCGCTATATGCATAACTAGGCAGATCTCAGCCACTATTTTGTCCTATACCCCCAAATCCCCTTAACACTAATTGTCCTCTAAGGGAAGCTCTCATATATGCATTTGCTGCAAATTCATAAAAATCTTTATGTAGGCAAACTTTCAAGTAGTTTTCTAATCTAGATTAGAGTGAGGAATAATTAAATGTAAAGATCTACCATTTTCACAATCCTCTTGGGGGGCATTATTTACATGGCATTATATGGTACTAAGAGACGTGTACGAGTTAAGCACATTATCACTTCTGACCATGGACATTCTTTCAGCATGAGGTAAGAAACTTATACATTAATACAGCTTACCTTTAAGAAGGCTCCTCTATCATTTGAATTAAAATCATGTTCTAGTATATCCCATAACCAGTTGATAACTTTGTGGTTGTTATGGTAACCGCCATAATACTGGGTGTGTTTCCTATATAAAAAGAGGATAATTGTTTGTCTTAGGGTAAGTATTATATATCTTTCAATGGTAAACAATGGAAGTTATATTTTCACAAGTGTTGAAGCATGGGTGAGTATATAGCTTTTGTTGTTCATGAAATGAATGACCACTTGATCTTACACAAAAAACAAATGATTATGAACATTTGACCTTATCCATGGTCTTGATGCTATCTGGAATTATGTTTCAAATAGCAAATAAACTAATGATTGTGAATAGTTTTGCCTAGTTATTTCTAAACTCTCTTTAAAGATATGAGTTGTTCCTCAGTCTAAATTTGTAAAAATGACAGATAGACTTATAGACGGACTCACACACTAACACACATACAACAAACTGACTTTGTGACAACCATGGCTTAATTAGTGTTATTTACCTGTGTTCCCCAATCTCTAGATCAGCTGTTTCACCAGATATCAATATTTGTAACTCTGGGGAGGAAAACAGACTCAATAAATCACCATGTTCTGTACAATTATATAAATTGTTGTTCCATGTTTTACCTGAGATCCCCAATATCTAAATCAGCTGTATCCCCCGATATCAACATTTGCAACTCTGGGGAGGAAAACAGACTCAACCAGTCACCATTGACAACAGACTTGAATCCACTTATAAAGGCCTGTGTCTGTTCTTTTATCTGTCTGTACATTCGGAAATGGGCCATCAGATGGACATAACGTATCCTGTAAAAAAATCCATGACCTTTCTTTTACACCTTTCAGAAGATTGTCAGGAAATTACCGTTAATTACCAATGAGATTATCAAAATCTTATACCCATATTTCCTTTATTTCACCCTATCTGATGTTATCTTAACAAAGCAAAAAACCTGACGTCATATAAATGTTGTAAAGCAATCATGAGTAAAATGATGCACTTTAAGAAAATTCTTCCTGAAAAATTCAAAATTTGTCTCATTTCTGCATTAAAGAAATAGAAAAATTGTTCTTTGAGTTAGATCGATTGATATTCCCTTGAGTGAACTAAAAAAGCTACCTTTTCACTTGTGGCTCCTCCACCCGTAAAAGTAAAGCTTTTGTTGTTCACTCAATGAAATATAAATTGATCTTACACTGAAACAAATCATATTACTCTTTTTATTATGACATGAAATGCTATCTTGTTTGCCAATATAAAGTCTCCAGGAAAACCTGTTTAAATGATGACACTTTGTAATTCCAGGTGCCTGACACAGATACTACAGAACAAACAATTTTAGACTCATCCAAATTCTAAGAATTTGCCCATGTTACCTAAATGTGCTTTGAAATTGGAAATATACTGCAACGTTATTAAAAAAATTTTAGCAATCTTGCCCTTTCTAGCTTGACTTTTCCTGGAATAGAAGACACTTCCGGTTAATAGGGTGTCGGCGTCAGCGTCATGCTTTGGTTACGTTTTGTGTGCTTGATGGTGAAAGAAATCTAAGTTGAAAAAGAGGCATAATTTGCACAAAATACATCTAGAGTTATATCTCCTGATAGCAAAGATTGCTCTTTTGATGGTGAAATTGTGTGCCAACTTTCAAGTGAATGCCTTCTGTAGAACCTTAGATATCACAAAATGTCAAAGTTTTCGCAGGGGGACAACAATAATGACAATGACACCAATGCTATAGGAGTACCTCAGATTTTCTCAATAAACAGCCGAGCTAAAAATATCCTACCTATTTTCAGTGTTGATAGGCACATCAAGGTTCCAGTTCATTGTTCTCTAGTTCCCCAAAACAACCATCTTCATAACAAAAGGTCAGTTCAAGGTCAAGACCTCTTATTCAATATCCTCTTAGTAAAATATCTTACCTATTTTCAATGTTACCCAGGGCAGCTTTGCTTCCAGGTATCAGTTCATTGGTATCTTGTTTTCCAAAACAATCTTATTCATAACACAGCCAACTCAAGGTTGTGACCTCTCATTCAGTATAATCTAAGTTAAATAAATATCTTACCTATTTTCAGTGTTTACAGGTACAGCCTTCCCACCAGGTACCAGTTCATTAGTCTCTAATTTTCCCATACAATCTTCTTCATAACAAAAGGTCAATTCAAGGTCACCAATGTCGCCGTCATAATGCTGGAACATAAATTGTATATAAATCCATTATTGCAAAATTTGATCAAAGACAGGGAATGCCACTCTAGGCTGAAGGTCCTTAAGGTAGTAGAACCGTAATAGTTCCACAACATTTCAGCACTCATGAACTTTCACAATGTTGACCAAGGTTTCCTAATGAAAATCATTAGGAAACCTCGGTTAACACTGTTAAAGTTCATTACTTCTAAAATGTAACGGAACAATTACTGGTCTACTACCTTAATAGTGAGCATTTGTTAATGTAAAGAAACACAAACACAAATGCATTTGAGTTATGCACCTTGATAGTATAAATTGGTTTTGTGATGAATATACACATGCCAAGTTTGAAGCAAATTTATAATATGTCAGAGTTAAATAACCCTGTTGAATATTTTTTATATTACACAGGTGTTATACAATTCTGGAATAACTTTGCAAATGAGCTAAGAACTAATAACAATGTCATATGTTTGTAAGGAAAATGACCTCATAATAAATCTGCTGATGTCATTTTACAAACAGCGTTTTATGTTTCGCAGAATAAAATGAATTGATAAATATCGAAATTTTCTCGTTTTATTGCCAAAATTTGGGTCAAATTAGAAATAATATATCAAATTTGTGCTCATCAAATACCGAATTTATTAAACTCGTCATCTAAAAACAGATAATAACTAGGCACAGCCTCGTTTTTTATCTGTTTTAGATGACTTGTTTAATAAATTTGCTTTTCCATGTACACTCATTCAATATCTTCTTTATCTTAATGAAAGCTGAGATATGGCCAAGGTTTGTCAGAGAGCCAATTCCTACAGCTATGGCTACATTTACACCTACACAAACAGCATAGCAACAATAACTCAACTTTGTCCAGAACTGCCAAGCTATATAGCAATTTTTAAAGGATAATAAGCAACTCATAACTGAGCTTGACCAAAATATTAGTGTATACATATCAAGGGTTCAGCACAAGACTGTACTAAGTGTATATACAATGTATATACACTTAGTACAGTCTTGCGCTGAACCCTCGATATGTTTGATATCTTCATATGAAATGATGAGATTCATCAAAATAGACTTGTAAAATTACTAGAAACAAGCATCAACTTTTATCAAACAGTAACCCCTATTACTATTCCACTGATTTTCTTATCAATTACATAACTGCAATACTCAATATTTTACCTTAATATATGTGAGATTCCTTGCTAAATCAGGGTCCAGTGATGGAAGTTCATCAAGCGAGCTGTAGGCTGACATAGAACTGTGACCTAGTATTTGTGTCAAAAAGAAAGGGGCAAATGGAACCTCTACTATAATACCCTGAAAAGATAACAAGGGGCTTGGTTGAACTTTGGACAAATGCTTGGGCCTGTTTCAATGTCTAATTTTTACAATATCTTCCAGTCACAGAAACACAAGCCAACAGCTTAATCTAAAAGCACATGTATCTTCTCCAGCAGAATGAATTATCTGTACTCCAGGAAAACCTGTCTAAATGATGTCACTTTGTAATTCCAGTTGTCTGACACAGATACTACAAAACAAACAATTTTAGACACATTTTAAAGTATTTTACCCTAATGTGTATTGAAATTGAAAATATACAGTAAAATATTGAAGAAAACATTGAGGAAAAGGGAGAAATCACTTTAAACAAGAAATTTTGCCCCTTTTCTCAATGTCTCCCTATTTTTTCCTTTGAGTGACGGCAGTTCATCCAGAGAGCTGTAGGCAGACATAGAACTGTGACCTAGAATTTGTGTTAGAAAGAAAGGAGTAAATGGAACCTCTTCAATTATACCCTGAAAAGATAACAAGGGGCTAGCTTTCAATTTTGGACATCATCATTAGTCAAGTTTAGTTTCATTATTTATTTCTTATATTGTTTACCAGCAGAATAGAATCATAAAAAAGCTACAAAATTATTGTGTCTGTGATCTAAAGGTAGAGCATCAGCCTCTTGACCAAAAGATCCTAAGTTTGATTCCTGAGAGCAGCTATCAATTCTTTTATTGGCCAACTCTTTTTATGAGAGAACTGGTGATTTTTCCCCCGGATCAGTATTGCGAGGGATTTATCTAAGTTGTAAGAACTTGTTTTCAAATCGATTTAAAATCAATAGGTTTAAATCAATTCAAAATTATGATTGACACATGAATCTTCTCTACCAAAATTAGAAGTCTATTGACAGAAAGCAGTTCAAACACAATTATGATCTTTTACATATTGAGATTTTACAGATGGATTTAGAGGCAAGAACAAGCTAGGATGTTTTAACTGGCAACTTTGTTGGAAACATTAGAAGGCTTTCTATGTGAAATCTTCAATATTAAAGACTTTCATTTACAACCATTTAGCAACAGCTTTACTTATTCAAAAAACAAGAGCTTTCAGTTTGACAATATAACATTTTAAATGATATATTACCTCATAGACTGCTTTAGCCAACATTTTGCCAACAAATTCAAACAGCTGTAGATGGTTCTCTTGAATATAGGAAGTAGAAGATGGATAAAGTTTCTGCTCACTGGTTACCTAAAATATGTACAATTTGATCAGATTTCATATTCATGGTATATTCAGGCTTATTCGAGGTTATAAAACTTTTCTCATTTTTAACTCAAAATGTTCTCAAATTTCAACTGGAGATTAAAGCCGTTATTTTGTTGTAATACTCATATATTGTATAAACAAAAAGATAATATTAATAAGTTGTTATAATTAACAACTTATTAATATCATCTTTTATGTTCATACATTCATTTGAATTCTAAATTTGAGAAGATTCTCAGTTGAGCACAAAAAAGTTTTATATCCTCAGGCCCTGAATTTGACGTGTTCTACAAGAAATCAAATCATTTAAATGGCAGTCAAAAGAAAGTGATTCCTGCTCCTTATTCTAAATCATGATTTTCACAATGATCTTTTCAAATATAATCAATGCAAGGTTCTTTCCTTTCATACAAAATTTGAGAATACCTTTTTGAAAACTCTCACTATTGATTTTAGTCTTATATGTTTAGTATTTGAAACTCACACAAGCAGGTGTTTATTCTGACTTCAACAAAATGAGGTCAAAAGGACTCAACATTTCGGTTATTCGAGGTCCTTTCTTAATATTTTGAATTCCCTAATTATGATGTAGACTTTTTTCTTTTAAGTAATGATCTTGTATTTTTTTCTGTGTAAATTTAGTGTTATTCCCTGTTTAAAAGTATAGAATGTATTGGATATGTTTGAATATTTGTTGCTCAACACAAGGCAAGAATTGAAGACTGTTTAAAATAGTCTTCAACTCTATTCTGAAGTTGATCCCCAGGTGGTCTTAGGGATTCACAACAATGCGAGTCCCCACTACTTATTTGTGAGTCTCAGACTCGCACAACATGTGTCCCATAAAACCTGTACAAGTATAGAAACATGTAGTTCTAACATGTAGTTCAACATTGTAAGTTGACTAAAACCTTATAACAAAAGCTTTATTCAAGCTAAAGTTACAAGCTTAAGCTAGTGGAACCATAATAGTTCTGCAATGTTTCGAAACTCATTAACTCTCACAATGTTGTCAAAGATTTCCTAATGAAAATCATTAGGAAACCTCTGTTAACATCGTTAAAGTTCATAACTTCTGCAAAGTTGCGGAATTATTACAGGTCTACTACCTTAAGGTTGCACATGGATGATATTTACCTTGAATAGATTTAATGATGGATCAAACACCTTGGTGATGGTTTCTTCAAGGAATTCTTTAAACACCCCATCTTGATCTATACCAGCTTCATCCAGACCTTGTTCATTTATAAACCGGACACGGATCAGACCCTTGATCAATCTTGGAGATAATTGGGCCAGCTGTCTGTATCCATCCTGAAAAAGAGTAACAAAATATTTTCAAAACAAATGTCTTGTCATGATATGAACATGAATAGAGAAAGGCCATAAACAAGATGTGTGAAAACAAGATATGTCTGTGAAATACTGAGGTGAAGTTTCCAAATGATGGATATAGCTGGTCTTGTTAGATACATTTACTTTGTCCTTATTAAGGTAATAATAAAATTTGGATGCATGATAATTTTCCGTATTGTACAAATGAAATAAAGTTATTCACACTGTTTTACGACCGTTATCATTTACCTATATAATTCTATTCCTATACTATTTTTGAGGTAGATTGACAAGTTTGTTTTTTCATCATGGGCAAGAAGAAAGTCACCTTTTATTTTACCATGGACAAGTGGAGAAAACTTGTAATTCCATACCTCTGGTGGTGTAACAGAATTAAGTGGATTGCGGTGTAGCCGACAGAGATTCTGTTAAACCTAACATATCTTTATTACATACCTCAACAATTCTACTCCTATAAATTGTAATTAAGACGAATTGTGTTGTAGCTGACAGAGATTCTGTTAAACCTAACATATCTTTATACATACCTCAACAATTCTACTCCTATGAACTGTTATTAAGGTGGATTGAGGAGTAGCAGACAGGGATTCTGTTAAACCCAAAACATCTTTCTCCTTCATCACATATTTACGGAATATCTTTACCCTCTGAATATGAAAATAATAATGATAAAGATTAAACAAATTTTGTTTATCTATAGGTCAAACTGGGCTTTCAGGATTGCATCAACAAGTTTGAGTCTTAGGTTTAACACTAAATATGTTTTAAAATTATTAAGGAAACTCTAACCATTTAAAACTTTTACTTAAAAGTTTTAAAAGAAAAAATGGGCAAAGGATCAACTACTTGTTGTAAGCATTCTTTTTTTAAACTATGCATTCTACAATTAAAGACAAAAAAATTTCTTGTTGTATTATGTTTTTTTCTGAAACGTCTTTATGGTAATGGACCTGTAATAGTTCAGGAACATTTATGGAACCATGATCTTTCACAGAGTTAACCGATGTTTCCTAATGAAATCATTACGAAACCTCGGCTAACACTGTTAAAGTTTATGACTTCTGAAAGTTGCAGAACTATTACGGGTCCACTACCCACTAATATTTTGTCAATTCTGATAAAAAAGAGTTTGTTTTGTTTTGTTTGAATAGGGTTTTATGCCGCTTTCAACATTTTTTTAGTTATATCGCGGCGGATGGGGCACCGAACAACGGATACCTGGTTTTTCTCACACAAGTACTACTAATAATTCTTTCCTAGCCTCCAGCTGCTATCTCACATAGGTCTACGATTATCAACCCATTGGTGAGAGACAAGAAGCTAGAAAGATTGAGTGCCACCATCGGGGATCGAACCCTAGATTGACAGCAGGGTTGGCAAATGACCGGTCAATTGGAGTATTGACCAGACCGATGGTCAATACTGTGGTTTTAACCGATCAATACTGGTCGATTGGTGGTCGATTTGGGCAATGTATGTAACCATACACTACTATCATGCCATTATGTACCATATTTTTGTATTATTTTAAAATATACTTAATATTAAGGCAACCAGAATAAGTGTTATAGTAATAGTAATAAAAGGAAACAAGTTCTTCCTTTTGAAAGGCTAAAAGCAATCTAGTCAATACAGTGGTCGATTGGTGGTCAATTGGTCTTTTCAAGAAGTCATCATATTTCCTTACAAAAAACAAATGTAGTTGCATATTTGAATAACTAAATAATAATATAATAAAAGAAATGATTAAGAGAACTAGGTAAAATTATTAACAGTTATTTCAAGGCCAAAATATTTGTCTGTAAAAACTCAATGACTGTATAAAAAACTATTGGGGTCTACTATCGATCAACATGTATTACACAAATTAAGTCTGCACTGCCCTTATGAATGCACTGGTGTGTTTAAGACTCTTAGTTTTATCAATATACAATAACTGGTCATGGAGATCATACTAGTTGTGCTTGACATCTGGTTGCAATTTGAAATGTGTGAAAGTGTGCTTCCAATTGGATAAGTGTCAAAATCTGGTCAGGTTTTTCATTAAAGGTGATATAGCCTTTACCATGACCATGGCCAGCATATTGATAAATCAGTTTATATCCATACTATACACAGGATTAAATACTAATTTTACTACTTAATCTCACTCAGCCAATTAAAATGTTCAAATTAACCAGTATTGACCACCTGTTTTTTTGTGTTTTTTTTTTTGCAATCGACCAGTATTGACCGGTATTGACCAGTATTGACCACTTTGAGGTGTATTGACCGGGGCGGTTTTAACCGGTTAAAACCACCTGGTTAAAACCGCCCTGGTCAATACTTGCCAACCCTGATTGACAGTCCGAAGAGCTATCAACTGTGCTATGATGGCGGCCTGATAAAAAGGGGCAATTATGTTATGTGTTCCAAGAAAATATAAGAAGATATATATTCTCACCTCTGAGAAAGGTATAATATGTGGAATCTTTTGCATTATAAACTGAGCAACCTTCCTGCCTTTGTCAAGTTCATTTATAAATATGCTACCTTTAACATCCCTGTGGAATAGAAATGACAAATTTAATAACACAGGGACTTGTCACACAAAAAGAAACAATTTCTGGGCCCAGGGTTATGAAACTTTTCAACTCAAAATTTTCTCAAATTTCAACTTTAGATTAAAGCCATAATTCTGATGTAAAACTGAAATGAATGTTTGAATCAAGAAGATAATATTAATAAGTTGTTATTTTTAACAACTTATTTATATTATCTTTTATGGTCATACATTTATTTGAATTCTAAATTTGCGAAAATTCTCAGTTGAGCATGAAAAAGGTTTATAATCTCGGGCCCTGAACAAGGTTTAGACAATAATTTGATAAGTACTATTTGCCCTTCCACCATTTCATGGTGTGTGTGTGTGTGGGGGGGGGGGGATGACAAGATTACAGCAAAACATTAAAGCTGTGCTAGCCAGGTGACATTTCCTACAAACAGTTTTTCTTGTATGTAATTTACTTCTAACAATTTCACATATGCAATAAGGCATGATTATTGATCCACCTAGATGTCATAATATAACAAGACCGTGTCTGTTTAACACTAATGCCCCCTCCACAGTCATTTTCCATCAAATTTCAACACATTTGACCTAAACAAATTGACCTTGAATGTTGTACCAACATAAAGGTCTTGTCACAAGCTTCACTAATGTGAAATATGAAGACTAATCCTTACCTATCAAAAATAATGGCCAAATTTTAGGGGGACGAACAGACATGCAAAAAACATTCTACCCCAGGTCTATCAATAGAGATTTCTTTTGACTTTTGAAGAGGGGTATAGATGTTATCTATCTGAGGACTCTCATCAGACTGTGTAGACTTAATGAACGATCTTTCATCGTGTACTCTTCAAAAAAAGTTCTTAAGACTTTCGATCCACATGTACACTTTCAACTTTGACAATAATATCTATATGTGTGGGTGTACATTCAATCAAAGACGGTGAAATTGTCTTTTTTAACAGTCAGGTGCCTAGGTGTTTAATTTCAAAAGCAATCAAGTTGTGGCAATTCATCCAAAACTTCATGGAGAGCTATCATTACTGTCCAGTGAATCTAAAACTGCATTTGCTGAATAAGAAAGTTGGGTTTTGCATAATTTGATGTTGACGTCTCTATCCAGAAACGCTATCGAGTAATTCATGGCAATACATGTGATATTCTTAAATTAAAATTACTGCTCATCAATCAATCAAAATTCATTGAAGTTTTTACATTAATTCAGAAGAATCGTATGTTTAATCATTGTCAAAGAACTTTTTCTGAAGAGTATATATTTTTGTCTACTATCTATTTCATACAGTATACATTAGAGGCTGTGTGCTGATGTAAAAACTTTACTGTTACTTGATGTTTGTCATGTAGTGTCCTAAAATCTATTACCTGATTAATCATTGATCTTTAGGAGCATATTTTCTTCCACTTTCTATTTCGTTAAGTATACATAAGAGGCTGTGTGCTTTTGTTTACAATCTTTACTGTTAATTGATGTTTGTCAATTAGGGTTCTAAAATCTATTACCTGATTAACCAATGATCTTTAGGTGTATATTTTCTTCTACTGTCAATCTCATATAAAATACGTAAGAGGCTGTGTGCTGATGTAAAAACTTCATTGTTACTTGATGTTTGTATTCCTGTGTATTAAAACATAATCATTTGAGCCAGTGCGTGACATTTCCAACAATCTCATGTAAGCATAATTGAGAGACATTGAGCAACCTAAACAGTCACACAATTCGTTTAAAATACTCTCTGACCTCCTGAGTAGGGGGTTAATACCTTATCTATCTCTAAAGCACATAGTGAAGACTCTGGTCAGACTGTGGGGATGCACAGGCTGGCCAAAATCTTTGCTTTGAGCACATATGAAATTGTTGGAAATGTCACCCACAGGCTCATTTTTAATTAACATGTATTTTTTTAATCTCATTTATTAAAGAAATGAATACTGAAACCAATCAACATCATTAAAGACATCTTTTTTAAAAATACAAATCCCAATTATTTCCTTTAATTCATTTTAAATAGAAATTTACAACAATAGATGTTTGTATAACATTTATGCCCTCCATTTAAGCAGGTCAATAGCCTAATCTTTTTCAATCAACAAAGGCCAATAACTCACAATATATAATGAGTAAAGTTATGGTTCTTGTGCACTGCACTTCACCTTAATGAGATCTTTCCACCTGTGAAGTTTCATGAATCTAGCTTGCATACTTTTTTGAGATATGCTCCAGACAAAAAATGGTCTACCGATGGATCTACCAACCCACAGATCGACAAGTGCAAAGCAATATACCCCCTCTTCTTTGAAGAGGGGCATAATGAAGCTGAAGTTGAAACAAAATCTGGTATCTAAAAAAAATGACCTTTGACCTTGACCTTTTCTCTTCTTATTGCAGATTTATTTCTATTGATAAATTTACTCATGATAGAGAACAACTTTGACGATTTGCTTTGAAAACTAGTGTATGAGCTATGATTAGGACAAGGTCAATTTAAACATTTGTCTTTAACTCTTAGCCTACCAAAATTTTGTAAATTTGTAAATTTTGTTTAGTATGGCACTCATTTGAAATAAAAGTTAAACTTAATTTATAGTCTGTTTTCAAACTAATGGTTAACGATGAAGAGCAATGCGGATTTATTTTTTTCCACACAAAAATTTTTGTGGTCTGGTTGGGATTTGATCCTGAGATCTTTTGATCCCAAAGCCACTGTCCTAACCACTGGACCACACTGGACCACAGATTCCAGTGGAAATATTGCTGGAAATATTACTCACAGACAGAAATCTTTTATTCACAACCTTAACCAAGATACTGTGTAAAAACACTATATTTTAAAATTTTAGCAAAAACTGCTTTCACAATTTTTGCTGAGGTATTAAATTATAGCTTATTTTTATACAGGGTTTAAGGAAGAGGACCCGTAACAGTTCCGCAATTTTTTGGAACTCTTAATCTTTCACAATGTTAATTGAGGTTTCCTAGTGAAAATCATTAGGGTCCCTTGGTTAACACTGCTTAAGTTCATTACTTTGGAAATGTTGTAGAACTATTCAGGGTCCACTACCTTAAACTACTCCCTGCCAAGATTTATTGTACTTATTTCTTACCTAAATAACCATTCCACAGTATTCTAAACACAAACAGATTCAAGAATTCACTCATCTTGATGTAATCATCTACTTTAAAGATCTTTTGTTGTTCAAACATTTCTACAGTGTCCAATGTGCTGAAATAAACAGGTAAAACATATCGATGGCTCAGCGCAAAACAGTTGTAACTCCCTATAAACATGTAGGGAGTTACAACTGTTTTGCGCCAAGCCATCTATATCTGGACCAAGGACTACAAAACCTTTTTCAAGCTCAGGGTTTTAGACAGACTTCAACATAAAGGGGTCCAGAGGACTCAATAATTAGGAAGTTAGGGGACCTTCAATATAGTTTTGAAGTCACCGTTTAAGATATAGACTATTTCTTTTAAGTACTTAACTTATTTTTGTAAGAATTTAGAGGTTTTCCCAGGTTAAAGGTAAAGAAAGTGTTGGATATATATTGACTATATAGGGCTCAATGTCAGGGAAGAATTGGAGACTGTTCATAAATTAAGTTCATGAGATTGCCAATTGATTTTCAACTGCCATGTGATCTAGATGCATTTTTTTCAAAACATTTCACAAATGGTTGTCCACTAAGCAAAATACAATTTCAAACTATTTGCAATCATTTTTGCATCCTAAGCCAAGGGCTGGTTATGACCAATATACTCATTATCCTTTCATTAACTTTTAAATTATTAACTGTCACTGAACATAACAAAGGACAATTTTTTTTGCTTTTCTGACTATTTTTTCTATTCTCAAAAATATATAAAATTGTTCTCTTTCTGTTGACTTGGTGTATTTATATTTGCCTCTGCTTCAAAACTTATTAAATTTACTTTTTCCAGGCTCATTTATGGGCCCACTTATTTTTCACCCGACCAGGTCCCAATTTTGTTATTTTTCAGTCGAGCCACAATTAGAAACCAGCTCCTATATTTTGACTTACAAGATGTTGCATGCCGTTTTCATATTTTAACCCAAGTTGCGCGTGCACATGCGCGCAAAACAGGTTTAATTTGAAAACGGTTTACAACATTTTGTCAGCCGGAACACAGAGCTGGTTTCTTACTGTGGCCCGGCTGAAAATCGGGACCCGTTCCGGTGACAAATAAGTTTACCCAAGAATCTAGTCTAGAATAGTCTGGCATACCTGATCAGACAAGCTGCAGTATCACAGAAAAGGGTTAATAGACTAAACACCGGATGGATGGTACTGTTTGGCGTGGTTTGTAATAAATCTAAAAATATCTTCAGCCCACAGTTAGGGCCCATATCACAGAGGAAACGCCATAAAATTGGCAATAGTATCTCATTATAACTCAACCCTGAAAAACGAACAAAAACCAATCAATAGAGAACTTAATATTCATGAAGAGAAATATAGGATCTGTCACGAGATATTGTTTATTTGAATATAATTGTAATTAAGCAAGCCTTGGCAATCTCAATGACTTATAATCTAATCAAAGTTATGATCAGCTTGTCTCAAACAAAATCAAGTATCAGATTCTTTTTCTCATTCTCACATTCTACCAGTTTTGTATGTTTAAACCCATTTCTAAGAAGGCCTAGATGATAGAAATACAGTGATAACTTGTGTTAGATGATGTTGAAATGACATCATTAAGATAGTGATCTGACACCTGTGTAAATATAAGGAATTCTCACATAGTCACCATTATTTTCTATAACAAAATAACACATAGCTGGCAGATACAAAATGTATATCATAGTCTTACACGAGTGTTGGATTCTAAATCACGTCATCTAACACCCATTTCCGCTGAATTCCTATCATCAAAGCGCTCCAATATGTGTTGTTGTTTTTTAAACTTATAAAAATGTTGTTTACATGAGTACAAGAATCAATTTTATTTGAGAAAAGTTGAACTTAATCTTGTCTAGAGAAGAAAAGTTTTTAATCTTGCCAAGTCTTGCTTAATAACAATTTTATTCTAGACTCCGTTAAGATCAGTCTGTCTCCAAACAAAAACTCATGACAGATCCTATATATACCTGAAGGCTGTTCTTTGTCAAAGATTAGGGTAGCTAAGTGAGAAAAATCTATTTCAAATGATTATTTAAATCATTTTTTAACCCTTGTCATGCTGAACCCGGAATATTCCTGCTTTGGCGGGAGGTATAGATAAAGATCAGCCTGCACATTGGTGCAGTCTGATCTTAGTCTACACCACCTGTTTGTCCCCTTTAATGCAGATTTGTTTGTGGAATCAATATTCAATAAGAAAGATTGCCCTATGCTCTTGAATACCAGTTCTTTCAGTACTTTGATATGAGTGCAATTCTGAAAGTGGATTTTAATTCAGCATGACAAGGGTTAATATCTTTCCCTATGCACTTTGACAAAGGTTGTCTTTCTTTCCATATGAATGAAAGCAAAAGATATCTTTCTATGAAACAGAGCTTCTGTTTTATTTCAAAATTTTACAGGATATGAATCGACATTCTTTAGTACTTTTTGGTGATTTATCAAAGAATAACCGTAAATTACAATTTTGATAAACTCATGGCCTTACTAGTGAAATTATCAAAATTTTATACCCCGCTTTCGTTCCATTCACCTTATATTATCTGACCTCATCCAAGCAGAGCCCAATGTTTGAAGTCATAATGAGCATTGCATATCAATCATGTGCAAAATGACACGCTTTAAGAAAGTGTGTCCTAGAATTTTCGAATTTTGCCTCAATTTTGCATCAAAGAAATAGAATAATTGTTTGTTTCTCGAGTAAGATCAATTAATATTCCATTTTGTGAACAAAAAAAAGCTATACTTTCCCTCATGGCCCTGGCATTTGTGAAAATATAGCTGTTGTTGTGCACTCAATGAAATATAAATCAATCTTACACTAAAAGAAACGGTTATCCTCTATATCCATGGCTAAGTGCAAAACAGTTGTAACTGCCTATATCTTTATTGCAGTTACAACTGTTTCGCACTGAGCCATGGAATTATGGTTTTTACAGTTGGCGGTAATGAATATGCGCTTTCATCAGTTTTGCAATGATCCTTTTATTTGTACAAAACTACTCACCACTAACAATATCCAGTTTTAACTGTGACAGAGTATCCATAGCATGTTTATAGAGAGCACAGGGTAAACATGTGGATTGAGCTATAGAACTCTCTAACTTTATCTTGACTGTGGAATTCTTGGATGAGGCCTTGTCTAGGGCCTTCTTTAATATACCTGAAAATAAAATAATCCAAAATAATCCATTTGATATTAGTCTATGAAAACCAGAGATGAGAGGAGTTGAAAAAGAAAAGTATTTTGACTAAATTATTGTTTGTATGAGGTTAAGCCAAAACATGAATACCACTTTCAACAATATTTAAACATTTAACATTTCATCCAACTTTTCTCATTGCATTCATGTGCACCACACATCATTCAACCATTGGGCATTTTGGTTTAAATTCTACCAACCATATTGCTGTATTGAATATGACCTATTCATTTTCTTTTATGCTTTTCCATGGATTATCGAGGAATTAGCAGAGCCCAGTGAATGGCGTCATCATTGCATTGTCCCGAAATGTTCACATTTTGTCTCATTTATGCAATAAAGAAATAGAATAATCATTTGTTTTTCAAGACAGATTGATTGATATTTCATTTTGTGAACAAGAAAAGCTAAGTTTTCACTCAAGTCTCACCTTTACTAGTGGATGAAGGTTTGTGAGCATCTTGGTCCCTGGCATAATCTACATAATCTATCAGCTCTAAAAACAAGATACGGATCATCTTGCCGCACCATAAAATCTGTAACTGCTTTACAACATAGGGCATTGCTTCATGTAAACTGTAACATACAAGTCATTACTTAAGGACTGTGTGCCTTGTTTTCATACAAATATACTTTCAATTTTTTAAAATCTATCAACTCCATAAACAAGAACCTGATCATCTTGCCATACCACAAAATCTGTAGATTCTTTACTACATAGCTTACATCAGTCTCAAATTTTATTATTTCCTAATTGTGCTATATTCACCTGGTTCTATTCATTATTAAATAATTTTCAAAAGATTACAATTATTACAAACAAGAGCACCACTCCAGATACCTATTAAAAGCTGTTGGATGCTGAGATGACCTTGACACTAAAAGTGTGTAGCAATGATATGTTCCTTCATACCAAATATGACAATATATACTCTTCAAATAAAATTCTTTGACACTGATTAAACATCATCTTTTTCCTAAATAAGACAATATCTTTTTCTTGAATATTGATTGTTTTGTAAACAGAATATTCAAGAAATTTATGTGTATTGCAATGAATGACTCTGCATGTTCACTTTAAGATTCATTGAATAGTCTAGAAAGTTCTTCACTATGTTGAGAATGAAAGACCATTCATTAATCGTGTTTTGGCATTTAAAGTCTTTGCACAGAAATGAAAAGTAGTTGAATGTACAGAGGAACAATATCCTAATGTTAAAGATCGCCATTAGACAGGCTTCATACGACAAGCTGTTGTAAATGATTTTTGTTGATACAGGACATACTATTTCCAACCTCTTGTGTTGGTAGAACGCAACTCTCTGCTTTATCATTTTATAATTTCTCAAATACAAAATACATTTCGAGGGGTCAGTGCAACACTATTGGAAGTGCCTATTAATATATAGGCACTTACAATAGTGTTGCACTGACCCCTTGATTTGTGAAACATGGATGCACCTACACAGCTATTTATACACCTGTTTTGGCCTCATACCTTTAAGTATAACTATGCCCTTAGAATCTGATTTTGTGAAACTAGACTAGAGACCCTATACCTTTGATCTGTTTTCTGTGAGAACCAGCCTAACACGGGATGCCAGTGTGTAAGATTGGACCTCTTGTTTTGTACATATACTTTACACTTCTCCATCAATCTTATAGTCACTGACTAAAATAGACAAAAGTAAAATTGTGTACATTTATATGTTCATACAATTTTTACCTTTATTTTTCAAGAATATCAGTCTGAAATATATAGAGGATTTTTGTTTGTTTCAGTGTAAGATTGAATAATATTTCACTGAGTGAACAACAAATGCTGTATTTTCAAGTGTGAATAAAGCTCTTGTTGTTCACAAAATGAGATATCAATCAAACACACATGAAAAACAAATGATTATTCTATTTCTTTAATTCAAGTATAAGACAAAATAAGAAAATTTTACGCTTCATTTTGCATGTGATTGCTATGAAACATTCTTTATGCCGTCACTTATTAAGCTTCGCTTAGATAACATAAGATAGGGTGAAATGAACGAAAGCAGAGTATAAGTTTTAAATTAGTTCACTGGTAAGGCAGTAGGTTTATGAAAATGATAATCTACTGTTATTCCTTGTTAAACCAATTAAAAGCATTAAAGAAAATTTCATGTTTACCAGTGTACTTTCAATAAAGGAAATCTACATGCATAGTCCAAGGGTTTAAATATAACGCCTGAAAACTACCTCAGAGAAGATATTATTTGCCTCAGTGGTCATTGGTCTTGTAAAACTATGATTTCAGTATTTCTATTCTGCGTAGGTTCAGTCCAGGCCCACAACAGATTATTTCAGCTATACTAAGTTAGATTTAAATTCTTTAAGAATACACTTAAATACACTTAGACATCCTTGTACAAATGGGTTGTAAATTCCCATGTCAATATATAAATCTTTGCTCTGAGACATCAAATTGTAGCTTTAGAAAGTAGTCACAACTGTGTATAATGTCCACTCAAAGAACAACTCAAAATTGCCTGAAAATAACAAATAACCCCTAGATACCCCCCCCCCCCCCTTTGAATAGTTTGTCATTTAGCTCGAGATGATTGAATTCTAGAAACTTGTTTTTTTCTTTTTTTTTCATAAAAGTTGTATACAGAATGTCAGCAATTAGAACAATACTAACAGCATTGGCGTAACTAGGATTTGAAATTCATACACAATCAGAAGATGACCAACATTGAATATATTTGATAAAGGCGATATGCTGTGACAAAAGATGAATGTCCTCCGTCTGTTCCCCTTTTCTATAATTTGAGCGTAAGGGAATAATCAAAACACTGTAACTACAGCTTGAATAAGCTATAGTTTCGATGTTATGATCATTCATCAACGACTTTTTTTCGAAAGAGAATTTATTTCTATTACACATTTGTGTAATGTGCGGTAATGGTAGTTACGCCCTTGCACAGCCATCTGACCATACAGAAGGTTATTTCAAAAGAAAGAAGATGTGTTGGTTAAACACCTATGTCCATATCATTGCTGTTTTTTAGTGGTTTGATACAAGAAAGAAATCAACAGCAAACTGGACTTCAATGTAAATTTTCAGTTTTCCCTATATTTGACCTTGAATAAAGACCTTGACATTGACAGGTAAACTCGAAAATTTGTACCGGTCTTTTCACAAACACTATACATGCATTGAAGACTCTAACACTTTCCAACTAAAAGTTATGGCCAATGTAAAGTTGGGAAGGGGTAAAAACAGACAGACAGGGCAAAAAACTATATGCCCACCAAACTATCAATCGGGGGAGCATTAAAATCATTGTGCTAATCCTTACAAAAATTTTAAGCTCATAGATATCCATGAGTTTTACTTACCATAAAGCTTTGAGTACTTTCAACCAAACCCTGAAACAATGAAATGAAGAGAATATTTTTTATTTAATAGAGTTTGAAACAAGGGCCTAATCACAAAATTTCATGAATTGATTATGTAGTGACTGACAGACAAATGGCAACACTAACACATATACACCGAGCTGTTGTTGTAACAACTATGTCTGGTTCAACTGAAACAAATTTGACAAAAATCTCTCCATTTCTAATTATTTCTTTATATCAGAGATGGTAACAATTATCAATTTTACTTATCAAGCACTTGGTCAACTTTCCAATCAAGTACTCATGTAATTGGTAAAGAATTGACGCTTTATGATAATTCACTGTTTTATCAACATATGGTTTTTGCAGCACATCTTCAGTCAAAAAGATAGTTTAGATGATGATTATGTGGTCGCCAATTTATTCCAAGGAACAGAAAATTGTTAAATTCATGCTAAAAGAGTATAATTTCTGGGTACATGTATTATTTTTTGGCTGATTCGTCTTTTTTTATATATTGTCTTAGGTAGACCAAAACCAAGTGACTACAGCATCAATAAGCTTAAGTTACAAGATTTTGGCATAGCAATGCATTATTCCATTTATCATGATTAATCAACCAAAAGGGAAATCTTACAGATATTAGAATACCAAAGAAGGTAAAAAAACTTATTACATTGTATGACATAAGAACAATAACCATTGACTTTTGAATGCAAATTCAGGGAAAATCAACTGATTAGATGATCGTATATTATACTTTACATTTTGAACTTATCATCATTTACAATCAATAGATCGGTTTTTTTAGAAAATATATAAAAAGTGATTCAGGAAACAAATTTTCTCATGATTTTGTTTATCTTTTCTATTAGTGAAATTGATCATCAATACTCGGATGGTCAATCAAATACTCAATCAATCGTTCCAACCCCTACTTTATATCTAAAGATAAGCTTACCTCTAACTCTGAATAGCCAAGATGAATGAGATTTGCTGTAAAGATAAACAAATTTTTCAATGGTTTTCAATTAAAGAAATATTGTGAGCTAAATGTTACCCATAAACAAAAGAAAGATTTTCATTAGGAAACCTCGGTCAACATTGTGAAAGATCATGAGCATCGAAATGTTGAAGAACTTTAATGTGTCCACTACCTTAATTCAGTAAGCTACGTGTGGGACCTCTATCTGATACACCATTCCAAGTTACAATAGCTACTATTTAAAGTTGCTGAGAAAAGTGTGACAAAAATTCCTATTGCACCACATTAATTCTGAAAACAACTAAGTCACAAATCAGGAAGGGGATATCCAGATGGATGGACGGACATAAGGACTGATGGATGGACGGACATAAGGAAAGGGGCAAACCAGTTTACCCCTTTCTTCTTTAAAGACAAGTAAGATTCTAATATCTGAGGCTGGCTGTCAGCATTCAGTTAATTACCTAATAGACAGAGGGCATAGTTTCCTTCTAGAGAGTTGAAGATAATTCTAGTACTCTGTTCATGTGTCAGTAAATCTAGAGACCTCTTGAAGATTCTGTTGGTTATAAGTAGGGTCAAACACTGGAATATAGATAAAATACATCTTTTTTTTTTAAGTATTTACTTATTAGATTTCAAGTAATGGTAAAAATTAGGCTATTTAAATGAAATCCTATTTTAAATGATGCATTTTGAGAGTCTTATTATGATTTTTTTTCCCCAATATTTTGAAACAAAATACAGGTTTACATTTCAGTTAAAGGAGAATTTTGTCCTGCTTATTTCAATCTTTATGTCTTATAATAGCTGAATGAAGTCTATATATAATCAGGAGCCTATTGTTTGGAATTCTCTTATTAAAAGCCTAAAGTGGTGTAAATCAATATCATATTCAAAAAACTTCTTTGCTAATCTTACAATAAATGTTAGAGCTTTCAACAAAATGTTTCAATAAGATCTCTAAATAATGCATTAACTTGTCAGATCAATTTACTACAGTGAAATATTAAATATCATCTAAAGCTGTGCATGACATTTCAAATAATTTCAAATGTGCACCAAGCAAATTATCTAACCAGCCCATGCATCCTCATAGGCTGACCAGAATCTTTCATTTTTATATATAATTTGCCCTTTGTAGATAGATAAGGTCTCAAAGTATCTTAAAGACAGTTGTGCAATCTCTTTGTTGCTGTCTTGGCAGCTTAATATTTGTGTTTTATACACATGTGGAATTGTTGAAAATGTCACACACAAGCTCATTAAACATACCAGATAGATTGTTGTTTAACATCTTAGATCAGGGCCTGAGGTTATAAAACTTTTCTCATTCTCCATTGAAAATTTTCTTAAATTTCAGTTTGAGATTAAAGCCGTACCTCTGTTTTAATACTCAAGTTAATGTATTAACATAAAAGATAATATTAATAAGGTGTTATAAATAACACCTTATTAATATCATGTTATTTTCATACATTTATTTCAATTTTAAACTTGAGAAAATTCTCAGATGAGCCTGAGAAAAGTTTAATAACCTCGGGCCTAGGCGCTATATGTGAGAAGTGACATGCAACTGCTGGATCTGACAGAATATTTAACACATATACTGTAAGGAGGTTGTCATGAGACGCTCCTTCAAAATTCTAGTGAATATCTGCATCTTATAGGCAAGCATATACGGTAAATATTCAAACAGATTAAAAGCTAATCAAAAACTTACATCTGGGGCCATCTGTGAAAGGTGATATACAAGGGCTGGTACTGACAGAATATTCAACACATACACTGTAAGGAGGTTGTCAGAAAAACTGGACCCTAACAAAGGTCTGAAAAAACGAATGTTAGATGACAAACAGAGTTAGACAAGAGGTGTTCATAAACACTTATGCCACCAAAAAGGTAATCTTTTAGAAATTTGATATAAATATTGACCTTGACATTATCAGATTACCTTGATCTTCAAAGATGTGGATTTGCTGAGAGGAGCCAAAAAAGCAGGTAAGAGCATTAGTAAATTTGAAAAGTGTTGAATTTACCGAAAAATGTTTGCATAAGTTTTCACTAAAAGAGAGACAGACAGACAGATGGATGGAAAGACAGAGGGCCAGAGGTAAAACAATATGCCCATGATGTATTGATGAGGGGGCATAAAAAGTATTGGCTGTAGCAAGACTGAATCAGGGTTTAAAAACAAGCGCCACCCCTATGGGTGCCTATGCTTGGCTGTTAAGTGCTAGATAGTGGAAAAAAAATCTAAGTAAAAAAAAAGGGGCATAATTTGCAAAAAATGCATATATACCTTGATAGTATAGGTTGCTCTTTTTATAGTGAACATGTGTGCCAAGTTTCAATCGAATACCTTAAGTAGAACCAGACATATCACAAAATGTCAAAGTTTTCGCATGACAACAACATCAACAACGACACAAAGGCTATAGTAATACCTAGAGTTTTTCGGAAAACAGCAGAGCTAATAAGAAGTGGTCTTTTATTTCTCACCCAAACACTATGATGTGAGTACTAATTTGAATCCTCTTCGTTAGACCATTCCAATGAGTACCCACAATTCAGAATTTAACAAATGGATAAAGGATTCTTTTTTTATTTTGAAAGCTTAATCACACCCTCAATCTGGAGCACTGACCTATTATTTGCATCATTTGATCAGAATTGTACATTTTCATATTTACTGATTTAGGAATGTGACTTGCCAGGCAAAAAGGGACTATCTTGGTAGCACAAAAACTTGGTAGTGTTAAGTGTCGGCTGCACAGACTGACTACAATTAACTCTTTTAGCAATTCGACCAATTTCTGAATCAAGAATGATCATTCTACCTTTAATAAAATTTGATTCATACCTTAAGGACAGACAAGAATATAACTACATTTTTTTTTATTTAAAGGAGTTTCCAGTGATGTATGAGTGACAAAGTTATTCAAAGATGAATGTTCGATTTACAAACAGCTAGTTTTAAGTCCTTTTGTGTGTAATATCAAAATCATTAACCATTGTAAAGCTGAACCCAGAAAATTCCTGGTTTGAAAGATCCATAGTTAAAGATCAGTCTGCACATATGCACAATCTGATCTTAGTCTGTACTACCTGATTTTCCTTTTCAAACAACAGATGAAAAGAAATATTTCTTTTCTTTTTTTTTTTCAAATAAAATCTGCCTCACAATAAGTGCATCCAATGCTTTAAGCACTATGATTTAAATGCAATTTTGCCAAGAATTACTATGACTTTAAATCCAACATACCCAAACTATCTGTAGCTCTTTTTTTTTAAACAGTAAAACCTTTTTATTTTACATTGATTTAGAAACAAGTTCTTACAACTTAGATTAATCCCTATTGATTCTGCTTTCTGGAAAATTCACAAGTACTTGCACCAAATGTGTGGGCCAATGAAAAAACCAAAATCAATAGCCACTCCAGGAATCAAACTAAGGACCTTTGAGTCGAGAGACTGATGCTCTTCCTCTAGACCATAGACACCACAGCTCTAGTAATTGTAGGACAGAGAATAGAAATACCAGGAATCTATTGTTAGAAGCTCTATCTGCTTGATATGACAGAAACTGTTAAAAGTGTCATTAAACCCCCATTCAAGTAAAGCCACACAAACCTTAAAGATATGGTCATTATCGCAGTTAGTGAAGTCTTTGTAAAAGCTGGTTTTGTTCTTGCAAGTCCCCTTGTCAGCAATATCTGTAATATGAAATTTATATTAAATTATTTGAGTTATTTGAGTTACTAATCTATGCATTTCTTTAGAAATATGTAATCTACAATATTTGTGTATTTCAAGTTACAAAGACAAGTTTCTTGTTTGTTAAGACATTTTTTTTTTGGATGAAGTATTCAAAATGGATAATTTCAATAGCTTAGGATGTTGTTTCATGAGTTCAAGGCATATAAGCGCAATAAGTTTCAAGGCAATCAAACTTAGGGTGACAGAGTTATGCTCCTGATAAATAAGAGGATGCTACCTGCCCACAGTATGTGGGGCACTGGAATCCCAGAGCACAGGCTCCAAGGTGATCATATAATAAGTCCCATCTTTTGATGGGTATATAAAACAAATATCACCCTATACCATCAAAGGCTTTTTCAGTAAATAAAAAGAGTAGATTTTTTTCAGTTCAATAAAATTTTTTCTAAGAATGATAGAATATCAGTCTCTAAAACCTTTAAGCAAACATCTTGATATCAAGATAGAACAACATCAAATGATAAAAATATATATGTTAAAGAAAAACAGAGTTGCCGAAAAACTTTGCCATTTACAGTAAATTCTCAGTAGTTGGCATGCCTGTGGTTTGTAGGTATGTGTTTGTTTGTATGCATTCTTTGGTCCCATTTTTCCCTTTCTTAATCTATGTAAGAAATCTCCGAGTTATTCACATGCCGGTTGTTCGTCAAGTCCTGAGAGATAGTTTATAACACAGATTCATATATTTAACCTGTAGTTGAGAATCATGGATCAATAATTGACCAATGTGTTACAATTCTACTTTTACCTGATTTCACGCCTGTTGATTGGCAGCCTACTAATCTATTGGTGTTATGCAATTTATTAAGAGGCCTTGTTTGATTAGTTCTTTTGGCGGGTTTAATTGATTAAAGATTTCAATCAGCAACTGAGAAATTAATTTCATCAAATGATCAATAACATTCTTGTATATATACATATCAACTTAGAATAAAGCCCCAAACAGAGGGTACCTAAGGCCAAGTCTAATTCCAATTCCTCAAGAATGTACAAACCTCCTGACTCTGCTTGGATCGTCTATGTTTAGTTTGTATCAATATCCCGGTCCCTTAAGCTATGAACACCCAGGGTTTACTGTACATTCCATCAAAACATGTTTTTTGTAAGCTTGTATAAGCTAATTAGAAAATTAAACGAGACTTACCTGAAAGTTGAAGTTTAATTGTAATTTTATAAGTTAAATAGTAATAAGGAGGGATTTAACTGAGATAGTGTTCCGGTTGCGCATGCGCATCAGTTTTTGAAGCTCTCTCTTATGGTTTTTGACAGTATATGTTAGAATATAACATTTACATGTTAACATATACATTGAAATAGCATATCATGCAATTATTATTATTATTATTATTATTTCCATTTAATTATTTTTCCTGTTGGGTGGGAGGGAGGCAGTTAAATCCCTCCTTATTACTATTTAACTTATAAAATTACAATTAAACTTCAAATTCCAGGTAAGTCTTGTTTAATTTTCTAATTTTATTACGTTTATTAGCAATAATACGGTATTTAACTGAGACTTCAAAGCTTCAAAAATTATAAGAGAGAATAAAAAAGCATACCCTGATTATGCTTGCAAGACAGCTGTAGCGAACTCGTCTTCCTTTTGGACTGTTTTGTTGTAAAATTTCTGGAAAGTCCCTGCATTTGACCAACCAGCAACTTGGAGTATTTCCTGTATTGGCACTGCTTTATCTGATGCCTTTGATGTAGCTGCGGCTCTCACACTGTGAGCCCCATACATTTTAATGTTAATTCCAGCTCTAGCCATAACTACTTTAATCCACCGAGAAATAGTACTGGCAGTAACTGGTGCATGAGGTTTTACATAACTTATTAACAATTTTGTGTGATTCTTTTCACGCAATGGTTTAGTTCTTCGTAGATATTCTTTAAGCACAAAATACACACATAATCGCCTGTCTGGCGGAAAAGCTTTAAAAGATAAAACTGAAAAATCACGACCCGGTCTGCTCTGCTTGAGTAGTCTGTCAATTTGTAAAACATACTCTGATTTTAACTTCTGTATATGTACAATGGACAACTTGTTTAGTGTATCTACATGTGCTGCATTTGTAAGACCCATCAACATCACAAGCTTTAATGTCAAATCTTTTAAAGTCAACTGTTTTACAGGAGAAAGTTTTCGTAGATAATTGAGAACAATATTGACGTCCCATATTTTGGAATATCTGGGTCTCGGTGGTCTTAGGTTGAAGACTCCCTTCATAAAGCGAATTATCAATGGATGTGAACCAGCTGGGTGTGATTCAATAGATATGCCGAGAGATGATAAGCTGGATCGTGCCAAGTTAAGTGTACTGTAACCATTCCCTGCATCATAAAGTTCAGTTAGGAATTCAATAATATCCTTCACACCGGGAGAAACTTCACTAATTTTCCATTTACTGCAGAACAATAGCCATTTTGAAATATATGATTTATATTCGTGTCTGGTAGATGTTCTCCGGGATGATAGCAGAATGCTGGTAGCTTTTGGTGAAAATCCCTGATTTGAAAGGATTTCCGGAAACTAAACACCCGATCATTACTATTTTCTGCCAAAGTGGGTGTACCTGATTTGTGTGGGGCATAGTTAAGAGATTCCTGTCCCTCCGCAGTATCCGCGGCTGATCTTTTAAAATTGATAATAGTACCGGGAACCAAGGCTGTGTTGGCCATAGAGGTACTATAATCAGTGCTCGTGCTTGGTCTTGTTGAATCTTGCATATGCAGCGACTGATCATACTGAAAGGAGGAAAAATATAATTCAGTTCGAATTTTCCCCAATCCAAAGAGAACGCATCTATATAAGTGGCGTTAGGGTCTGGTCTGTAAAAGAAATATGGCTCTACTTTAAAATTCAACCTCGAGGCAAACAAATCGATGGTGGGCTTGGACCATACATTACATAGTCTATCAAATACATTGCTATCCAATTGCCATTCAAGTTTGTCATTGAAACTTCGTGATGGTGCATCCGCCTCATTTTTAGAACTAGGTATATGAGTTATAGTGATCCATGTCTTATGTTCCATGCACCATTGCCAAATCTGTTTACTAACAAGATTACATTCAATTGATTTACATCCACCCATATTTTTAACATAGCAAATTGCTGTGGATGAGTCTGACAAAATTTTCACATGTTTACCTTGCAATTTTTCTTTCAATGCACAAATTGAGAAGAAAATAGCTTTAAGCTCTAAGACATTAATATGATGTAATCTTTCTATTGACGTCCATCGACCCCCAGAAATAATATCTTGACATTTAAAGCCCCAACCTGATTTGCTAGAATCAGTCTGAATCGTCAACTCTGGTGTACCTCTGTCTAAGACCCATACTTGGGACTGAACATTCTCAATCCACCAATTCAGATCAGACTTCATGCTAGATGTTATTATCATTTTTGCATCATAGTTACCACAATTAAGTTTTAAAGAATGTATTTTAGCCATTTCTAATTCTCTGTAAAACAATTTTCCATAATCAACAGCGGAGAAAGAAGCAACCGAAAGTCCTATGATTTTAGCAACTTGCCATATAGGCGCTTCCATAGCAATGAACAATTTTTTGCATTCACTAAGGATAAGCAATTTCTTTTCTTGTGGTAAATATACTATCATTTTTTCTGAATCAATCACATTTCCAAGATATATGATAACTTTAGTGGGTTGAAGAACAGACTTATCCAAATTTAATATGAATCCCAGTTTAACCATTAAACTAACAGTATCGTAAAGATTGGTGTAACAGTTTTCTATTGAGAGACTGCCTAACAAGCTGTCATCTATAAAACCTGTACTAATGTGACCCATATTTCTTAAGCTTGCATAAACTGGCTTCATTAATTTAGTGAACCAGAGTGGCCCATGGCTGATTCCATTGGGGCAGCAGGTAAATTGAAATATTGTTTGTCTCCACACAAACCGAAGGTAAATTTGATCTTCTTCTGCAATCCACACAGAGTAGTAAGCATGACGAATGTCAAGAGACGCCATAAACATATCTTTTCTGACACGTGAAATAGCATTTTCAAAAGTTTCCATTTTAAAATGTCGGTAAGGAATGAATGTATTAAGTTCTTTTAAGTTTAAAATTAATCTATAGTCTCCATTCTTCTTTTGTTTGAGAAAAATTGGTGAAATGAACTGATTTTCATGTGGTTTAACCTCAGTTATGACTTTTTGTTCTAACAGTTTTGTTACTTCCTGATCAATAATGGAACTTTCGACAACATTAAATTGCCTTTGAGGTACATGAATTTGTTTTGGTTTTTCATTATTTATAAATTCAATGTGACAGTTTTTCACCATTTCCAATATAACTTTATCGGAAGTAATTTTTTCCCATTCAGAGACAAAATATTCCAATCTACCTGCTGAAAAGTTACCTAAAGTACTTACATCTTGTAAAAGTTTGTCTAGTTTTTCTGCAGAGGACGAACCCCTGGCCGTCTGTTGTAGATTTTTGAATCTGTGCTACGAAAGTTTGAATATGTAGCTGTTAGGCTGGGTCTAGATCGAATAAGTCCCCTGAAACGACCACGATTCCATGGCCTAGGCCTGTAATTACTTCGTTGTATTGATGATCCAGCCATTCTGTCTCTAATTTTGGCTGTGTCTTCAATCTCTCGTGCCGTCATCCCCAAACAATTCAGTTGTAACAGGTAATGTGTGGGTACAGAGATGAGCATATTCCTTCTTTAGTTCAGGACGCAATAAATCTCTCCTAAACATATTTGTTTGGTAGTTTGAGTGACCCATGAGACCCATAGCGTCATGACATCCATTTATTATATCCGACATATTTATCTCAATGTCCAGGCCTTTTTCTGTTAGTGCTCTCTCAATCTGAGCGGCCCTATTCATAGTTTTTGTCAAACAGACACCAGCTTTCACGATAGAGGTCGAGATGTTTTGTAGTTTTTTGTCATTAGTTCGGCTTTGTGCCGACATAACATTCCAAACTAATTTGTTCATTTTAGCCATCACTAGGCCTTCACAATTTGCTGGACGAGGACACACTTCATCTTTAATAGAGTGCTCGTATTTTTCTGGGTCCATGCCCTTCCTGTAGACCTCTGTCACAGTTTCTGCCAAAAACTCATCCACATCAGCTTCACATAATTCTGTGGCTTTAAATTTCTTGGATAAATCAGCAAATCTGCTGACATGTTCTGGCTCAGAACCTGAGTCATCCATCCTTGCTCGCTTAGGAGGAGATGGTTCTTCCTCATAACCATCAAATTCTTCATAATAATTGTTCGCCTGTTCCAGCGAGTCCATTCTGGCGACAAGCGCCGTTTGAGAAGCCTGGATGCTTTTTAGACATTCCAAGATGAGGTTATTGTTCAAATCACCGGGCGGCGATGCCGCCGGTTTCAGAGGGATTTCATACATTCCCGATTTCGTTGTTTTGTCCGAACTTTCGTCCGACTTTTTAGAATCGCCCGTCTTTTTTGTCGGCACTTTCACTTTTTTCTTTTCGTTGTCCGCCATATTGAAATCTGCAGCACCACGTGCTGGCAATCAAAGTCGATTTTCACACGAAAATCACAGCCTGAACTACGTACAGGCGAAAACAAGTGCTCCCAAAAGACTGGCGTACACAAGTAATCACCGAAAAATAAAAATCATGTCTCAGCTACGCCGAGAATAATAAAATTCGAACTACGTTCGAGTAAGCACGTTTTACAAAGCGCTAGCGGAAACACACTGATGCGCATGCGCAACCGGAACACTATCTCAGTTAAATACCGTATTATTGCTAATAAATGTAATAAAATCTATTTTAGTGGAACATGAAATTAATTAGATGACATTAATCCAGGTTTAACATATTTCATCATCTGCATTGAATATTCCTACTTTGGTAGGAGGTATAAACAAAGATCAGCCTGAACACATTGCAGTCTGATCTTAGTCCACACAACCTGATCTTCCTCTTCATCAGTTTTCAGATATACATTACCTGTAAAGCAGGATACAGTCCGTTGTAATTTAAATGTCCCATAATATTGTTACATAGTTGGTTCATACCCACAGTCAGGGCCTCTCCTGTAATAACAAGGGCATTAACTCTTGTATTACATTACCTGTAAAGCAGGATACAGTCCCTTGTTATTTAAATATCCCATTATGTTGTTACACAGTTGGTTCATACCCACAGTCAGGGCCTCTCCTGAAACAAAACATGCAGCATGAGGGAGAGAAGTTATTTAAATATTTTGTTTTTCTTTTAAAAAGTGGGCTCATAATCTTTCTGAACATTTCAGAACTCATGATCTTTCACGATATTTTCCAAGGTTTCATAGTGAAATCATTTTTTTAAACTTTTGATTTCCAAAACATTGCCGATTTATTACAAGTCCACTACCTAACCTTTGTATTGTTGATATCATTATAACTGTGAGGCAGATCCAATCCAGGTAAATTTTGGCCAAATCTGTAACTGAACACTTCGCAAAATATGACCTTCCAAATGTACACAGTAGATCATGGGAAAATTATTTTCAAACAATTTCGAATTTTCTAATAATATTTTTCCAGACTAAAGAGTAATAATTTCTTAACTATTAACTTCCATTCTTAATTGAAGTGTCCTGCTCCTTTCAATAAGGATAAAACCGTCATTAAATAAAGCCTCTTGATCATTTTTAACTTACTTTCTGAAAATTATCATTACCCTGATGTAATTCAATCTGACATTCCAACAAATGCACTATTAATAAGTGTTCGGAATTCTGTTTAAAATCACAATCGTTTATCATTTTCTAGTTGGAAAAGTATTCAACTAATGAATGATTGTATAATTGTTTTATTAGAAAAAAATACAGCACTCCCAGTATCATTCCTTTGCAGAAAAGAAATATGATAGTTTAGTTAAAACTACAGACTCATCCTGCAAATTTTTCTAACAACTCCATTGCCCAGCATGAAACAGTTGTAACTGCCTATAAACATATAGGCAGTTACAAGTGTTCCATGTTGAGCCATCAAACTGATGTCAGATCAATAAATATAATAGAAATATATGGCTTTCATTTATATGTTAGGAACTGATTAATCGATTATGAAATTTATAAGTCGATTATCACAATCAGAAGCCCAAGCCAACTGATTATCGATTATAATGTAATAACCTGCCCATCACTACTATCAATTTTGGTAAACTGATTTATATATTGATGCCACAATGCTCAAAGGCATACACTTTACATAAGAACTTACAATTGATTATCACTGAGACATTGAAATAAGCCTTGTTAACAACAATTGACTTAGACTATCAACCTTAAGTTACCTTTTCCCTTAAGAATTTTCCAAGTGCCAGTGTGTGTAAAAGTTATCAACATCCGTAAATAGATCATCATGGATTTGACATCTCTGTGGTTTTCTGGCTGTAATGTTGAAAAATATCATTTTAAAGCTATTGAAAGGCATACTGTTCTCCATTTTCCTCTTTCTTTTCCCTTTTTTCAAACATGATCTTTGACATCATTTACATAAACATTGAAGAAACCATCATTATTAGAAAAAACCCTAAGGACCCTTTAAAAACCTGTCTTTACACTTCATTAGTTATGCACTTTCTTGCTGGGGCATATGACGATTTATTTCCTAGAAACAGTGATGTCACCCAAGTCGCAGGCGAGTGTTGACATGAAACTTTCAATATCCCCCATTGTACCCCAAATGAATAGTAAACAAGCAGCGAAGTCATATGTATTTGTGACATCATGTCACAACATTCAATGATGCTGTGATGAAAAAGCGATTCTTGGCTGATACTGCAAGAAAGTTGGCACTTTAAATCGATTGATTAACTGAAAGGTATTTATCAGCTTTTACATCAGCATGAACATGTATGTCATTAACTGCTTGTCACAAACAGCACTTGACCGAAGACCGAAGTTCAAAGTGGTTTCTTTCAATGTTAAAGTCCATGATCTAATATATATCTGTTTGAGTAGTAATTAAGAAATATCAAAACCTTTTTGTTTTAATTGCATGTATAAGGTTAGGATAAAGTGAAAGCCTAAAAGCAGATGAGGTTACCAATGGAATTTCTTTGTATCAAACATGAAGTTTTTCTTTAAAATTTTCTTAAGTCCACAAAAGGTCAAGATCAAGGTCAAATTGTGAAGGACCTTGGTCTCTGTAGAAGCCTATCACCTAGTGAGTATGTGTATGAAGTAATAATGTCCCTGAGTAAAGCATTTAGAAAATATAAGCAAGGTTAAATTTTTGGTTAAAGTTTTTCAGTTCAAAATTTTTCCAAGTCCATAAAAGGTCAAGGTCAAGGTCAAATTGTCAAGGCCCTTGGTTGATGTCCCTTGGTTAAAGCATTCAGAAAATATAAGCAAGGTTAAAGTTTTTGGTAAAAGAATTTCGGTTAGAGTATTTCTAAGTTCATAAAAGGTCAAGGTCAAATTATCAAGGACCTTGATCTCTCACAAAAGCCTATCACCTAATGAGTATGTATATGAAGTAATGATGTCCCTAGGTTAAAGCATTCAGAAAATAATAAGCAAGGTTAAAGTTTTTGGTTAAAGTTTTCAGTTAAAGTTTTTCTAAGTCCACAAATGGTAAAGCTCAAGGTCAAATTGAGAAGGACCTTGGTCTCTGGTGAAAGCCTATCACCTGGTGAGTATATATATGAAGCTATGATGTCCCTAGGTTAGAGCATTAAAAAAATATATGCAAGGTTACAGTTTTTGGTTAAAGTTTTTCTAAGTCCACAAAGGGTCAAGGTCAAATTGTCAAGGACCTTTGTCTATGGTGAAAGCCTATCACCTAATGAGTGTGCAAATGAAGTAATGATGTCTCTAGTTTAAAGCTTACAGAAAATATTAGCAAGGTTAAAGTTTTTTTGGTTAAAGTTTTTGGTTAAAGTTTTTTTGAAAGGGTCAAGGTTACAGTCTAAAGGTCATTTCGACATGGATGTTGGTCTGAAATGAAAGCCTATGCCCTAATGAGTGTTTCTGTAAAAAATAAAGCCTCTAGGATAAATATTGATAGAAATAAAAAACTTTGACCTAATGTGGACGCCGACACTGACGCTGATGCCGACATCTGAGGGTATGACAATTTCTTATGAGACTTTCGTCCCGGGCGAGCTAAAAAGGCACATGTCAACAAGGAGATAATTTCTTCATAAGATCAATACCATGTAATGATTTCAGCAAAGATTATGGTTGAATTGTTTCCTGCTTTGTTTCTTTGTAAAAAGGGTATGCCTGGGCACACCCCTTATTTGAACATAAGAACATGAAATAAACAAACTTGATGAATTTCAATTTAATGAAAGTTTTATGAAGAGTTCCTGCCTTCTGGTTTCAGAGAACAAGTCTTTTTAAGATTTCCTCCTTTTTATCTATGTAAAATAGGATGAGACAATTCTGAGCCTAATTATGACCCCAGGGGTATGATATGAACAAAATGGTTAAGATCAAGTGGATAAAGCTACAAACAAAATATAAAGGCTTTTTGCCTTCTGGTTTCATAAAGGAAGACTTTCAAAAATTTCGCGCATGTGTTTGCGTGTAAAATGGGATACCCTCAGGTAGAGCCCTTTTACACCAGGGGTTTGATATAAACAAACTTGATAAAATGCCACTAGATTATGCTACCTACAAAATAAGAAGGCTTTCCACCTTCTAGTTTCAGAGAAGAACATTTTTTGAAGATTTTGTAGTTTGCTTCTATGTACAAAAAGGATGCGCCTGGGTTGCGCCCAGGGTCTTGATACTTGATATGAACAAACCTGGTAGAGGCCCACTAGATGATGCTACATACAAAATATGAAAGCCTTCTACCTTCTTGTATCAGAGAAGATTTTTAAAGATTCTCTCTCTTTGATTCTATGTAAAAAGGGTTGCACCCGAGTGGAGCCCAAATATGATCCCAGGGTCTTGGTATGAACAAACTTGGTTGAGGTTCACTAGATGATGCTTCATACCAAATATGAAAGCTGTCTACCTTCTGAATTCAGAGGAGAATATTTTTGAAGGTTTTCCCTTTTTCACCCTTTTTGTTACCATGGCAATCAGGGTTTACAGTGGATTTCACTTATTTGAACAACTTTGGCAAAGCTTGAGCCAAGGAACATCCCTGCCAAGTTTCATCAAAATTGGCCCACCGCTTTAGGAGGAGAAGATGTTTTAAGAAATTGTGGACAACGGACGACGGACAACGTATGACTGATGTGGGACATTGGACAATCACAATAGCTCACCTTGAGTACTATGTGCTCAGGTGAGTTGTAGAGTGAACATTCTTCAACAAAGAATTATTATTATTGAAACTTATTTTTTTGGAATCTGATAAAATCTTCTTAATGAGATGATTCTAATGTGTTGGATTTTAGGATTCAATAAGAAATATGCAACAATCTTTATAATTATTTTGCTATCAAAATGACCTATCTCACTTATCATAAAATACTTATTAATCAACCATTCCCATAAGTGACTGATTTTTTGTAGTCCCCTAAGTTGTGGCTTACCACAATTTTACTGTGTTCAAAATTCATGCACTTTTCTTATTTTTGAGATGCATCTGCTATCATTATTGGCTTCCCCTTAAACAAACATACAAAACCAAAAATAAACAAAAAAGTACCTTTAGGGTTTTCAACATCATAACACACTTCCATAAAATGTCCTTGACTTGCTGTATCCATGGCAACACAAAATCTTTCAGTAGAGAAATTGATACATAAGAAATCTGAAAGTTGAAAACATCTTTCCATAGGTGTAACTAAGATTTTGAAATTTGTACACACTCAGAAGGCGACATACATAGATAATAAAGGATAAAGGAAATTTGTGGACAGTGACAAGGATGAATATTCCCCGTCTGCTCCCCTTTTCTATGATTTGAGCGTTTGTGAATAATCATAACATCGTAACTACAGCATGAATAAGCTGTAGTTTCGATGTTATGATCATTCATTAGCAACAATTTCCAAAAGAAGGTTAATTTCTATTATGCACTTGTGTAATGTGAGTAATGGTAGTTACGCCCTAGAGTCAATACTTTTCTATTTGAACTTGTCCTGACATTCCAAATAGTTTCACATAAAGAGAGATTATCAAATGAGTGGTCATTGAATATCAAATTTATCAAACAAGTCATCTATAATCAGATAAAAATTAAAATAAGGCTGTGCCAAGTTTTTCATTTGTTTTAGATGACAAGTTTCATTAATTCTTTATTTTACAATCACAAATTTGATAATCTATTTATAACATGACCTGATTTTTTTAAATAAATCAGAGAAAAATAACAGAAATTTGTGGATTCAAGTTATTCCCCTAAAGATATAATGCTGTTTGTGAATTGAAATCATCAAACGCATTATGATGTCATTTTCACAACAAAAATATAACATTGCAATAATTTCTTAGCTCATTTAAAAAAAATCTTCCTTGGGGAAGAAAATTGTGGCAAGGAAAAATTTGGTCTTAGCCAGCAAATGATTATTTTTTCCACAGTGTTCTCCCAATGTGAAAATTCTCCTAACACTTGAGCTTGGACTACTTGATTCCATAAGTTGGGAGTCCAATTGACTCCTGACTCAAAGAAGTTAGTGTCAATCACTGGTAAATGGCTAAATTTGCTTTTAATGATCTGGGGATAGTTTAGATGCACTGTGTTTATGGCTATGCTGCTTGATGTCAGACCTTAAGTCACATTAATTGTTAGTAATTAGATGTGCATGCTCTTTTCTGTTAATGGTACTGTATTTCCTCTAATTAGAGAGCGCTCTCCCTAATTGTAGCACCCTTAAATTTTTCACTAAGAAAATCCACTTCAAATTTTTAAATTTTAAGAAATTGATGAGAGTTCTTCTCAAATTTGAGATGAATTTCCTCTAAACAATTGTTTACAGGAAATTCACCTCAAAACAAAGGGAAAAGGGCCTAAAAGACATCAATTTTTAATGATTTTTTTAAATCCGAAAATGCATACAAAATAAAAGCTCCCTGACCATGTTATGTATAGCTCCCAGGAGAGTTTATTAGGAGAAATACAGTATGTAGGACAGTCCTGTACTTGAAGAATGGCCTGCATTCAGAATATCAAAACATGGCAGACTGTTTATAAATTATACCCCCCTTCGCATGCAAGTACACTTTTAAAGCAGGGTGTTATTTGCAAACAGTTTGCCATAAAAATCGTTTCATAGCCATGGTTTTCCTTCAACATGACAAAGGTTAATTAGAGATAAATCTAGAAATTCATGCTAATATATATAATACCTTTAAGTCATCAGATTCCATCGTGGATAGCAAGTATCTACACAGGTATTCAAGCTGAAAAAAAAATATGTTTGTGAAACACTAAGGCCACTAAAAAGACAATTTCATAAATAAGTTTCACCTTGATTGATGTGCTTACTTTTGTAAAAATTTACACTAAACTTGTTTTGAGCAACCACTACAAGGACCACCAAAAAGTGGTCGTTTAAGAAAATGGCCGCTTAACCATTGTCATGCTGAAAAAATTTTGGCTAAAAAATTGCATAAAAATCAAAGGCAAAAAGCGCTGAAAGTACCAACTGTAGGTCATTTTTTATTTGAAAATTTAAATCTTTTGACAATTCTGGTTTGAAAGTAAGAAACAGGTGGTGTAGACTAACATCAGACTGTACATATGTGCAGGCTGATTTTTGTCTATAGCTCCTGCAAAAGCAGAAATATTCCGGATTCAGCATGACAAGGGTTAATATATGTTTTGTTTGCAAATAAGAAACATACATTTTGATTAAATATGCATATTATTGCAAAATTTTCAAAATCCTATTTTGATATAACTCATTAGAATCATCGCAGTGAGACGATTCTAGTGAGTTTTAACAACATGGAATTCATTTCCAATAACTTTTAGACCAACAATACTTTATTTTTTCGATTTTTTGATTGAAACAAGAGCCATGTTGGACATGGGCATAAGTCCCCTACCGGCTTTGTTTGTCTCAATGTTTTCCCACGCCAATTCTATCAGGGACGTCAAAACCAGGTCTTGTTTTGGAAAGGGTTAAACAAGACTTACATGAGTTGTTGTCTCTGCTGTGCCCACTATACAATTCATGCAAGCAATAGACAGATGCAAGAAATAGTATCAACAAGATGTTTTTCTTCAGTCTTGTTGGTAAGAAATGAGAACTTTCACTGGAGGTGATTAATACTGCTGCAGGGTTCTCCCCAGAAAATTTTGAAGGCGTAGTGGCATATGCGCGCGGCTATATTGTCAGATTACTTTGTATTTCTGTTAATAATAAAGGATGGTTACAGTGGTTTTACTGGATAAGGATTTTGATATTTGTCAATGTGAAGCAGAACTTCTGTTTTGCTGAATATATAATTTGATTTGAACTTTTTTTTCTTTGACACCTTTATAGCATCTCATAAATAACTTAACTCCCAAATCATCAATAAAATTTTGCATGGTGGCTTAAAAATACCCCCCCCCCCCTTCCCTCCTTCCCCTTGTATCCCTTCCCTTTAATAGAATATACTGTGTACTAAAAGACTATTACAAAAGAAATGAAGAAAATTGGAATATTTAAGAAAATTAAATTAAAGAGTCAAAGAAAACAGTAAATCAACTGCACTTAGGTTGTGTTATGCTCATATATTTGAGAGTTCCAAGGACAGCACTGCATGTATTGTCAACATTTATAGGTCTCTATTTAATAATGTATATAAGGAATTTTTAAAATCCTTGGGAAGTCCTTGTATGATTGAGGAAGGCCCTTCTCCTGAAATAAGTAAAAACTAGATTCCATTACAGTTATTTTCTAATGTGTTTACAAACCCTTTTCATATCTTCCCCAAAAAATATCTCTAAGAACATTTCTTTTTATTTTACAATAACCATGTAACAAATTTAAAAGTTGATACCTAGTTTGTTTAGAGAAGCCTGTGACAGGACTTTAAGCACTTTGATTTTACAAGGGTTTTTTTTTCTTCATTTTTTTTCTTCTTTTTTTGTAATATTTATTTCCCATATCAATTTCTATGACCTAATTTAGAAATAGAAATAGAATTTATCTTGATTTCAATTCTGGAATGAACAAAAAAAAAAAAAAAAGAAAAAAATGTTTTGGGTTGAACATATAAGGGTACGAATCTAGTTAAGAAATGGCGTTCCTGTGAAGAATTATCAAAAGTTTTGTTTCAATTTTCTAACTGAAATTAGATGTAATGTCCATATCAATTGGGTAGTAAGCTTGAGGTAAGTGAATTTTAAACAGACAGACTGTCTGCGATGTCTTATTCTGCCTAAATCTCGGTAGTAGAAAGATCGCGAAAACTGCATATTCTTGTCGATTTTTTGTTTGATATAATCAAAATTCACATTGGAACATAAAGTTAAATCTAGTTTGACTTGAGCAAATACACTGCAACTCCATTAAAACGCTGTGGTCGGGGTCCGAGAAATGAAACAGCGGAAGAAGTGGATGTATCTGCTATAACACTGTACCCTCCTGCAGCCGCCGATCCCCCCCCCCTTCCCGCGGTGAACAATAACGTATCGCGGAAACGTAACAGACACAGCGTCAATATTGATAACGATATCAGATATCTAAATATACATGTACATATTTAGGCCATCGTATTTTATATTTTTAAAACTCGGCAATGAATTGAAGAACAAACGCGGTTTATTACTTTGATATATTTTATTTTAAGATAGTTTTGTTGTCCCCAAGCTAAACAAATCTATCTTTGATAAAGTTATCTAGTTTGTAGGGTTAAACGATCGCAGACTCCTCTTAGTTTTCTGAATCCCGATATCTCGTGCCTACCCGCCCCGCAGCTGAGAAACACCGATAACGACGATCTCAATAGGGTAAAGTTAGTAAAATCCATAAAGTTTCATAAATCAACGAATTTCATATTTTAAATGTTGTCTTCTTGAAAATAGGAGAAAATAATTATCTACGCAATCAAAATAAACAATACCCTACGTCCGATCGAAACTATACCAAAGTAATCAAAGCTTTCGGGGTGCAGGACCGCATTCTTCGCTGAGCGAGAACAAATGCCGTAAATTCAATCAAATGAATCTGTAGTTACGACATTTGGATCGCCGGTTTGCAAAGATCATCTTCACGAGTCAAGGGGTATCGCAAGCTTCCTCTCGAAAACCGTATACGTCATATATTCGTAACCCTGGGTTTGACAAGATTAATTCACGGCTTTGATTATCAGATAGTAGATCGTCTGGAAAGAAAGTCCAGACAAATGCGAAGCAACGCGGTCACCATCTGTTTCGCGCAATTTCAGTTTCTTTGATAGCCTCTTCGGAGTGGAAATGTAGTTTTATATATAGCTTCCTGTTTTAAACTCAATTTAGTGAGAGCTAAGAATCAACGATAACAATCGGGCTTTAAATTTTCAAACCCTGTAAAACATAACCATAATATGAATAAGTTTAATGAAAAAGAAACAAAATTTTATCATATATTTACAAAAAATGTAATATTTATAAGAAAATTCAACGGGATTGGCAAAGGGAGGTAATAAACCAATGAATTGGGTAAGGGGCGAGTCGCTTTTTGAATCGTTTGTCAACAGCGGTAAATGTTCAAGATTTGAGAATAAAAAACCAGATTAGCTCATTTTGCGAAAACACGGCTTCTTCTGAAATTTATTAACTTGGATTTAATCGCATGCCAGCTAGACTTTTCGGTGTCTAATTTCGTCCCTGCCGTCGACAAAGCGCAGTTGGTAGCGCGCCGGACTGTCAATATTGGGATTCCGTGTATCTCCGACGGCTGCACTCATTCTTTCTGACTATAAATCACTCATCCATGGGTTAATAATCGTAGACCTAAGTGAGATAGCAGTTTGGGTTTAGGAAAGGATGTGAAAACAACTTTTTCCATCGATTCCGGTGGATCTCGGTAAAAATTGGCAATTTTCGGTAAATGAAGTGAACTGTAAGTGACCGTTTTCGTATTGGTACCCATCTGTTCTTCTCTGTTACTGGAAGTGAGGAACCAGTGAAAATCAACCAACCGTAAAGAAAAAATCGATAATTACCAATTAGCAAGGGTCTTATCAATTAGGGTCTTTGTGTTTACATCTTCCCAGATCGCGATTATGTAATGACCGCGCGTCTGCAATCAGTTTTCTTGCTCGTTTTGACCCTTTGTTTAGAAAGAAATTAAGCTGTATCGGTGATCAAATTTAAGCGTATCGGCGTTCCTAAGGTGTATCGGCAACCTGTTTAATTTATTGAAGGCGTATCGGCCCCGATACGCTATAAGGGCCTGCGGAGAACGCTGTGCTGCATCACCACCCTGACTAACATGGCTTATAAATTTTTTTACATTTTAAAACAGGTTTCATCAAGTTAGCTTGCTTAGTTATTAAGTTATTGCAGGATCCATTTTTTGCCATATTTTCACTATTTCCGTTACCATAGCAACCGCACTTTTTGTCAAAGAAATAAGATAAAATGATGTGCATAATCTACACATTGCCTTCAAGTCATATACCAAGTCTCATCAAATTAGCTTGCTTACTTATTAACTTATCGCAGGATCCAATATTTTTTGCCATATTTTCACTATTTCCGTAACCATAGCAAGAACAATTTTAGTCTAAAAACAAAAATAAAATGATGTGCATAATCTACACATTGTCATATAGTCATATACCAAGTCTCATCAAACTAGCTTGCTTAGTTATTATCTTATCGCAGGATCCAATTTTTGGCCATATTTTCACTATTTCTGTAACCATAGCAACCTCAATTTTAGTCGAAAAACAAAAATAAAATGATGTGCATAATCTACACATTGCCATCTAGTCATATACCAACTTTCATCAAAAACGCTTGCTTAGTTATTAAGTTATCGCGGGATCCAGATTTGAGCGGACAGACGGACGGACGGACGGACAGACGGACGGATGGACAGACGGATGGACGGACAGACGGAGGGCAAACCTATAGTCCCCTCCGGTGTGAACACCGGTAGGGGACTAATAAGGGGATTCTTAAAACAATTGCTTAATAAAAATGGTCGCAAAATAGACTCAATTGCTCAAGCAAAATTGACTGTACCTTATTAATCATTGAGGTCTACATTAATGCCATATATCAGCATTGTAACACAAATACACTTGAATTTACTAACAAGGTTAAAGGTTTTGGTTTAGTTTTGAAGACTAAGACAATTATAGACGGACAGACAAACAATTTGCTGCCTATTGTTTTGATACAGGAAGATTAACATGTTATTAAAATTAAGTTAATTTAATTAATACTAAATAAACATAAATCATGTAAGGTGGAAAATGCAAGAAGCTGTATACATCAAAATTAGAATTAAAACTGATAATTAAAGGAATATTTTAATTAAACCCTTGGTGATTTTAATAGGTAAGCTTTTCTTCATTAAAGCTTTAGATGTGAGGTTTAAGAACACTCAACAAGGAAATAATCCATGAAAATGTAAGTCTTTCCCATCTTAGAACTTGACACTAGGTTGATCTTCAACTTGTTTTTATTGTTTTACATCCTAAAGATATTTCATAAACCTTTTTACAAACAAAAGCACATTTTCCAGTATTTCTGTCATCAGACCGTTTAAAAATTGGTTTTTAACGTACAATATATTGTTATAATGAGAAAACGAATCTGTACCTCATCTATAATAGAAAATTTATTAAGCTCGCCAAGGTTGACTTAACCCTTGGCATGTTGTATCCTGAATATTCCTTCTTCTGCAAGAGGTATAGACAAAGATCAGCCTGCACATATGTGCAGTCTGATCTTAGACCATACCACTTGTTTTCCTTTTAAAGTCAGAAATAAATTGATTTTTTATTTTAAAAGAAATACTGACTCAAAAATAAGGACATTTAGAGCTTTCAGTGCTTTGATTATCAAGCAATTTAGCCCAGACTTTTATTTAGCATGACAAGGGTTAATAACAGTTTTATTCTACACTCGGTTAAGATCAGTCCTTCTCAAAATAAAATCTCATGACAGATCCTATATCAGGGCTTGTTTTTGCTCTTAAAACAGGGTTTGGACCCCCAAAATCTGAAAATATATCTCAATTTGACCCCTAGAAATTTCTCCCAAAGGGGGTCCCTCTTCAGAGAAATTACTGTGGGTCAAATCATGGTTTTATACCTAAGATTTTCACAAATTAGTATCTAAAGTTTTGCAAATTAATTACTTATGACATGTCATTACAATAAACAGGTTAAAAGACAATTATTCTACTTATGATCTGCTTTTTCTGTTTGTTTTGACCCCTTTAAATTCAGATTTGACCCTAGAATTTCTTATGTGAAGAGTCAAAGACTCCCAAATATCAAACACTAACACGGGTCATGCCTATATATACCTGATCATCGTTTGTGTCTCTGTGTTGAAATAGGAATTTTCTGACTAACTTGTACACTTCTAGAGCTACAATTTAAAGACAAGAATAACACCATATATCAATGACCCAGTGTGAAACAGTTGTAACTCCCTATATGTTTATAGGGAGTTACAACCATTTCACGCTGAGACATCAATATCATATGTGCAGTTAGATCATCAAATACATGTAGTCACATCATCAAAAATCTAAAACTGAATGGAATTAAATGACTCAACTGTTTTGAAATTTCAGTAATAACTTCAAAGAAAGATGGAATTACAATTTGGAAAATCTATCATAAGCAGACAAATTGGCTATTTTTCTTTAAAGCTTTCTGGTTGTCTATCAATATTTCTTCATGTATAAATATAGGATATTGAATGAGTGGTCAGGGAATTCGGAATTTATTATTAAACAAGTCATCTATAAACAGATAAAAACGAGGCTAAGCAGAGTTTTTATCTGTTTTAAGATTACGAGTTTAATAAATTTTGTATTTTATTAGCACAAATTTCATATTTTATTTATAATATGACCCGAATTTTTGCAAGAAAAAAAGGCAAAATTCTTGAAATTCAATATTTCCATTTCCTGCATAATTTATAAAACAAATTAAAACTGAAGTCACAATATATACATTATGGCGTTATTTTCTTGGTTACCAAAATAGCATTGCTATTCGCTCTGAGCTAATTTGCAAAGTTATTCAACTAGTGTAATAACACCCGTGAAATATCAAAAATATTCAACGCCGTTGTTTCACTCCCAAAACGTAGGTCATTATACAGGATATTATAATTACTTGCTACTTATGCTAGCTTTTGAGCAAATCAGCAGAGACAGACAAGAGGTCCCTGATTAAAAAACCCAAAGGAGTCGAATATTTTATCACAGGAACACATCATATTTAGAAAGCTGTATGTACATTACCTGGTCTATGGTTGAAGGTATAATCTCCATCTGGACTGTTAGGCTTATTCAACAAACCATCAATCTCACTTCTACAAAATAAACAATATTACATAAAATGTACATTTTCGGGTCATTATAGGCATACGTAAGCAGACAGAACCCCGGCATTAACAAGAGAAAATGTGGATTAATAAGTAAATTCACATGCCGTAAACGCCAAGCTTTTTACACTAAAATATCCTCAGTATGGGCCTAAACACTTTATCACTTTTTTTGTCTAACATTAGAGCATAAATAAAGACATCATTCCTATTCCTGCGCTTATTTTTCTGACTTCATTATCGGTAATTTACCAAGCAACAATGGTATGAACAATAGTGACAGTGCAATGCATAACACAATTTTTCTGGCTTATTATTGGTATTGGAGCTAGCTTTTAAGCGTTCCTATAAATAATTTCATATATCTATTTGAATAAGTACTAGAGTCTTTCTTTATATGCAATAATAGCGTCAATTCACATTCTTGCAGGCGTTAACATTTGCAGAGACACTCAAAATGCTTTAACACCCTCATGCTTTGCACTAAGGTGTTAAACCATTTTTGGGGGTCTCTGCAAATTTTAACACCCCAAAAACGTGAATTAACCCTACAATAGAACATCGTCGGCTCCGTTCTATAAGGACGTATATGCAAAATTCCATTTTTTCTTTTATTGCGTTTTCGCACACAAATGATATTCCCGCGTCCTTTGCGAAGATGCTAAACCTGATAGCTAATCGTATCCCTCCAAAAAAGCTTCTTGAACTTGTAAGATACGTCATTTTCGCACCGGAAGTGGTCCAAAAGTGAAGTTCGAAAATGACGTATTGACAAATTTGATAATTTGTTCATGTTTCCTTATGATAAAAGTTTATTTTTAAAGATCAGTTTGAAAAAGAAGACAACCTTTACCCAGGCCATATAATTCGTGTGTCTCAGTTACATACATAAAAATTGTTATATGCGTTTTTCACTTTTTTTGAGAAACGTCTCACTCAACGGATTTCGGGGTCTCGTATGCACCCGAAAAGAATTTTTTTACAGGCGATTTGTCCTATACCTTATATAACATCAAATTTAATTAGTTTTTTTTCATGCATTTATCTTTTATGCCTTTTTTTGTCTATACGGCATTTTGTTCCGTAAAAATTAAGTGAAAAAATGACGTACTTGACGATTTTTTTGTTGTTTTTCTTAAATAACTCATTATTGAGACAAAATTTAATATCTATGACGGCAGATAATATCAGGGATGTGGAAAAATAAATTATCCCAGCTTGTCCATGGACAAGTAAAAATTGATTTCCTACTTGCCCGAGATCAAAAGAACTTGTCCACCAAAAAAATGGATTGATAAATATTTAGAAAACATTGTTTTTAATGAAGAAAATGCTGTAGCCCAGCATTTTCTTCATTAAAGACAATTTTTCTACCCTTTGATACAAGTAAAAGGATGACTTTTCTCCTAGTTCTTTATGTTACTGTTCTAAGATTTGCTCTGATATTTACTTGTCCACGGACAAGTGACCTAGGAAAATGTACTTGCCCACAATTGAAAAAGCCCGGGTTGGACAAGTCGGGCATAGGAATTCCACACCCCTGAATATATATAGTGATTCGATTTAAAATGTTTTCGATCAAAATGGTTTTACTAGTGTTTATAGGTAAAAAGATATTAAGTTTTTTCCTTGTCATGAAAAGTAGGCTTTTCCCGGGTTCGTCCTTATAGAACGTAGCCGACGACATACTCCTTTTAAAACCCTTGTTAGGTTCCTGAAGTTTTAGACAGAAAGCGTAGACTAAGATCGGAGTGCACAGATTTGAAGTCTGATCTAAGCCTTAATCCCCTCACTTTACTTAATTATTAATTGAAAATCTTGAGCCAAAGTGGTAGAAATGTACTAGAAGTTGTCAATTTGTCGGGAACAAAATTTAAATTGAGATGGATAAGGGTTCTTTCACAAAATATTTAGCAGCTTCAAATGAAAAGAGGTAGCTAATAAAAAGTTACGAAAGATGAAATTTTTTATCTTTGTGTGTAGAAAATATTGGAGGAAATTGATCTGACCTTGACCTTGATTAATGACATTCACATTTTATGATAAATGTGATTTAGGTTAACAAGTGTTGATATCTTGGCCCTAGAAAAGTTTCAAACTAATCAAAAAGTTGTAATGTACAATTTGTAGGTTTATCTAATTTAAAATTAAAGTTACCTAGTTAGTTGCTCTCTTTTTTTCACATGAAATTTCATTTTATGAAGGGGTAAGAACAATTTTATTGTAATTGCCTATAATTTATTGAATTGTAAACTCAAAACTGTTGCTTGCAAGTGCCTATATTTATATATTGGCACTTACAACAGTATAGGTGTATTTTTACAATTGAGCTCTGACGTAGGCAATGAGTCCATTACCATTGGTAAATTGGGTATACTTAAAAGCATATGATACGCATTGAACCTGACCTATTCATTTTAATAAATGAAAGTACATGTATAAGTAAATCTTACAATTTAAGACATGCAATAACTTTCGTTTGAAAGGTAAATTGTAAATTTTCAATGTGTTGCTTAAAAATTGATTTACAACTGGTTCGCAGGGCGCCATCGTTTTTATGACCCCAACTTACCAAAAAACATTATCACATACCTCAGTGCTGCCTTTATTTCCTTTCTACATCTATAGCCCTTGTACATACACTGAAATGTAAAAGATTATGTATAATCAAAAGCATGTCAAAAAGTGCCAACTCTTTTAAGGGCCTTTTAATATTCCACTAATCGCGACATGGCTTTCTTTCGCTGAGATTTGAATCATTCTATAGGATTTAATTACGGGACATATACTGAAACCAATCGTTAGTTTAAAAACTTGCCCCATAAAAACTTGATCTTGACCAAGAATATAACTATGTTTTAAGTTTCACACCTTTATGAATTGAACAAGAGGGCCATAGTGGCCCTCAATCGCTCACCTGAGTTAACTGTCTTAAAATCTGACCTCTTTTCCTAGTATTTAACCCCACATGACCAAAATTCAAAATTGACCAGGATTTCATCAAGATAATCATTCCGACCAATTTTCAGGTTGATTGGGCAAAAAATATGGCCTCTAAAGTGTCCACAATTTTTTTTTAAGATTTGACCACTTGACCTCTTTTTTGATTCCATTTCAAACTTGACCTAGATTTCATCAAGATAATCATTCTAACCATTTTTCAGGTTGATTGGGCAAAAAAATATGGCCTCTTCAGTGTCTACAAGGTTGTATTATATTTGACCCCTTGACCTCATTTTTGACCCCACTTAACCCGATTTTGATCTCGACCTAGATTTTATCAAGATAATCCTTCTGACCAAATTTCAGGTTGATTGGGGAAAAAATATGGCCTGTAGAGTGCCTACAAGGTATTTCTTATAATTGACCCTTGACCTAATTTTTGACCCCAGTTGACCAATTTTCGAACTTGACTGAGATTTTATCAAGATAATCATTCTGGCCAATTTTTAAATTGATTGGGCAAAAAATATGGCCTCTAGAGTGTCTACAAGATTTTTCTTACATTTGACCTGTTGACCTCATATTTGACCCCACCTGACCCTTAACCTGCCAAATCTGAATTTCTTTTAATTGTTAATGTTTGGGGCTAATCTAATAATCTGGCTCAAGTCATCCACATATATATATTGTAGGGATCGACACTACCCTCTGTGAGACAGGAGTCCCTACTTGTGTAATCAAGGATTCCAAGTTAAGGTAAGGTGTCAGAATTTTCGTAATGGGAGAATATTGCGAAAAAGAAGAAATTGCTTGTTACAAGCCATTTTGCCATGTTATCCATAGTAAAATTCTTAAAGTATCCTTTTATTGTTCAAAAGAACTTCACTTTGTATACCAATAATTCAAGTAGAAACATCAATGATTGTCTAAAGAATATTTGAATCACTAGCAGTGCACAGGGTGATCAGAGCCTTTACCATTTGCACAAATTGAATCGTTGGAAACGTCACACACAGGGCCAAATAAGATCAATGCACCATGCATGCTGTCCAAAATAATGGATTCTGTATCCAAGAAATGTCATGACAATTGAGTATTAACCTGTCATGCTAAACCTGGAATATTCCTGCTTTGGCAGGAGCTATAGACAAACATCAGCCTGCACATATGTGCAGTCTGATGTTAGTCTAAATACCACCTGTTTCTCACTTTCAAGCCAGTATTGTCAATAGATTTAGTTATTCAAATAAAAATTGACCTACAATTGGTAATTTCAGTGCTTTTTGCCCTTTGATTTTGATACAAATTTTTAGCCAAAATTTATTCAGCATGACAAGGGTTAATTGATTTCACCTGTATCTTAATGGCTGACTTTTCACGTAACTTCTCATTGGCCCTTTCCTCTCTTTGTGCTTTAGTCTGTTCTAAGAAGGAGTTCTTTGAGTGACCATCCACCTTGCTGAACATCTTGAACCTAAAAATCAAAGGCCTGAAAGGCCTTAAATTTAGTCAGAGTTTAATATAATTTATATGTGTAAACAAGGTTATAAAAGGTTGATTCATGCAAATTATCTTTTCAATATTAATTAGGATTAATCTTTTCTTATTATAGTCAAACCTTCCCTATGTTCAGGATGAAGCGCAAACTGTTTATTAATTTTACCCGCTTTGCATGCAAGTGTTCTTAAAGAGCCAGGTATATTTTGCAAACAGTTTGCAAAGTTTTGTCATCCTGAACACTGGGGGAGTCATCTAGCCACATCTAGCTTTCACTCAAATTATCCAAAATCGTTCATAAAAATGTCTTAAAAAACTTATTTATCGGGATTTTTCATCTTTCTCTAATAAATGCCACTCAGATCATTTACATATATGGAGAATGTCTTTCCACACAGAAAAAAAATTATAGCATTCTTAGGGTACAAGTTTTAATGCATATTAACAGTAGCAATTGTTCTGAAATAAGCTGCCAGACTTGTCCATTAAGCTGCAAGGACAAGCAGATTTTCATGGCTAGGTTGTCCGTAGACAAGTGAAAAAATCTTGATTTTTTTTTTTTATATTTTGCAGACTCTTCAAAATTCAATGGACAAGCAGGTTTTTAATACGGAAAAGCGAGTTTGTGATTGTTACTTGTCCATGGACAAGCAGACTTTCAAAATATTTCAGGAACACTGAGTAGGTGTCAAAATGTTTAAGACAAAAATGGAATCTCTTGTCTAAACCAATATTGTATAGTGTAGACGAAATGGGATTATCCCCGTTTCTCATCAATTCATGCCTTCTCATTGGATTTGTGCATGCCAAATCTCCAATATTATGAGGATTTTTGTAAAACTTAACTGTGTAAAGTTTCACTCTGTGTGAAATATGAAGAAAAAAAGCTTAGAATTATTTATTTTTCTCCAGCATAAGCGACTAATTAATGCCGTTACAAGCGACAAACTTCGTCATACCATCTTTGAAAATAATGTCTGTGTCTGCAACTTGTGCAAATCTTAGCATTGAAATTATCATGTGGACTAACTTTATGTTAAAGATAGTGAAGAGAAAAAAGAATGGGAAAAATTCTTTGTAATCTTCCCCAAGCAGATGCACGAATCCAATGAGAAACCCTAGTCAGAATTAGACTGGCAACCCCAGTGTACTTTAAAATAAGATTTTGAAATAAATTTGTTGCCAAGTTGAAGGGCCGAGTTTTACAATGACCGAGTTTTACGTGGGCCTTTGTCTGTATTCGGCCAAACAGCCATATATCCTTGTCATAGGATGAGGATTGAAGAATTAAACGCACCGAAATGGATAGCGAATTTGTTTTTTATTTCATTGCCTTTGTGTTCTGGTCCCTTTAGTGCACCATAACTGACTAATATTTTACTAACAGTGTAAGGTAGATAAATCTAACCCTTTTAACTGGTGTTTGTTTGAATAACCTGGTCTGACTACTCTCTTTGATGCGCAAGCGTTGTTGATTCATAATGTCTCATGTTTACATTTGAAAAATAGTAATTAAGAAATCTCCAGATATATTTATAATATATTCAGATGTCTGTCTGTATCGTCGATGTCAATACTTGTTTATTCCACTGTCATTATTAAATTATGAACTATTGAAAGGATATTCGTCGTCTAATCCGAACCCACGACATAGGCCAGAAAATATTGGGTCTACCCACAACATAGGCGTTACCCATATATGAAAGCCGAACCCATGAAAATAATCCGACGACAATGGCGCCCAACGTGGGGCCAAGAAACGTTGGTTTACGGGGTAGACAAAAGTTGGCGGACAGGTGGGAGTCTGTTCCGTACGTTGTAGTTAGTAAGCCAAACGCCGATTCCCCTGTTTATGAGATTAAAAGGGCTATTCCTGGGTCACGAAAGACCAAAACTCTTCATCGGAATCTCTTGCTGCCTCCTAAAACCCGATCAACGGTTGATTCGGAAAACCATTCGCCAAGATACGTGATCCCTACAAGGCGTCCGGGTTACGTTGGCGGTTCCGAGGACTTGCCACCACCTGTTAAACAAGTAAGACGGAAACCCGCGTGGCAAACATCAGATGAATGGGTCATCGGATAGCTTGTTTGTTAATGTTATCTGGAAGTCAGTCTTTCAGTTCGTCGTTAAAATATTTGTGTATTTCATTTCTCATTGTATATAAATTGTTATGTATTTCATTAATTCTCTAGAACATTTCTCCATTTCCAGAAACATGTCGAAGTCGAGGACGCCTTCTTTTCTCAAAGGGGGGAAGTATGTCATAGGGTGAGGATTGAAGAATTAAACGCACCGAAATGAATAGCGAATTTGCTTTTTATTTCATTGCCTTTGTGTTCTGGTCCCTTTAGTGCACCATAACTGACTAATATTTTACTAACAGTGTAAGGTAGATAAATCTAACCCTTTTAACTGGTGTTTGTTTGAATAACCTGGTCTGACTACTCTCTTTGATGCGCAAGCGTTGTTGATTCATAATGTCTCATGTTTACATTTGAAAAATAGTAATTGAAGAAATCTCCAGATATGTTTATAATATATTCAGATGTCTGTCTGTATCGTCGATGTCAATACTTGTTTATTCCACTGTCATTATTAAATTATGGACTATTGAAAGGATATTCGTCGTCTAATCCGAACCCACGACATAGGCCAGAAAATATTGGGTCTACCCACAACATAGGCGTTACCCATATATGAAAGCCGAACCCATGAAAATAATCTGACGACATCCTCACTGGTATAGTCTCGTACTTCTTTAATATACTTCTCGTACTTCTTTAAGGGGCCCAGTTTTTAACAGGCCAAGTTGACAGGACACCAATAAATCAGGTGCATGCATTTGCATAGTTTTGCGATGACCCGTAAAACTAGTTAATGGGCAATTGCATAACAAGATTGTGATTGGTCAAGAGTTTAGCTGGGAGTTTAAATGCAGATTTTTCGCGGGTAATGTCACAGTTTTTGATCACTCAGTCACGAGATAGTTGCATTTTTTTGTGTTGATAAGAGACATAGGTTCGACTGTGCCATGCTCTTTAGAACTCTATAAGATTTTTTTTTATTGAATTATGGATTTGACAACGATTTTCTGAGGGACTATTTAGAGTTCTACAATTTGGATAGTGCCGGGACTATTTGTGAGGCCCTTGGGGTTTTTCTGTAGAAACATTGATTTACTTTACATTTACGTAGTTCGTTGTTGAATGATATATATTCCCTGTGTCAGAATATAATGGCTGACAGGCGTTGCAAAGTGCAAATTGACTACAAAAGGATGAATGAAGAAGGTCTATCTTCTTCGCCACCAATTACTCCCGTGGGGAGCCCCAGTAAAGGAGCGACGGGGAATCAATTTGGAAGTAGGGAACCAGCCGGTTATTCATATTCCGTTTCCGGTTATGAGGACGAAGAAGTGACTGACCAGCTTTTCCAGGAGGAAAAGGCTCGACTAGAGTACACTTTACATTCGTTGAGAAGGCAAAAGGAGCTACAGCAACTTAGGGACGAGGTAGAGAGAGCACGCAAAGATCTGGTTGAGAATGACAGTGGACGGTTAGGCGAGAAAGAGGCCGGGAAGAAGAGTAAGTGCCACCAACAAACGGGTGAAAGTAAGGAGCAGAACAAAGGTAACTTTAGTAACATTTCTATCAAATCGTTACGGCAGGATAAAGACTTGAGGTTGTCTGCTCGTAAACAATTAGCCAAGCTCGGGTTATATGAAAGTGAAGGAGAGTCGGACTCAAACGATGATTTGGCTGCCCTTGGTGGAACCTCTACTACCATTGAGAGGAAAAAATCTTCAGGCAAATCGGGTATAAATAGTAGGTCTTCAGACCAAGTAAACTATCCCCAATATTATCCCCATGCATTCTTAAGATATGAATATGTGAGTAAATCTATGGAGTTCGAGAATTTAACATATAATTTGTTTATTGCCGGAGAATTAGAGATTATTTCCCAGAAAGGCATATCTGAGAATGAAAAGAAAGGTAGAATGGAATTATTAAAACGTCTCATGTATCTCAACACTTCATATGATTTCTCTGTGCTAAAGTCCCTTTATGCTGCTATATTAAGAGATATAGAGCTTGGATACAAGGATTGGACCGACAATTTCTTGTACATTGAGAACACTATCTTGGCTTCGGCTTCGATAAAGTTGAGGCCTAAGAATGATTTCTCAATGGGTTGTATTTCATCTGGCAAATTAGAAGACAAAATGTGGTTTTGTTCCAAGTATCAGCGAAACAAGTGTAGTTACAAAGATTCTCACTCAGTCACTATTAAAGGAAAAATTAAATTTGCAAAACATGTGTGTGCCTCCTGTTGGCTCAAAGAAAAGAAGGAACTTAATCACCCAGAGTGCTCATCCGCTTGCCCTTATGCAAGTGCATGAATTAATGAATGGGATAAAAGTAAGAATTTAAAAACAGAAAATGCAGTCGTTGATATATTTCTTCCAAAGTTCATTTCTTTGAATAAATGTTCTTCAAAGATAGGTTGTAAAAAAGTCAATTGCAAAATTTGTCATGAGTTGAAGCCAATTACTTCTGAAAATTCTAAAAAATTGGTAGAAATTCATGAAAAAGTTGTTGAATCCGGTTTATTCAATTTTCAAAAGGCTCGAATTCCTGTTAATTCAAAATTTAATACTGAGTTCATGCGTCGAATGTTGCATGGTTATAATGATCTTCAAGTTTTAGATTTGTTAAAATACGGCTTTCCCATTGGATTCTTTATCCCATCGAACCGAGAACGATTGAAAGTAAAAACTAATATAAAAAATCATGCGGGGGCTGAGGCATACTCAGATCACATTGATAGATATTTGCATAAAGAAGCTTCTCATGGTGCTATTATTGGTCCATTTAACAGTAACCCCTTCAAAAGTGACTTAATTTTATCACCTCTTAATTCTGTTCCTAAATCTAATCCAAATGAAAGAAGAGTAATCTTAGACCTAAGTTATCCAAAGAATGGGGACAATGTTAATAAATATATATCAAAAGATGTTTATCTGGGGGATAGGGTTGAATTGGTTTTCCCTAAAATTGATGATTTCGTGTCGCTGATTTTAAGTAAAGGGCCCAACTGTCTAATGTTTAAGCTTGATCTTAGAAGGGCTTATCGTCAAATAAGCATTTGTCCTTCTAGTTATAATCTAGTGGCTTTTAAATGGAAAAATCATATTTTTACAGATTCGGTGGTACCGATGGGGATGGTATCATCAGCGCATATATGTCAGAGGGTTACAAACGCATTTGCATTTATGATTTTTAATGTCGGTTTGGCAGTGTTGAATTATTTAGATGATTTTGGAGGGGTAGAAGTACCTGAAAAAGCCGAATTTGCATTTAATGTTATAAGGCGCATTTTTGAAATGAGTGGTCTAGAAGAGGCATTTGATAAGGCCTGTGAGCCCTCCGAAATTATGATTTTTCTTGGGGTATTGTTTAACACTAGAACAATGACCATGTCTGTGACTATTGAAAGGATGAAGGAAATCAGAGCTTTGATAAAAAGTTGGTTATGTAAAGATGTGGCTTCTTTAAAAGATATTCAAAAGCTTTTGGGGAAGCTTAATTTCATTGGAGCTTGTGTGAAATCAAGTAGAATTTTTGTGAATAGAATTTTGAACTGGCTAAGGGAATGTTATAACTGTCCCGAGGGTGAATTAATAACTATTCCTTCCGAGGTAAAAAAGGATATTGAATGGTGGGATAAGTTCTTGCCAATTTATAATGGAGTATCATTAATTGATCATGGTCCATGGTTGGCAGTTGATTCAGTGTTAAGTTCGGATAGTTGTCTAACTGGATGTGGAGGGCTGTTAAACAACAGATATTTTCATGCCAAGTTCCCAAACTCCATTTTAAACCAAAATTTGCACATAAGTGCCCTAGAATTACTAGCTATTGTTGTCTGCCTGCATTTATGGAGTAGGACCTTAGCAGGAAAAAAGATACAAGTTTTTTGTGATAATCAGGCTGCATGCATTGTTTTAAATTCAGGCAAGGCTAAATGCTCCTTTTTGCAAAAGTGTTTACGTGAGATCTGTTTTTGGACGTCAATTCATGACATTCAAATTAGAGCTGTTTTTCTTGAAGGTAAGCTAAACAGGGCTTCGGATAGCCTTTCAAGGTGGCATCTAGATAAAAAATATGAAGAGTATTTTCTGTCGAATTTCAACAGTTCTTCAAATTTGTTCGAAGAAAAGGTGACGGATGACACATTTAATTTCATTCACCCTTGGTAGTGTTATTTTTCAGAAGTTATTCTGCGAAATTTGAAAAAAGAATTGAGGCAGTCCACAATCGCGGCTTATACAGCAGGTACACACAAAAATCTAGATGTACAATGGGAGTCATTTATCATGTTTTGCTTGTTTTTTGAATTGACCTTTTTACCAGCTTCTGTGAAAACTTTAAAATTGTATGCTCAATTTTTGTCAAGGTCATTTGATTCTGTACAGAGTATTAGGAATTATTTAGCTGGAGTCAAAACTCTGCATTCTTTAATTGGATATGAAACTAGTCAGTTTAGTGATTTTAGTTTGCAATTAACATTAAGAGGTTTATCTAGAAGCAAACCACATGCGGTGAAACGAGCTGAGCCAATAACAATTGATATATTATTGAAATTTTATGAAAATTTAGACTTTACTGATCCAGATAATATTGTCTTCTGGTGCCTTTTTCTATTTGCTTTCTTTTTGGTTGCGCGCAAATCAAACCTGGTTCCATCTAGCAAGAAAGATATCTTAGATGGAAAGTTTTTGAAATTCAGTGACATAGAAAACAAAATTAATTTCTTGATTGTTAAATTTAGGTTCTCTAAGACCATTCAATTTGGTGAACGAGAAATCCTTAGTCCTTTGATACCTTTAAATGATAAACGGCTTTGTCCTGTTAGAGCGTACAATAGATTGATTTCATTGGGTTTTGTCAATTCATCTGATGCGTTATTTGTTCTTAAAGATTCTAGTTGCGTTACTTATCATCTTTTTCAAACTAAATTAAGAAATTGTGTTAAATCTATAGACATGAATCCAAGTGATTTCTCATCACATTCCTTTAGGCGGGGTTTTGCCACATTTGCTTTCCAATCAAATGTTCCACCAGAATACATTCAATTATTAGGTGATTGGAAATCTGATTGTTACAAAGATTACTTGGAATTATCCTGGAAAGACAAGTATAAGGTTTTGAACAAGATTTTAGATGATTTGTAATCTGAAAGTAATTTGATAAATGTTTTAAATTATCTCTAATGTATTTCATTGCAGAGATAAAAGTGCATATTCTGTCGGACTCTATCGCAAAGTATGTAGATGGAATTAGACTAACCCAGGTGTTCCCGTTTCCGGGTATTAACGTTTCACGTCTAGCGAGGCGAATAGAAAAAATGCCTAAACTTGTTCAATCTGACTTTACAATCCTGCATGTAGGAACTAACGATGTTAATGCTTTGTCAGTCAGCGAAATTCTCAGTGCCTTTTCTAATTTGATTACTGTAATAAGGGGTATTTCTAGGACCAAGATAATCATTTCAAGTATTCTTCCCAGACCTTTAGATTATCAGACTACAGGTGAAAAGGTGCGACAGATTAACTTAGAATTAAGTAAATTTTGTAAATCTTTAAATTTGAAGTTCATTCACTCGTACAGGCCATTTTTTAGATGTGGGAAACCTGTTAGGGAGATGTTCGCAGTAAGAGATGGGGGTTTGCACCTGAACTTTGAAGGTACTAGGAGATTAAGACTATTTTTTATCAATACAGTGGCTCATTTAGATAAAGAATGCTGAGTTGACTTCTTATCATTTATAGTATAGTTGAATGTCTTGTCTGGGTATTATGTTGGGTAGGGGCCCTCTTTAATAGGGATATCTTACCTTGTTGGAGGTTAACTCGTGATGGTAGTAGCCTATATCATCGGTGAGTTGGGTGGTCGGGTACAAATGGGACCCTCCTTAAAGGGGGTAAATTACTTCTTTGGAGGCTTGTACAAGTTAACAGTAGTAGCTTATACTGTTCTTGAACAGGGATAGGGGGTGGTTTGCTCATAATTTAGGATATTTTCACATGTTTGTGCATGAGTTATTGCATTATCTTTTTAATTCATTTGCTTGTGTTGGGGAGGGGGAGAATGGGCTTGTTTTGGCAGGTTTTGCAATTAGCCAGCAGTATCTTGTTTCATTTGTTTATTTTTGCATAACATCTTTATCTATCATTTGGCATGTTGTTTATAGACTACTGCGGGCTCATTGCATTATACTGATTCTGTTGCTGTTTTCTGATACACGATAGAGAATTTTTTCGTGAAGTATATTCATTTTGGAATTACATTTGTTAATATATTTAATGACGTGATTGACTGAGTTAAACCAATAATAAATCATCTATATAGTTATTTATTCTTGTTGTTTGGTTGCCAATTTGCATAGTTTTGCGATGACCCGTAAAACTAGTTAATGGGCAATTGCATAACAAGATTGTGATTGGTCAAGAGTTTAGCTGGGAGTTTAAATGCAGATTTTTCGCGGGTAATGTCACAGTTTTTGATCACTCAGTCACGAGATAGTTGCATTTTTTTGCCCACCCTCCCATTCCCTTTCAATTTAGTGGACATTATTTCTCACTTCATGTTATTTCAATAGAACTTAAAACGACATAATATAAAAATAAGGAATAGAAAAGATTTGTGTATTTTTCGTTAAGTATACATTTATATTTGTATATATACATTTATGGCAAATTATGCTATGTCCTTTGTCAATGACTATATTTATATAATGGTTGTTTAGTTGGGCTATTCAGGGACAGGCAGGTTTTGCAATTAGCCAGCAGTATCTTGTTTCATTTGTTTATTTTTGCATAACATCTTTATCTATCATTTGGCATGTTGTTTATAGACTACTGCGGGCTCATTGCATTATACTGATTCTGTTGCTGTTTTCTGATACACGATAGAGAATTTTTTCGTGAAGTATATTCATTTTGGAATTACATTTGTTAATATATTTAATGACGTGATTGACTGAGTTAAACCAATAATAAATCATCTATATAGTTATTTATTCTTGTTGTTTGGTTGCCAATTTGCTTATTCAACTAATAATCTTCTGAGACAGCTCGACGATGCAGCATATCTAGAATACTGCGGGGGCTATGGCATAATGTAAAAAAAAGAGAAAACACTAATAACTGCAAATTTTTCCTAACATCAGATAGAAATTTCACACAAACAGCTGATAAAATGCAGAGAATCTAACCATAGATTAGGGGCTTTGCCCCGAAACTGCGCATAAAGTCTTTTATCATGATGTTAATTATCAGTTAAAATAAAACTCAAAATTGTGTTTATTAGATTCATAGAAAATTGAGCTTAGACTCACCATAAACGTTATCTAAATGAAAAAATGTTTTTTTTTCGTTCCTCCGTCGGTGTCGATGTAAATAATTGCTCGTTCTATTAACCCTGGAACTTTCTAAACACGTTTGTAATACGCTTGCTTTTTTTGTACGAGTAGATCCTCTTTATATAGGAAAAAGGTGTAAAAAAAAAAATATTAAAACTATTTGAATCCTATCTGTCAGATGAAATATCGATAAGCTGATCAAATTTAAGACCCCCCCTTTAAAAAGGGGTGTAACACCACTCAAAATCTGGTGTATGTGGGAGAAAGAGAGACAAAAAGAGAAACGGAGAGAGAGAGGCAGAACAAAAGATGGAGAGCAAGTATTACAGCTAGCATTGTACATGCAAATGCTCGACAACAACAGAGAAACAAACCCAGGGCAAAGACAGACATGATCCATTCGGTGACTGGTCAACTAGGCCCATTTTCAACTCTGCCCATCAACAACTCGGCCCAACATATGTTTCGGCCCCAATTTCATTTTATGCCCAAACCTTCTTATTTTCGGTAATTTATTCAGTTTTTATATTACAAATACAAAAGTATTTAATCTTCATTCAATTATAAGCAAATTTACATACGCATCAGAAAATGAAAAAGTTAAATTGAAATTTAAGGATCATCCTTAGAATCATACATAATCAAAATATGAATCGATAAAATATTTCATAAAAGATAAAAAATTAAATAGTAAAGAATAAACCCACTGAGTTACAGCAGCATCTTTTGTACAAAACTTGTACATATTTTATGAAAATAATATATGTTACTATTGACTATATATATACATGTATATTGGGGCCAAATTGACCGTGCCAAGTTATCCGATGGGCCGAGTTGACTGGTAACCATCCACTCGGATAAAAGGATCCTCAACCCTCAATTGGTCAACTCTCTATAAAGATTACCATAAGCCACCTAGCTTACAGACCCTAAATCCACATACAGTAAAATTATAGGCAGTTACAATTGTTTCAAACTTAGTCCTGATATATTACATAGCCTCTAATAAAAGCCCAACCCTTTCTTATGGAAATGCCTCTTTTCTTATAAAACCCCAGGGTTCTATCAAAGATTTTATCGTATATATCATATGTATATTGAGAGTCTTATTTGCATATCCTCTTCAACTCACTCCCCATTCCATCGTTAGATTACTCTCCCCTCCGAGAAGACTTGTCCTGAGTCCTGGCCTGGCCAGGGTACCTATTGGTATAAGGCAACTCCAGTCTGGCAGTTGAGTCATCTTCCCATCTCTACAATTACTAACAAACCAAGCACCTAGAAAGACGTGATCCATTCAGTGAAAAGTATCCTTAACTATAAATGGGTGGTCTCTGTCTAAATAGACTATCATTAGTCGTTTAACTTCGGGCTTGTCTCTCTAATTTGAATATTCAGGTAAACTTACCTCCCTTTTAACCATGACAAAGGCATCAAGTCTTTAGCACTACCTCACATTTTTCTGAAGACAGCTGAGCTGAAAAAATGTTACACTATCAGCCATACTCTTAAATACCATTAGATTTCATGCATTTATGATGAATACCATATGTGTATGCTCCCAATTTTAATGATACAGATTGATGGCTCAGTGCAAAACAGGTGTAACTTCCTTACTTTTTAGGTAGTTACAAGCATGAAATAGTTGAAGAAGCGATTGTTTTGCACTAAGCCATTGGATCATGTGATTATGGTAATGCAAATTTACTATGCACTCGTTGATACTCGGCTTTGGACATAATTTTCTGATATGCAATACTGGCTCAATCAAATCATGATCCAATATCACTAAGAAGTTGAAACAATTAAATACTTTACAAGGTAAATTAGTCCTGAAATATTTTAGATTTAAGATAATTAAACAGATTTCAGATAAGTCAAAGGTCAATGTATATTGAATAGGTGCATTCATTGAAGCAGGTAAAAAAATAGAGGTTTAAGTGAATGTTTATAACCTGGCAAAGCTCTGTCCTGCACTACCTTTCATAATTTGCAGTATGGTAATGCGCCATGTGTAATCCCATCAAGATGGCATAAAAATTTGATTTAAACTGGAGTTAAACACAATATTTTAGTCGTACAATTAGTAACATCGTGAAATTGACATTCATCTCAATCAAAACCATTATAGATTGCTCGTTCATGGGCTCTGTTCATTCATTCCAAACACTCACTAAAACCATTCAAAAATGCTCCAAAATCACTGAACAAGAGGGTCAGAATGGCCCAAAACAACTCACTTGAATTCTATCGGTCCACAGTGGATCTTACCCAAGTAACTTTCTGGAAAGGTTTCAGTCATATTTACCTTATTGTTGAGGAGGTGATGTTATTCAAAGAATTCAAAGTGAAAAAGACCCTTACCATCCATTTGTTACTGAGGATATGTTTAAAGATTTCAGGCTCGAAATGAAACCCGCCATGCCACACCCATATTTAAGGGTGAATCAAAATTTCGAGAACAATTTTCAAGGAGGGTCACCCGAGGAACATTATGATAAAGTTTCATTGAAATCAGCCCAATGATTAGGATGAGATATCATTCAAAGATTTCCGGCTCAAAATAAGCCCTGCCCTGCCACACCAATATTTATGGGCAATTCAGAATTTCGGGAACAATTTTTGAGGAGAGTCATCCATGGAACATTCTGATAAAGTTTCATTGAAATCTCGCTAGTGGTTCAGGGGGAAATGTAATTCATAGATGTCGGTGTTATAAACAAACTGTCCTCAACCCAAGCAAAGCTGAAAAATATCCGTCGTGAGCCGGCCTGGAACCCACATGGACAGCAATATTCAAATTATTGGTTTCAAAGTCCAATGCGCTAACCACTGAGCGAAAGAAGATCTTGCCTGAAGAAGGTGTAAGAGATTGTATTTAAACCAAGGAAGCTATGCAGGACAGTGATGAGAGTGGTATCCCATAACACACTCCCCCTTACGAGTCATAATATATTGATGACGATAAGTCTATCTAGGCAGTAATGTGCTTTCTGAATTGACCAAGTCGGTACAATGCCAACATAAAATGCTCAATGGCCAAACTCAGATGGGCCTCCATGTTATAATTGAACCGTCCTTAACCTGAGCATAGCTGAAAAATATCCGTTGAGCCGGCCTCCAACCCATGCAGACAGCAATATTCAAATTATTGGTTTACAAGTCCAGTGCGCTTACCACTGAGCCAAAGATGATCTTGCCTGAAGAAGGTGTCAGACATTGTATTTAAACCTAAGAAGCTATGCAGGACAGTGGTGAGAGTGTTCTCCCATAACACACTCCCCCTTAAGACTCATCATATATTGATGATGATAATCCTATCTAGGCAGTAATGTGCTTTCTGAACTTACCAAGTCGGTACAATGCCGACATAAATGGCTCAATGGCCAATCTCAGACAAGCCCCAATGTTATAAACGAAATGTCCTCAACTGAAGCATAGCTGAAAAATATGCGTTGTGAGCCAGCCTAAAACCCATGCAGACAGCAATATTCAAATTATTGGTTTACAAGTCCAATGTGCTAACCAATGGGCCAAAGAAGATCTTGCCTGAAGAAGGTGTCAGACATTGTATTTAAACCAAGGAAGCTATGCAGGAAAGTGGTGAGAGTGGTATCCCATGACAAATAAGTCTTACCCAGCCATGCCACATCCATATTTATGGGCCAATCAAAATTTTGTGCACAATTGATGAAAAGGGTCACTCAAGGAACATTTTGGTTAAGTTTACTTGATAACGGCCCAGTGGTTTAGATGTCGTTCAAGGATTTCAGGCTCAAAATAAGCCCTGCCTTGCAATGTCCATATTTATAAGCCAATCAAAATTTCACGAACAAAAAAGTGAAGAGGGTTGGTCATCCAAGGAACATTCTGGAAAGATTCATTGAAATCGGCACAGTGGTTCAGGAGGATATGTTAATGATCATGTAAAATATGAAGGCTCTATGATTAACCATTCAAAAGCTATGACCAAGGTTAAATTTTTTAAAGAAATTTGACCTTGAAAAATGATCTTGACCTTGACTGATGACCTTGAACTTGGTACCTACAGAAAGGTCTTGTCCCAAGCAATGATCATGTAAAATATGAAGGCTCTACGAAAACAGTCAAGCTAAAAAAGCCCTGCCCTGCCACGCCCATATAAAGGGTCATCCAAGGAACATTTTGGCAAAGTTTTATTGAAATTGCCCCAATGGTTCAGGAGAAGAAGTTTTTAAGATTGTTGACGACAGCCAACAGGCTCAGGGTGATCCTAAAAGCTCCCCATGAGCATGTTGTGCTCAGGTGAGCTAAAAAGATAAGATCAACAATGATTACATTCCAAATAAATATAGCTAGAAAAAAATCTGATTTCACTGACATTATTGAAATTATAAACGTCTGATTGGTTCTTGGAGAAATGGGAAGCAAGAATCTACATGTATATTTTATCAAAGGGAGGTAATAAAAATCTATAATTTCATTCACCCTGAATGAATATAGAGAATTTGGATTACCTCCCTTCAACTTCACTCAAAACTCACTCATTAACTTTCATTAAAAAAATAATTCCAAATTATTGACCTTGTTAATTTCACAATGTTGTTAACTGTATCACAGTGAGATTCATTTTGAGGGGTAAGCGCAACACTATTGTAATGGCCTATATATTCATAGGCACTTACAATAGTGTTGCACCGATCCCTCATTTTATTTATGTGCTGCCTGGGTATCACATATACAAGCTTGGTCTCTGAAATGCTATAACAGGGTTGCAGCATTGATTCTTACCCAAGACCTTTTTTCTTTCTTGGATCACATTGTCCACTGCTCAATCCACAGAGCTATGCAGAGCACCAGATGGAAAATAGAACAATTTTTCTATTTTAATGGATACTGGTAGTTCCTATCAGTTCCTATCAAAATCTATAGTTGTGAGAAAAATTGCCCACAAAGTTTACCTAATAAGCCATGTTCAACTAGAACTGTTGCAAAGCGGACTAATATCTCCACCAGCTTTGTCAAGATATAAAAGCTATTGGTGCAAGTTGTGTTTGTAACAATTATTGAGAATTTCAAGTAATAGACAAATCTTGAGAATTTAAGCTATATGCCTATAATGATTGATTGTAGGTCACTTGTTTCTTAATTTAGAGCTGGAAATTAAAAGGTCCACCAAAATTTAACAACTAGAAAGCCATGAATGGCTTGAGTCGCTCCACAGACTTGAAATTCTTGTGATAGCTATACAATTTTTGACTAGATTTTTACATATTTTGGGTTCTAATGATGTTGAAAATGATTTTCAAATTACAACTATATAACATATAGAGAAATGACCTCCACCCATAAACTAGAAAGCCATGAATGGCTTGTGTCGCTCCACAGGCTTGAATTTCTTGTAAAAGCAAATCCAAGTTTTGACTAGATTTTTAGATATTTGGGGTTCTACTGATGTTGAAATGATTTTCAAGGTTTCCACTATTATAACATATAGAGAAATGACCTCAACCCATAAAAGACATATTTTTCATCAAATCACAATAATTTTTGGCTGCATGATAATAGATCACCCAAGGATCATACTTATGAAGTTTGATTGATATCCATCAGTTACATTCTGAGAAAATGATTTACAAAGTTTCCACTATATAACATATAGAGAAATGACCTCCGCCCATAAAATACATATTATATTCATCCGATCACAATAATTTTTGGTAGACTGATAAAGGGTCACCCAAGAACCATTCATGTAAAATTTGGTTGATATCTATCAATTAGATTCTGAGAAAATGATTTTCAAAGTTTCCACTATATAACATTTAGAAAAATGACCTCCGCCAATAAAATACATATTTTTCATCTGATCATAATAATTTTTGGTAGACTGATAAAGGGTCACTCAAGGATCATTCATGTAAAATTTGGTTGAGATCTATCAGTTAGATCCTGAAAAAATGATTTTCAAAGTTTCCAATATATGATATATAGAGAAATGACCTCCGCCCATAAAAGGCATATTTTTCAACCGATCACAATAATTTTTTGTAGACTGATAAAAAGTCACCCAAGGATCATTCATGTAAAATTTAATTGGTATCCATCAATTAGAACCTGAGAAAAGTCACTTTTTACCATATTTGGAAATTAGCCACGCCCATAAAATCCATGTTTTTCATTGGATCAAAATTTCTTGAACAACTTCGAAAGAGGGCCACCCAGGGATCATTCCTGTGAAGTTTGGTTGAAATCCATCCAGTAGTTTCTGAGAAGAAGATTTTTAAAGAAAAAGTTTACGACCGGACGCACGGACGCACGGACGGACGGACGCACGACGGACACAACGCCATGACAATAGCCCCAGTGGCTTTCAGCCAGTGGAGCTAAAAACATATTTTTCATCCAATCACAATAATTTTTATTAGACTGATAAAGGGTCACTCAAATATCATTCCAGTGAAATTTGGTTGACATCCAAAAATTAGATTCTGAGAAAATGATTTTCAAAGTTTCCACTATATAACATATAGAGAAATGACCTCCACCCATAAAATGCATAATTTCCATCTGATCACGATAATTTTTTGTAGACTGATAAAGGGTCACTCAAATATCATTCCAGTGAAATTTGGTTGATATCCAATTATTAAATTCTGAGAAAATGATATTCAAAGCTTCCACTATATAACATATAGAGAAATGACCTCCACCCATAAAATGCATAATTTCCATCTGATCACAATGATTTTTTGTAGACTTATAAAGGGTCACCAAAGGATCATTCCAGTGAAATTTGGTTGATATCCATTTGTAACACTATGAGAAAATGATTTTCAAAGTTTCCTCTATATAACATATAGAGAAATGACCTCTGCCCATAAAATGCATATTTTCCATCCAATCACAATGATTTTTTGTAGACTGATAAAGAGTCACCCAAGGATCATTCATGTAAAATTCAATTGGTATCCATTGATTAGAATCTGAGAAAATTCACTTTTTACCATATTTGGAAATTAGCCACACCCATTTAATCCATGTTTTTCATTGGATCAAAATTTCTTGAACAACTTTGAAAGAGGGTCACCCAAGGATCATTCCTGTGAAGTTTGGTTGAAATTCATCCAGTAGTGTCTGAGGAGAAGATTTTTAAAGAAAAAGACACACGGACGGACTGGCGGACCCACTACGGACAGGCCATGACAACAGCCCCAGTGGCTTTCAGCCAGTGGAGCTAAATATTGGCTATGACCTTGACCTTTGTGATCCAAAAAATAATTGGACACTTACCTAGGTCATAAGCAAGATTTGCATGAAGTTTCATGATTCTAGGTGGCTTGTTCTAGAGATAGAATCCGGAAACAAAAATTGAACAAAGGCTGACTGTGACCTTGATCTTTGACCTATGTGACCCAAAAACGATTGGGCACTTCCTTGGGTCATAAGCAGCATTTGCATGAAGTTTCATGATTCTAGGTCACTTGGTGTTCAAGTTAGAGTCTGGAAACGAAAAGGTCTACGGACGGATGGATGAACATACAGATAGACATGGTGAAACCAATATATTCCCCTCTACTTCGTAGGTGGGGGGTATAATAAAGCCTTTATTTATGAACCAATTGTTATTTCATGAATAATTTTTGAAAGAGATACCAAAATTTTAAAGATTTTGCAAAAATAGGCTTTTTCCTACTCTTTCCTACCTTGCCCTGATAATAAGGCCTATTCCGGATGGATTAAATACTTCTTAAGTTCAATCCTAGAATGGCCCTCAATTGTGAGACAAATGACCCATACATAAAGAGGTATATATGAAAAACGACAAACAACAAAATGTAATGCACACTTTATTTCAAATGTTACATCTTTTTCAGTTTGAGGCGTTAACAGTTGTTCTATAAAATCGTTACATTTTTCCATAAAGAGCAAAAACATCCTTCCCAAAGGAAAAATTTCGTGATAAAGACAGTACATAAAGTATTGATAGTTATTACATATGAAAACCTTACCCATCAAGCTAACCTGCACTTAGTTAAGGTAGTGGACCCTGAAATGTTTCAAAAACGTTTCAGAAACAATGACCTTCGACAGTGTTGGCCAAGGTTTCCTAATGATTTCATTAGGAAACCTTGGCCAACACTGTGAAAGATCACAAGTTCCAAAATGTAGCTTAACCATTACCAGTCCACTACCTTGAAGACAAATGAACTAATTGATAGCTAATTGCTTTTTTCTACATAACGACATTAGTGCATAAAAGTCATCAGTGCCTAAACACTTTAAAGGTACTGGAACGACCTTTTAGCACTTGGTTTGTCTTAATTTTTAGAACAAGATATTTCATTTTTGAAACATAAATACCCCAATTAAGTCCAAGTTTTGGGAGTGTTTTATAAAGTCAGTAAAGCATTACAATATTATTGGCAAGTTCATCATTATTCAGGGTACTTTTAACCCTTTGCTGTTTAATCCCTGCTTTTTACGTGCCTGTGATTTTATGATTGAGAAAACATCGTGAAAAAAGAAGAAATTGCTTCTGACAAGCAATTTCTTTTTTTTTTCACATTTTTTCTACCCTACTGAATGGTTATTTTCAAAATTAAATTCACTTTAAATTTTCGTCTGCAAAACCTTTGAATTTGAACAGGTCCAAAACTTTGTAAAACAGGAAAGGGTTAAACAAAATATAGACTTTATTCATGGCAGGGAATCAATACAACACAATTTATTCATTATATTCAATAATTCTGTAAATACTTAACCAATTTTTAAAAGGTTTGAAGCAAAAAATGGTGGAACAAGAGGTGTTTGTAAAACACGAATGCCCCCGTAACGGCATTTTTTTTCAATGTTTGACCTTGACAGATGACCTTGACCTTGTCACATGACCTTGACTTTGGTACCAGCGGATGCGGATCATTGAGATCTATCATCATGCCAAATATTAGCTTTGTATCTTGAATAGGCTTGAAGATATTGGCAAGGTTAAGTTTTCGGGTTAAGTTTTCGGACAGACGGACGGACAGACAGACGGACATGAGTAAAACAAGATGTGCTTGATGAAGACAACCGTCTTCAAGTCTGCTGATAAAAAAGTTATTGACAACCAAGTAATCTTTTACTTTCTGGATAGATAATGTACCTCTCCATGAACATTTCAAGAATTTGAGAAATCTTTTTTATCCAAAAGGTTAGAAACCATCATGAAAGAATGATTTGTTTGTTTGAATGGGTTTAACGCCGCTTTCAACAATCTCGCAGTTACATTGCAGCGGCCGGAGCACCTAACAATGGATTCCTGGTATTTCTTTCACCTGTACTACCATTACACCCTTCCCTAGCCATCGACTGCTATTTCACATAGGTTTACGATTATCTACCCATTGGTGAAAGACAATCGTCGGAAAGGCTGTTTGCCGCCAACGGGGATCGAACCCACGACTTCCAGATTGGAAGTCTTATGCCTAACCAACTGTGCTATGGTGGCGGCTCATGAAAGAATGAGTTCAAGACATAACTGTTTTTCCTTACCAGCCAACATTTAAACTTGTCAGTAGCATAGTAACAATAGAATTTTAACTTGAATCAGGGATTTTCTTCTGCACAAAAAAATGGTTCTAAAGATTATCCAGTCTCTTTTTTTGGACAAGTGCATTTTGATTCGGGATTAGTAGACAATAACATTTTACCTGTCCAGGGTCAAGGAGAGAAAAATTGTATTTTCACATCCCTGCTTAAATAATCCTTAGGCATAGCGTATTTCTAGTCTGGTCTCAGACAGTAAATGGTAAATCAATCAACCCCCAATCTTTCAAAGACAGGCATTAACTAGAAAGCCATGAATGGCTTGAGTCGCTCCACAGGCTTGAAATTCTTGTAATCAAAGTTTTGACGAGATTTATTAGATATTTTGGGTTCTATTTATGTTGAAATGATTTTCAAAGTTTCCACTATTATAACATATAGAGAAATGACCTCCGCCAATAAAAGACATAATTTTCATCCGTTCACGATAATTTTTGGCTGCATGATAATGGTTCACCAAAGGATCATACTAATGAAGTTTGATTGATATCCATCAATTACATTCTGAGAAAATGATTTTCAAAGTTTCCACTATATAACATAGAGAGAAATGACCTCCGCCCATAAAATACATATTTTTCATCAAAACACATAAATTTTTAATAGACTGATAAAGAATCACTCAAGGATCATTCCTGTGAAATTTGGTTGATTTCCATCACTTACATTCTGAGAAAATGATTTTCAAAGTTTCCACTATATAACAAATAGAGAAATGACCTCCGCCAATAAAATACACATTTTTCATTCGATCACAATAATTTTTGGTAGACTGATAAAGGGTCACCCAAGGATCATTCCAGTGAAATTTGGTTGATTTCCATCACTTACATTCTGAGAAAATGATTTTCAAAGTTTCCACTATATAACAAATAGAGAAATGACCTCCGCCAATAAAATACACATTTTTCATTCGATCACAATAATTTTTGATAGACTGATAAAGGGTCACCCAAGGATCAATCATGTAAAATTTGGTTGATATCTATCAATTAGTTTCAGAGAAAATGATTTTCAAAGTTTCCACTATATAACATATAGAGAAATGACCTCCACCCATAAAATGCATATTTTTCATCTGATCAAAATAATTTTTGGTAGACTGATTAAGGGTCACCCAAGGATCAGTCATGTAAAATTTTATTGGTATCCATCAATTAGATCCTTAGAAAAGTCACTTTTTACCATATTTGGAAATTAGCCACGCCCATTAAATCCATGTTTTTCATTGGATCAAAATTTCTTGAACAACTTTGAAAGAGGGTCACCCAAGGATCATTCCTGTGAAGTTTGGTTGAAATCCATCCAGTAGTTTCTGAGGAGAAGATTTTTAAAGAAAAAGTTTACGACCGGACGCACGGACGGACGGACGCACGACGGACACAACGCCATGACAATAGCCCCAGTGGCTTTCAGCCAGTGGAGCTAAAATCTTCTTACTTTTTCCTAAAGGTAGTGGACCTGTATTAGTTCCGCAACATTTTGGACCACATGCTCTTTGACAAGGTTAACCGAGGTTTCCTAATGAAAATCATTAGGAAACCTCAGTAAACACTGTTAAAGTACATTTCTCCAAAAGTAGAACTTTTATGGGTCCATTACATCAACCCATTTGAGCACAATCCTGAAATTTGAATTGCTGAAAATAATATGGCTTTATGTAATGAAAAAAAAATGAAGGGGTCAAAGCAACACTATTGTAAGTGCCTGTATAATTATACACACTAAAAATAGTGTTGCACTGACCCCTCAAAATGAACTTTAATCTCTTTCAATTTGGATCAGTCTATATTTTCTTCTCTGTAAATAGTTTTATACAGTATAAGTATGGCTAATTATACCATTCTGCCATTGACATGTTGTCTACAAATTCTTTCAATTTCAATCAGAATGCATATTTTGCTGTCTTGTAATGGTTTACACAACACAAATATGAAATACCTTAGTCAATGATGAATGATTTCTCTTAGCATAATGATTAAACAGTGTTTGGTGATAGTTTTGCTAAAGGGATGGCAACTCAAAGAGCTAAATGTATTATGTTTATTAGAAAGTGAAAGGACCCTTCTTCAGTAGTTTATTTTCTTATTTGTGTGTATGCAAGCATTTTTGTACAGACTGACTAGGTTTGAAACTTTTTGCACTTTGCTAATTTTCTGAATCTAGAATGATCAATCTACCTTCCTGTGCAAGATTTTTTGAGATGCGACCTCTAGTTGACCTATGCTGGACCTATCTCTTTGTCAAATATTCATTTTAAAGAGTTCCCAGATAGTCCCTTTTTGTGTGACGGGTCACATATGTCCCGTCTAAATAAATTAAGTCTCACTTTATCATTTCACATCCTACCTTTACGAGAAATTACAAGTCTAATATAGCTGAAACACAATCAGCTGTTTTTCATTTTATTGTCTCTTTTTCAAGGAAATATGTATATCGATGGATCAGCGTGAAATAGTTTTAACTCCCTATAAAGATATAGGGAGTTACAACTGTTTCACGCTGAGTCATCAATATGAACTTTTGTAAGAACTATTTTTATTAATGAACAATTTTAAGGCCATAAACCTTTTTTGTCTTCACTGCCTTGAGAAAGTAGATTTAAAGTAGATCATTTAAGCAATTTTTGAGATACATTTGCAGAATTGAAAGTTTAAACCCCTGGACTTTTAAGCACATCTACCTTGGAGGAATCTTTTACTCTACAGCCATTTACTGAATACAAAATGGTTGATCTTCCAAACTGTGATGTTATTTTCCATGTATGGGCAATAACAACTGCTTTGTGCCAAAACATGGATAACCTTCCCCTGCTGAATGGAATCCTTTTGTTTAAAATATTTTTAGGAGTTGTAAGACTAAGTAATAGGTCACTTTAAGGTAAACCAATGACATCAATAGATTAAAAGATTAGCCTCTTGCAGTTCCGAATTAAGCAAAATAATTTATACCAACATTCATATGCAGAAAATAGCCTATAGTCAAACATATTGAGGTAATATCTCAAACATAACAAATTTTCCTAATACAAAGGATTAAAACAAAGAACATAATTTTCAAATTAAGGTAGTAGACCCATAATAGTTCTGCAACGTAACAGGAGTAAGAGCTTTAACAGTGTTAACAGAGGTTTCATAATGATTTCATTGGTAAACATCTACCAACATTATGAAAAATTATGAGTTCACAAATGGTATGGAACTATTACAGGTCCACTACTTTAAAATGATGTTTCTAAAATATTTATTCAACTTGATTTTTTCATTTTGGAAAGAGTGTTACATTCCACATTGCATTTCAACATAAACAAAGCCAAAATCTATTGTTAAAACAGAACTTGTAGGGATTTCACAAAACAATACAATAATTGACTTGTAGTACATACATATTATGTGACCTGTCAGGCAAAAAGGGACCATCTGGAAAGAGTGTTAAGTGTCAACCCTGGTCAGACTGCGCGATCTGCACAGGGTCAAAACTTTTTAAAATACATTTCTAAATCTAGAATGATCATTCTACCTTTATATGTAAATGTTTCCGAAATCCACCTTCTGGTTGACCTGGGCTGTATCCAATCCATTTAACAAATATTTTTTTATAAAGTTTCGGATGGTCCTTTTTATATGTGACCCGTCACATATGCATTTATTTTCTAGCCATAAACTTACCATAATGGTTACACCTTTAAGATACCATAAATTGGTTGAAGTTACTTATGAGCCCTGCAGTGAAATGACCAACTGTATTAATTAGCAAAAAAGAAAGACGTGAATCAACTGCGCTGTAACTGCACATGTAATCATCATCTTTATTTTCGCTAGACGGATAGTTCAAGAAATCTACCTCCCCAATCTAAATTTTCAATCATAAAATCGACAATGTATAAGTGTTTCGGAAAAAACAAAAAATACTCCACAAATGGATTAAATATCATTGCCAATAATATTGATATAGATAAAGATAGGCCTCCAAATAAAGTTATTGGAGAGTTTTTTTTTTGTTTGTATCTCGTTTGAAACAGCATGATAACATTCTGCTTTATGCTACTGGAACAATTCTTTAGGTGCCTATAGATACATACGCCCTTACATTAGCTTTGCATTGACCTTATATTCTGTAATTATCTGATTTCAACATTTTATCCCAGAAATAATAATGCCTTCCAGTTGCCATTTACAGTTATATTTACCCCTTTAGTTTTGACAAAGACATCAACATTTTATGTTGGAGTTTGCAAATAAGTAATGAATGTTACTACAAATATATGGGCACATACCAGAGCTCAAGATGGAGGGAGTGTATCTACTTTTACAATGAACATTTCCATAATCTGTCAATCAAATCATATGTTGTTGGTACTCATTGGAATTGTCTCACCAAGACGATTCCAAAGAGTACCCACAACATATGATTAGATGTGAAATAACAAATTTTGATTGTTTCACTCCCTCTTTACTGAAGCCTTGACTTACAATATTAATGAAGTTACCCATCAACTAGAAAGCCATGAATGGCTTGAGTCGCTCCACAGGCTTGAAATTCTTGTAAACAAAGTTTTGACTAGATTTTTTTAGATATTTTGGGTTCTATTTTTGTTGAAATGATTTTCAAAGTTTCCACTATTATAACATATAGAGAAATTACCTCCGCCAATAAAAGACAAAATTTTAATCCAATCACGATAATTTTTGGCTGCATGATAATAGATCACCCAAGGATCATACTAATGAAGTTTGATTGATATCCATTGATTACATTCTGAGAAAATGATTTTCAAAGTTTCCACTATTTAACATAGAGAGAAATGACCTCCACCCATAAAATACATTTTTTTCATCCGAGCACAAACATTTTTTATAGACTGATAAAGAATCACTCAAGGATCATTCCTGTGAAATTTGGTTGATATCCATCACTTTCATTCTGAGAAAATGATTTTCAAAGTTTCCACTATATAACATATAGAGAAATGACCTCCGCCCATATAAATACACATTTTCCATTCGATCACAATAATTTTTGGGTGACTGATAAAGGGTCACCCAAGGATCATTCATGTAAAATTTGGTTGATATCTATCAGTTAGTTTTTGAGAAAATGATTTTCAAAGTTTCCTTTATATAACATATAGAGAAATGACCTCCACCCATAAAATACATATTTTTCATTTGATCACAATAATTTTTGGTACACTGATGAAGGCTCACCCAAGGATTAATCATGTAAAATTTGGTTGATATCTATCAGTTAGTTTCTGAGAAAATGATTTTCAAAGTTTCCACTATATAACATATAGAGAAATGACCTCCGCCCATAAAATACATATTTTTCATCTGATCAAAATAATTTTTGGTAGACTGATAAAGGGTCACCCAAGGATCAGTCATGTAAAATTTTATTGGTATCCATCAATTAGAACCTGAGAAAAGTCACTTTTTACCATATTTGGAAATTAGCCACGCCCATTAAATCCATGTTTTTCATTGGATCAAAATTTCTTGAACAACTTTGAAAGAGGGTCACCCAAGGATCATTCCTGTGAAGTTTGGTTGAAATCCATCCAGTAGTTTCTGAGGAGAAGATTTTTAAAGAAAAAGTTTAAGACCGCACACACGGACGCACGACGGACACAACGCCATGACAATAGCCCCAGTGGCTTTCAGCCAGTGGAGCTAAAAAGTAGACTAAACTATGCAGAAGGAAGTTGAGTGTAGCAAAGCTTTTACAATTATATTAAATGCAAATTTTTCAAATTTAAGGCTTGACGTGAAACAGTTGTAACTGCCTATATGATTATAGGCAGTTACAACTGTTTTACGCTAAGCCATCAAAATGGCAATACCTTGGTCTTGCAATTGGAAAAAATATCTTAATGGGGTTTTTACAGCAAGACTGTTTGTGATTGTATCATACAAATGGCTGATAATTATGCAAATCACAGCTTTGCATTAAAACCCACCATTTCTGTATAAAATACCAGTAAATTTGTGATGTCATGTGAAAAAGGCTCAGTCAGAAATGAGAAAAGGAATGAATTGAGCAAACTGATAATAGGCAGAAATTTTCCTTAATTTTTAGGATGCAGATTAGTCTTCCAGCCTTCTACAGTATGTTGTTGGTAATTGGCTGAAAGTTTGTAACTACATCTTGATAATTGCTGTTTTAATATGAATTTCTGAAAAGCAAACCTGGTTGACCTTCATATTGGTTATGGTTTCTTTCAAATACCTCTGATTAGATAAGCAAAAACTTATGAGAACAACCAACAAGTATAAACACATTTTGTCCTTATCAAACAGCATTATAAGATGCACTATCTGCCAAGGCTAGTTAATAGCTCAGCGTGAAACATTTGTAACTCCCTATATGTTTATAGGGAGTTACAACTGTTTCACGCTAAGCAAGCGTAGTAGAATAAATTCAGCTCTGGCCAACTTTCAGGATCAGATGCAAAAATGAATCTTTAGAAATTGTACACCACTTTGCGAGTGAGTTCACATGCAAAGCGGTTCAATATTTCTCAAGCACTTTTATTCTGAACCCAGGCCAGTATATGAAAATCCTTGATGGTCCTTTTTTGCATGACATTTCACATTTACATCATATGATAACCAATAAGAGGTAAGAATTTCAATATTGAGATAACTTAAATGACATTTTATCTGATTATACAATGTGTTTGCTTAAAAATTAACAAATAAACATGAGGCTGGCTTTGTGAAAACTTGATTAATCTGTAAGCTCTATTTGTAACTTTGCAGAGTGCATAATTATGTTGCATTTTAAAATATTAGTCTCCACAAATTGCTTGTCTATTCGAATACAGTCGTGACGCGCTTATCCGGACACTTCGGTTTCCTACGAGTATGTCCGGAGTAACCATTTTTCCGGATAAACAATTTTTTATTACAATCCGAACCTAGTTTCGTCCGCCATTTTGACACTATGTTGTTGTTGTTTCAGGTTTGCGGTGCGTCGTTTGAATTACTAATACGTGTAATTTGCTGAATCCCTAGAATGCATACAGAAGAAGATTACGCATTTTGCAATGTACTGTACATGTTTATAAAATGGAATAGAATATATTTATAATAATAAAAACGTGATAAATGAATATTTCATAACATGCATCACGTTTCTCTTGTCCTTTTTTTGGCTTGTTATGATATTTTGAGAGAAATTGACTTTCAAAAAATCATTTTGCAGAACAAGCCATTTAAAGGCCCTTAGAAGGGCCATTTCGTTAAAATGCTTTTGAGCATTATTCTTGTTCTTGACAATCTTCGAAAAAAATTATCGTTGTCAGAAAACAAGATTTGTGGCCCTGAGAAGGGCCGATTTATTATTACAGACAATTTTGAAGGACATACTTTCGGGACTGAGGTTTTGGCTTATATTGACAGTTGCGACGGAAACAGCTTTCGAGCGTCGTATTAAACAACATTCTCTGGTGTTGCCTTATGAACAAAGGCCACTTTTATGGACAATTTCAGGGAAGGCTTTCGGGACCAACGATTGAACTTATCTTAGATAATTTGGAAATGAGTTTCTTTCCCGAGTCGTATGTAACGATAAGGGCAAACTTTCATTCAGATGTCAATTTTAAAGGACGAAATTTCGGGCATTTTGGTAGTCCTGAAAAGGACTGTTTCGTAGTTTCGTATGTCTCTGGCGTTCACTTGGAAAAGAAGTCGAAGTCTTCGTCGGCGGTGCTGAAACTTCAACAATTCCGACGTCTTTTGGTCGTCGGCGTTGATATCTTTAGTTGAGTGTTAGCTCTGTATGTTTGATCGATAGATGATCAGGAAATGATAGCGATTATATTTTCTCAATTAATTTTAAAATCAACGGGGAGTATTGTTCTTCAAAGTAAAGATCAGTCTAAAGAGTAAGTAGCATAATAGGTGTTGACACGCGCGGGTAGAACACTGAATGTCACGTTGTGATCTCGACACACTTTCCTAATTAAAATTGTTTGTAAGGTGCGAAAATCGTCTGCATTAAAGTATCTCCGTATTAAATGTTTATCAACACGTGTCAATCAGTCAGGCGTGAAGGTAAACGCGCTAATCCTTTCACAAAGAGACGCGACAGATAGTAATTACAAAGGCTTTGAATTCGGACGACCAACCCTTAATCCGGATTACATAGACAAATTTGTGTAGAATTTTGATATTCCGTTCCCGATTTTTAATTCCGGTTCCGGAACGCGAGTTTCCGGATTAAAGTGTACAATTTATGCGTAAATTATTCGTTCCCGTGAATTCTTTTCCGGATCTTGAATATTCCGGATTAATGCCGTCCGTATAAACGCGTCACGACTGTATTTCGCAATTTATTTTTACCCATATAAATATTACAATCATGGGTTTTAGTCTGATCCCCAGCTGAGTAAATATTGATTCTGAAAAGTTTATACAAAAGTTGTACAAACTATCTCTTATACAAAAACATTTCCAGGGGCCAGTGCAACACTATTGTAAGTGCCAATAAATATATAGGGACTTACAACAGTATTGCACTGACCCTTCGAATTTAAATTTTATTCACCTAGTGGGTAGCTGTACATCAAATGTCACGGTTGGACTGGTATTACTACTTAGGCGACCAGCAGCCACAAAATAACTGGATACACAATACAGTCAATCTACCAACTTATTCCCAGAGAAATTTGAAGAGAAATGGAAAGTTATGGAAAAAGAGCTTATTAATATTAATTCTCTCCAGTTACAGCCATATTTTCACAAAGCAAGTCTCATACATAAATATTGACGTGATGACCACCAGACAACAGGGAGAAATGAAAATCAAAATCGGCTCATCCAAACTCTGTATTGTGGTTATTCATTGAAATTGTCTGGACAAGACAATTCCAATGAGTACCAACAATATAGTGATATAATCCCTACAGAATGAAAATTCAAATTCCTGGAAATGACATCCCTCCCTGTATCTGGAGCCTCGTATGTGGGCAAAACAAGAGGGCATATCTATATATGTCTTTATTTTCTGGCATTACTGCCATCTTAAATATCCTGGGTAACTACTCTAATGTGACCTCAATTATTTCACAAATGATGAAGCACCTAGCAATGGACTCCTGGTATTTCTCACACCAGCAAGGGTCCAGATAAGAGGGGGTAAAGCCAGTCTTAAACCTCTATGCCTCAATAAAACCCTATGTTGCGGGTACTAATTTGAATCGTCTTGCTATCAACTGTAGCAACCGGGCTACTGCTATAGCCTCCTTATATAGAGAGGTCAGGATAAGACAGTTGTAAGTGCCTACAAATATCTTGACACTTACAAGCCTTGATCTATTTGGATCAATGAGGTTTTACACAACTTTCAACAAATCTTTCAGTCACATTGTGATGGCAGTTTTCCTTATATTTCCTACACATATAATATTAAGAATTTTTTCCATACTTGATAATGTTTATAAAAGACCTATTGCAATAATTCTATAAATACAGTTATGCCCCCTCATATGGCCCCCCAGTCATAAACAAATGAATGTCCCCTAAACTCTGATCTTAAACAAAACAAAACAAAACAAATACACATAATGTTATAATGAATGATAATGGAGGTGAAAACGTCTCTCATTCAGTATGGAAAACCAATCATGTTATGGCATACTCAATATTAGGTTACATGTTATTTTTATTTTCTATTGATTTGCTTCAATCCCTTTTATTAAAATTATCAATTGGATTTGACAAAAATCAAGATTTTAAATACCATGAAAAAAAGTTTGGAACAAACATTATTGGAAATAAAGAAATAGCTGGTTGCAATTAGTTTCATTTTCTTCCATGTTGATTATTTTTCCAAAAGCCAAAGATTTTTAAAATTTCATGAAAGTAAAATTATTGTCTTAAATTTTCATGAATTTGGACCAGTTGTACATAACTCTGCTGCATTTAGTATTTTAAATAAGTATTTTGGTCGACCTACACTTCATTAAGCTATAGTTACAACATTTTGTTATTCTAAAGACTATTATTTCATTGTATGGTCAGTTGTGTATGGCTACTCAAAATTCACAGTAAAATCAATTCTAACATTTGATTAATTTATAGTGTTCAAAAGTGATTGTTTTAACTGACAATGACCATAAAATGAATAATACCGTATTTCCTCTAAAAGTTGCACCCCTACATTCTTTACTAAGAAAACCCACTTCAAATGCCTAAATTTTAGGAACTTTTTGAGACTTCTACTCTAATTTAAGATGAATTTCCCTCTAAACAATCATGCTCTAAACAATCATTTACATGATTGTTTAGAGGAAATTCACCTAAAATTAAAGGGAAAAGGGCATATAAGACATATATCTTAATTATTTTTTAAATCAGAAAATGTCTACTAAATAAAAAGCTCCCTGACCATGTTATGTATAGCTCCCAGGAGCGTTTAGAAGGAGAAATACAGTATAAACATTACCAGAGTATGGTACTAGAAGAGTTCCCAAACCTTGGTATATATACAGAAAACAAATATGTCATAATGTCAAGGTTTTCACATAAATAAAGTTGGCACCAATACAGAAAAGGTTTCCATACACAACACTCATACATTCTCAATACAGAGGCAGGGAAGTATGTATTTTAACCCTTGTCATGCTGATCCCGGAATATTCCTGCTTTGGAAGGAGGTTTGGACAAAGATCAGGCTGCACATATGTGCAGTCTGATCTTAGTCTATACCACCAGATTTGCTTTTTTTAAAGCAAAGTTTCAAAATTATATTTTCAAAATCAAATGCTGACTCACAATTAGGATATCAAAGCTTTCAGCACTTTGATTTTAATAGAATTTTGGCAAGGTTTTTTATACAGCATGACAAGGTTTAAGCTAGTATCCTAAGTATGTATTTCAAGCCAGTTTCCTACTTGGAACAGCATTATCAGACAGCATGGATAAAGATAAAACTGTAATTATCATATGCAGGCTGATCTGAGCTTATGATGAATCGGATGATTACCAACAGTAGTTACTACCAATACAGATTGTTTCTTAGATAAGTCTGAGAAAGGGTTCTCAAACTCACAAAAAGAATTCAATGAAAGTATAGGAAATAAAGGCTGATAAGATGAGCCTTGTATTCAAGATGAAAGCCTTTGTGAAGCATTTGGGAAAGGTTATCCTGCTCTGCACCTTCCGTGTGCAGTTGTCTAAAATCAAGTTCACACTGTCCCCTGATCAAAGGTTATGTTATGTTATGTTATGCATGAGTGCTCACTTGCAAAGACAAAACTTCTAAATGTTTACAAAGGTATTTGCATCCTGAATCCAGGGTTGGCTAAAAGTTTGTTGTTAAGGTATTGGACCCATAATAGTTCTACAACATTTCGGAACTCATGGTCTTTCACAATGTTGACTGGTGTTTCCTAATGAAAATCATTAGGAAACCTCGGCTAACACTGTAAAAGTTCATTACTTCTAAAACGTTGTGGAATTTTGACTGTGCCACTACCTTAAATAATTTTCCAACCTAAGATTTTTTTCAATTTAAATTGTGTGGGAATCGACAAATTAGGAAGGCATTGCATACTACTAATGAAAACATGTGCTTTAATGTTATGACAAACACTTTTTGCAGAGAGAATAAAAAATTAACTAAGAAAATGGCCTTTCTTATTTTACCCTTGTCATTCTATATTAAATATTCGATTCAAATTCAGTCAGATACATAATTTTGTTTAAATCATTTCAAATTTTGTATGTTTGTTGACAATAATTAGAATTCTTGTTTATAAACGAGAAGACCAAAATCTAAAACACAACTTTTTTTACTGAAACAACTTTGCAATATGTCTCACAGGTCATAAAGTTTATTTATATGGAATTGGAACACTACAACAGTATTTCAGTTTTGTGTGCAACCACTGGTTAAACTTGGCGACTTATCATATTTAACACAGGTAAATGTTCTGGAAAATGAAGTAATAGGTTTCTAAGAATGTTTCCTTTGCCCATAATTTCTTACCAATTATAATCTAAAATACCGTAATATTTCTTCCCTACAAATCATTACAAGCAACTTATTTCAAGCTAGATAGGTACAACACTGTTCCTCTGGTAACCGGAAAATAAACATTTCTAGCCTTAACCTCAAATAAAAGGAAGAAATATGAGGCTGTGTGTAGCATTTCCAACAATTTGACATGTGAGTAAGGGGCAAACATTCAACATTCTAGAAAGCTATGTCGTCCAAAAAGAATATTGCCTGAATGTCCCAAGACCTTATCTATTTACAAAGTGCACAGTAAAGACTTTGGTCAGACTAGCAGGGATCATTTAAAGGTACGACATCAAGAGATTCATTCATTTTTTCTGCAAGAAATCTCATTGAAACTGGTTAAATAAGAGAAATATCTAAAAGCACAATGAAATTTTAAGAAAGATTTGGTAAAATTTCTCACCAGAAATTCTTAATTTCTCATTAGATTCGGCTAAATTAGATCTTTTTGCTCATTTTATTCTGAACCAGAATTATCCCTGCTATAGAAATATTGGCATTTAGAATAGTTTTGCACCCATGAAATTCAAAATTGTTGGAAATTTGATGCATTAGCTCAATTAACACCTAACTCCCTGTCAACGATACTTTGGCTTCTTTTATGGAATTTCTCAACAATTCACACTTCCTACATATATGTAACAATTACACACCCAATTAACACTACACACTTGCCAACAAACAATTCAAAATAACAAGAGTTTAACGTCTCATATCACACAATGATCGATGCGGCTCGATATATATTCTGTTTGTTCAACAAATTAATGTGATTTCTGATCTATGAAAGCAATGCATTATTACATCATATCGAAAACAAATTAGTTAACTAAATAAGTTCCTATAAACCCCAAACTGAAGACAAAAAAAATCCACGTTGCTATGGAAACTACTGTTCTCCAAACAGTCCTTGACCTTGACCTCAGTGTCATGTGATCAATCCTGGTGAACTTTGACATAGTCAGGGTCTGAAAATAGAAGACAAAATTCATTGGTTTGATAAAAAATATTACTACCCCTAATCCTGCTTTTTAAATTTTGTTTCAAACAAATTGCCAATTTGGGTCATTATGATCTGGCTTGCTCAAATCTATCCAACTACAACTAAGTACAAAGCAGGCAGTGTAGGCTGGGATCAGACTGCACATCTGTGCTGGCTGATCTTAGCCTTTACAGTCTGCCAAAGATTAGATAACAGCTGGAATGTACCCAAAATAATTTGAAAAGAGTTAAAACATAAACCCACAAAACTTCAACCTTTAAAAATCTTGCAACTAGAACTTATTCTTTCCTCAACACTGTTTCCTCTAACATCTCATTCTCTTAGTACTTTTTTCTGAAACCAAGCTTTAATTGGATTGTTATGTGCAACATTTTATTTCCCCATTTTGGGCCCGTCCGAAATTCTTTCATCAAGAAATGGGCTGACAACAATTTGTTCAGGCTGTTTTTTATCTATGATTGTTTTACTGGTAAATGCTATAATTATTGTTGCAAATGCTTCCAAAAAATGAAGATTACAATATTTTCAAGCAAAAAGGATTATCTGAAATTTGCAGGTTGATAAAGAGCTCACATCTTTAACTTATGTGTATTATGGTAAAATGAGTACCAAAGATTGAGAAAATACACAAATGATATAAGGTAATTCTTTTTTCGTCTTTTGACCTTAATGATTGACCTTGACCCTGTCAGATGACCTTGACCTCCAACTATGTGGGTTGATGACAGGGACCTTGATGCCAAATAAGAGTTCCTTAACTTAAATAGTGTATGGGTTATGAGAAAGTGGTTAGTTTTTCAGGTTAAATTTATCCCAGGCAAATAGACAGACGGACAGAGACAGACAGACAAACAATGTGCCTCTTTTCCATCAACGTGAGGGTATAAAAAGTTTCTATCCTGGACAGTCATCAAAGCCTAGACAGTTCATTTTTAAATCACAAATTTGCTGATAACACATGAAAGAAATGTATTTATAAATTAGCGCAAATAGAATTTTATTTTAAGAAACAAGAGGTGTTGACAGTACGAGAGGCTTTTCCTTTAGCAGGTTGAATTTTGGGATTGTCTTGCTTTCAATGAACATAGAATCATTGACCTTTCTCACACTGTTTCAAGGCATATACCTGCTTTACACAAACCTTCGGCAGACAGTATAGACTTAGATAAGTCTGCACACATGTGCAGACTGATCTTGACTTACACTGCCTGCTTTCTGCCTTCTACTTAATAAATACCTGAAATGCTTAGGCAAAACTGGTTGAAATTGGCCATTTGTTTGAAACAAAGTTAAAACTCATCAGGCTGAGTGTTAAAGGTATGAAAAGAAATACAGTAAATCAATAGGTATCATTCAATATAGAAGTTCCATGGTATTTACTATAATTAGTAAAGTCTTACTCAGAACCCAATATGTCCAGACTACATGTATAACTAAACATAGACCTTCATTTGATTGTATAAGATTCTTAGGTTACTTTCAGATAAATTTTCATTTTCAAGTATGTATTGAGATTCATGCTTGTAACTTTTCATTTTAATCCATACACTTATGAGTTCTCTTTTAAAAGCTCTGGTTGGAAACAAAAGTAAAGGTACTAATATTTACCTTTGGAGAAGTAACAATTAAATACTGCCCAAAAAAAAGTTTAGTCCTCTTACAAAATGTGGGGCACCTAACAATAGGTTCCTAGTGTTCCTCACACTACTTCTAGTCTTAAGCATCTTTTCAAATTTGAGTGATTAATCACACATTGGTGAAAGGCATAGAACTAAATCAAAGTATGTAAGCAAAGATCTAAAGGCATAGAACTAAATCAAAGTATGTAAGCCAAGATCAAAGAGGCAAAAAGGAACAATCTAAGTTGCTAACTTAAGAGCTCCAGCTGCAGCCATGTTGTTTAGTATATGCCTATATGACCCAAGATCCATTGGATAAAACACTTTTTGTTTGAAAATTTACTAGAACCATAATTCTATGACAGAGAAATGAAGGGTAAGAGCCAACCCTAGAATTAGTTTTTTCCAATACATTGTGATATCGATTGTTTCTAACAGGGTGCCATTTTCTTGGTTGAATGCGATAATGAACTCTCAAAGCTGTGGACAGCAGGAAATTATGATGTGAAAATTGTATTTCCTTGTCATACACCCTAGGTTGTGTGTACTCCATTGAATCATATTGATGGGATGGTACACATGAATACAAATAACCAAGTGTTCTGTTGAAAATGAATTGAAATAGACTTGTTTGATTGAATGGGGTTTAACACCACTTACATCTTTCGTTATTTTGCAGTGGCCAGAGCACCTAACAATGGATTCCTGGTATTTCTCACAACAGTACTACTATTACAACAATAGCCTCCAGCTGCTATGGGTTTTGAATGATAGTCCAACGAACCACCACTGTGCTATCACGGTAGCTCAAAAAATGAATTGAAATTATATCATTTTTAAATTTGAGCACTAGCAGAGGTACAGATAAGAGAGGGTAAAGCCAATCTGAACTCTTCGTTTCTCTACAAAACCCTATTTTGTGAGCACTCATTTTAATCGTCTCAACAAGACTATTCCAATGGGTACCAACAACCCAGCATTTGTGCTATAACAAGAGATGTTTGTAAAACATTTATGCTTCCCATAAAAGCAGATAAATAGCATATTATTTCTCAATCAACAACGGGCAATAACTCACAAAATATGATGAGTTGAGTTATGGTTCTTGTGCACTACACTTCTCAATGAGATATGTCCACTTGTGAAGTTTCATGATTCTACCTTGCAAACTTTTTGAGATTTTCTGGACAAAAAACTGTCTACAAATGGAATGACTGACAAGTGCTAAACTATATCCCCTCTTCCTGGAAAGGGGGGGGGGGGGGGCATAATTAGTGAAATACTGTGATCTATAATCCAAATTACTCATTCTATCTGTAGCTTTGCAATAGATTTTAGGCCAAGCCGTTTGCCAAAAAAAATTTTACAGCAGAAATTAAAATGAACAGCAAGGTAAGGATTAAAATCCAAGCTCTGTTGATATTATCTTAAGGTAGTAGACCTGTAATAGTTCCGCAACATTTTGGAACTTATGACCTTTCACAATGTTGACCGAGGTTTCCTAATGAAAATCATTAGGAAACCTCGGTCAACACTGTTAAAAGTTCATTATTTCTTACACGTTGCGAAACTATTACCGGTCCACTACCTTTAGGTAGAAAGCAACAATAAATTTACCCACCTTTTTCTTGCAAGTTCAGGGTCCTCTCCCATTCTGAAAGATAAGAAAAAAAATCTTTTATAGAACAAAACAAATATTATTATTGCTAATTTTTTGGTAAGTTTTGCAGGTAACAGACCATAAGATAGAAGTATACTGGTCAGAGACCAATTCTTGCCAAGTACAAGTTCTAGCCAACCACCCTGGTTCACGGTAAAAACGGAAAGGAAAACCTTCTAAATTACAAATTATGTTAACAGCAACTTCTTTTATTCAGAAAATAATTTGTTGTAAATGAATGTTGTGTCATTACTGTGAAAATGGTCTGCTGGCAAGAACTGGTACTTGGCGAGAATTGGTCTCCAACCAGTAAAGGTGCAACATAAACCCTGATCTTACCAAGAAGGGTCAACAAAATAGTCACCTGTGATGCAAATCATGCAATCATACTTTCAAGAACCCTGAACCATTAATACTGATTTTAATATTCATCTTGGTACAACAAATAACAGTTTTGATCACTCTGCACAAAAGGGTTGTAAATGCCTATAAGTTTATAGGTAGTTACAACTTTTTTGCACTGAGCAATGGAACTGTAAGCCAAGCATTAGAGTACAATGAGGATAACAGTTCCAATATATGATTTAACCTAGGTTTGTCGACAGCCTTTAAATTGATACAAAACAAAGTTGAGTAGCTCTCCCCATAATTGAAATAGGAAACTGTAGTTTGACCAGGAATTGTCAATTCTATGTATGTACTCTGGTACAAATAGAAGGCATATAGTGCTGGCAGTGCTATCAGACGCCTCTACACGGTCAGAAACCAGTTAACATTGAGGGATTGGTTTTCAAATATCACATCAAAATACACACTCCCCTGAATTTTGATCAAGGTAATGGAACTGAAATAGTTCCCAAACCTTTTGGAAGTAGGGAACTTTAACCCTTGTCATGCTGAACCCACAATACTCCTGTTTTGACAGGAGGTATAGACAAAGTTCAGCCTGCATCTGTGGGCAGTCTGATCCTAGTCAACACCACCCGTCTGTCCCCTTTCAAGGCAGAGTTGTTAATGAATTTGGTCAAAAAGAAAGATTATCCACACCCTTGGATTTTTGGACTTTCAATACTTTGATATGAGAGCAATTCTGAAAGAGGATTTCATGACAAGGGTTTACAGCGTTAACCCAGGTTTCCTGGTGATTTCATTAAGAAACCTTGTTTAAGATCATGAGTTCCAAAATTTTGCAGAACTATTAAGGGTCTACCACCATAAGAAATGTCTTAAGCATTATTGATAATTAAAAGATGAAATATAAAAGTTCAAGATAATATATTTTTTTCCATATCTTGTTATGATTTTTTTCTCATTGTTTAATTGCTATATAAGTTCTGTTTTGGATTTGTATAAGTCAGTTGGCAAAACTGGTTTCTACAGTCTTTCAGTTGTATCACTTAGGAGTTCACTGACAAGCCCTGAAATCAGGATGATAAACCAGTACAAACTGTTTGCAAATTATACCCCACTTAGCACACAAATACATGTGCAAAACGAAATAAAATGTGCAAATAATTGCACTGTTTTGTCATCCTCAATTCAGGGCAGGCACGTCCCTATTAGCCTTAAGGTTTTGTACAGACAGGTCAAAACAAACATTGCAGAATTAAAACCAAACTGATCCTCAAAGAGCAGTTACATCAGGGTCTAAACATTTGCCTTTTACTTCACCAAGCCAGGGGTGTGGGATACCCATGCCGAACTTGTCCCACACTGGCTTTTCTACTTGCGGACAACGTCACAAGTATATTTTTCTAGGCCACTTGTCCATGGACAAATAAATACCAGAGCAAACCTTGTAGCAGTATAAAAATGATCTAGGAGAAAGTCATCCTATTGTTTGTATCATAGGGGAGAAAACATTGTCTTTAATGAAGAAAATGCTGGGTTAAAAGCAATGTTTTCTCAATATTTTTATTAACATATTTTTTTTGTAGGCAAGTTCATTTTGATCCTGGACAAGTATGAAAACACTTACTAGTCCATCGACAAGTGAAAAAAGGCGTATTTCCACACCCCTGACTAAGCTTCATTTGGTTGTAATAACATTTTTCCTTTCCACTTTTTTTTCTTTAATGAATAATTTCCCCTCTAACAACAGTTTTCTTCAGTGTTAAGAAATTAAATAAGGAAGTTTAGATAATATAAAAAATTTCATACCTCGGTTGAGATAAGTTGCTGCCTCAGCCAAGTAAAAGCTGTTCTTAGACTCTGTTTTCATAAGAAAATTGATGAACCCACAATAACTTGTTGGGCCGTTAGTTGAACTTGGGCCAAGAACATCTTTTTTGAGAGTAGCTACATTTTCTCCGTAGTAAATTCCTTCAACATGTGGACCTTGTACTCTTGGTGGTTCATCCTTCAAGTTACTCCTTTCTGTTGCTACAGGTATGATTTCATGTTCTATTTCACCCACAGTAACATTATGAAGACCTTCTTTTACTACCATAGCATTTTGTCCCTGAGCTGGGGAAACCAAACCATTCTTCAAATGCACTACTTTTAATGGCATCTTTTCACTTTGTTCATTAATATCAGCAATTAATTCCTTATTAATATTATCAATGCCACTTGAGGTTTCTTTAATTAACTCACTAGTAGTTTCTATCACATTATGATTGGAAGATTGACCTAGGTTAGAGTCATTATCAAATGTAATGTTAGCACAGCTAACTGTTTGAACAATGTTTTTAAATTCTTGATCAGAAATATTGAAATTTAATTCTGATTTGCTACTAGGTAAATTGTCTGAAGGTCTAACTACATTTGTCAATTCTTCAAATTGACTATTTGTAGGACTATCATTACAAACTAATGAATCTAATTCAAAACCGAAAGATATATCTAAACTAGAAGGTTTTTCTTCCAAGCGTTTATCATAAAAAATCACAGACTTGTGTTTTCTATTATTATTACCACCATTTTTAGTCTTTTGACTTTCAGTCTTATTGGCAACCAAGCCACTGGGTTTCTCAGTTGCTTGATTAGATAAATGACCCTTATGTTCATTCTCAAAAGCTTTTACTTTGGTGTTTACCGAGTTTGATAAGCCTTCCCTAACTTGATATGAATGATCAATGTGCACAACAGAATTATCTTGAATGTTTTCTGTTCTTGATGATGATAATGGTTGACTATGTGTACTCATTATGAATGAAGTGCTGACTTTGGCCTCATTAACATTTTCTTTAACCTCATTTACTGTTATTCCTTCAATTATATTTTCATCAATATTTATCTCACTTTCTTTGTTTTTGACCACATTTTCACTTTTTATCCATTGATTATGGGGAGCACTTTCTTTATTAACTAAATCACTGACTAAATTTTTGCTAGGACCAATTTCTTTAAGGTTTTCTTGACTACCAGTTTTGACAGACATACTAACAGAACTGTTGGGTGTTTGATTTGCACTTATACCAACACCTTCAGGACTAGATCCTATTGAATGTCTTCGCTCTCGTGCATTACCTTTCCAGACAGTTATTTTTGGATCACTAGATTCGTTTCCAGCACCTATTATAGAACCTTGTTTCTGAACAGACACCCCAGCTGCCATCTTTGCATAAGACATATTTATCCTGGGAGAATGTATTGTATCTATTGTGTTACTAGCTTTGGTGGCTGGGAGGGATTTCACTGATTCTCTATCACAATCGTCCTGCGATTTCAAATCAGAAGGAATTTGAACATCACCTGTGGAATTCCTACGGCCATCATTATATGATTGCCTTCCTTTCCCGCTACACAATGCAGGAAAAGCTGATGGACTTAAATCTCTAGTTCGTACATCATTGTCACTATGTAAAGAATATTTATTACTACCCGGAGATGGCAGCTTATTGTTCATGTGAGAATTGAATCTACTTTTATCCTCGTAGCGCTTTCCATATTTATTCCCATTGCTTAAGAAATTATTTTGTTGATATGGCTGAGAAACCTCCTTGGCAGGTTTCTTCTTTTTCTTACCGACCACCTGAAACTCGTCTTCTTTGGGAACCTCAGGAACATCTAAATCAGTAAATATGAACCTAGAATTGTCTAAATTACTATCAAGAATGTGAGAAATCAGTGGTTCATCTTGTAACAACTCATTAGTATGAACTTCATTTTCTATCTTAGCACTTGGACTTGTAGGTTTTGATTTCTTATTCTTATTATTTTTCTGTTTAACACTATTGGCCGAACTACTTGTATCCATTTTGAGTGAACTGTCTGATTTTGATGCAGACATCTCACTTTTATCTGATTTTGTAGTTTTTGTTGCCTTTTCACTAGCTTTTTTCTGTTTAGTTTCTGTTGTTGTACTATCACTTGCGGCAACTCTTTTATTGTTAGTTTTAGGAACTTCTTTATCTTTGACGCTTTCCTTACAATGCACGGCTTTACTTGATGAATTGGGTATGTGATGATTGGATGTAATGGAATCTGAAACTACTAACTTTTTATAAATATCGTCTTTGAGCAAGGATTTGGGTAATTTCTCTTTTTTGGCATAACTTATATCATTATCACCATTTTCAATGGAAGCATTTTCCTCAGTTTTACCACTTAAATTTCCCATATTGTCACAGCCAAGCTGCTGGTCGAGTTTGGCTGTTTGAGCAGAGTTATCCCCCTTATTATCTGCCTCGTCTATAGAGGGCGTTGGTGATTTTTGTTTCTTGTCTTTATTTTTCTTATTCTGTTTTTGTGGTTTGCTTGGAATGTCTTCAGTAATGGAAGGTGATTGTTTTTTGGATTTTTTATGAGACACATTTTGACCATCAATAAATTCAACTAAGTCTTCGATAGCCAGTTTATCACCGACATAATTTTGAACATCCTGCGACTTTTGCACTATTTCTTTATTCTTATTTCCCCTTTTTTTCCTATGTCTATCGATCCTACTCGCAGTTTCGTCATCTTTGTGATATGAAGATTGTTCAAAAGGTCTGTACTGAACTGTTCCATACTGGGTAAAGTTTTGATAGCTGACTGTTGTTCCTTCCGAGTTGGAAGGTGATTCTCTCATTTGTTTATAAGCTTCAATGTCTCTTGAGTTTATCGGGTTACCGTTTTGATCTGTGCCTGCCTCATCTGAAACGAGAAAGAAATGCTTAGTTTGGAAATTACTTTATACTGAAAGACTTGGACTTTGAGAACATGGTATTTTTTCAGATTAAAAATAACCCTGCCAAGTGCTTGATTTAAACAAGTGGTATTTTGTTTCTAGAAATTTTAATCACACTGGGTCTAGATTTTCACACAAAAACTCAGTAGAAAGGAGGCAGTGGAGGTTAAGATCAGGCTGTAAGACTGTGCAGACTAATCGAAGTCTATATTGCCTAGCAAATCTTTGTGTACAGCAGCAAAATGTCATGAAAAGCAAAATGTTTCACGAACTTAGTCCCTATTTATCCATATGAAGTTTACAAAGTCCATTTGAACAACTTTTCAGTTAGAGATACATGTATAACTTTGACAACAACATTCATAACAAGACCCTAAAAGGTAGAAAGGAATCAATATAAGTCACATCTAGCAAGAAATGTTCATAAAACATAGATGTCCCAAAATCTAACAATTTCACCAGTTGCATCTCACTTAAATCAACTCTTAACCCTTGTCATGCTGAATAAAAATCTTTGCAAAATGAAATGAAAAATCAAAGTGCTAAAAGCACTGGAAGTTACCAAAAGTGAGTGAGTATTAATTTCGGAAATGCATTGTTTTACACCTATGATATTTAGGTGGTATGACCTTAGATCAGTCTGCACATATGTGCAGGCTGAACTTTGTCTATACCTCCTGTCAAAGCAGGAATATTCCATGTTCAGCATCAGAAGGGTTAACAAAGATGAATGATCATCAATTTAATGTTACAGGTCTGAACCAGTTGCATCTCTTTGAATGAGTGCCATGAGTGAGTTATGAGTGAAATTAAAGGGAGGTAATCCAAAATCACAAATATTGTTCAAGATTAACAAAATTAGCATATTGATTACCACCGTTTATTAAAAATATGCATACAAATTCTATAAAAAAGCTTCCTATTTCTTCAAGAACCAATCAGCCTCTTGTGAACAAACTACTGAGTTTTTCTTCCAATATAAATTTTAAATGATGTGTTGGTTTTATCTTTTTTAGTCATTTTGAATCGTTTTTTAATGGTTTGAGTGTTTGGAATGAATGAAAGGAGCACTGAGTGAGCAATTTAGAATGGTTTTGATTGAAATGAATGTCAAATTCATGATGTAACTAGCTGTATGATCATCAATTTGAAGCTTGAACATATACATAAAGCCCTACATAGGGTTCTGATGGTTCATTGCAAAGCTGTTGAATGTGCCAAAGGCTATAGATCAACTTACGATAGTATAGCCTTTGTTTTTAATTTGAAACATTATAACATACTATTTTTAGGCCACACCACATTACCTTTCCCCAAAACTTGACAGTAACGCTAATTCCATAGACTGACTAAATGATATTACCTATACAACACCTATATAATCTGGAATAGAGATCTACATGCCAGACTCCTAGCAAGGCAAAAACAATCATTCTTCATAACATTCCCTCCCTCTATCTTTTGTATTTTTTATCTTATTGTCAGAGTTCCAGTGGTGATAACAATAAAACTTGGGTCCCTTCACAATGATTCGTTTGCTCCTATTGGGTTTGATACCTCTTTTAATAGTACTTTAGTTATATTGAAACGGCTGGTGATTTGTTTGAATGGGGTTTTACGCGGCTTTCAACAACTTTTCAGTTATATCGCGGCAGCTGGAGAACCTAACAATGAATGCCTGGTATTTCACACACCAGTACTACCATTACATCTTTTCCTAGCCTCCAGCTGCTGTCCCACAAAGGTCTACGATTTAATTTGACCCGAGAAATGGCTGGTGAAATTATCCATGGCTTCTTGTTTTTTACCCTCATACAGTACATCCACAATATTTCATATGAGCCACCTGCTGCCCTATGCAACCCACTTAAGTGAACTACTTATCCTTCACTTATTAGTGTGAGACAATTGACATGTCACATTACTTTTGGCAATTGTTGAACAGAGGTGCAGATAAGAGGCTGTAAAGCCAGTTTGCAATCTTTGTTTCTGAATGAAAACTCCTTACTGTGGGTACTCACTGGAATCGTCTTGACAAGACGATTCCAGTGAGTACCCACAATATAGAACTTGTGAAAGTTTTTTTTGAAATATTTCAATTTGGAATCCAAAATACCGGACCCTCTATGTGTAGCTCTGGTTGAAAAAGTTGTAGTTACATGGTTTAGGCCACCCTTCAACAATTTGTATCATGTCCAAGACCATATATCTAGATTAATTTAAGATCATTTCATTTTCACGTTGATGTCTCCATAATTAAGTCAGATGGAGGAAGAGTTATACGCAGAAGGTAAAATCTGAGGGCAGAGCCTGAGGATTTTGCTTTGCATTTTATTTCTTAACATTTCATATATCATCATGTGTAAAACACATAAGAATTTTGAATAAAGTTGTATGTAATTTCTTCTTATTTCATATATGCATCTTACACAATATTGTACTGTAATTTAAGATAAATGACAGTTCTAATATCCGACTGCCTTGGTATTTCTTTAACCAGTACTTCCACACTTAATAGTCAGCCCCAGTTAACACACAGCTGAAGAATTTGAAGTAGAGAGTGAATCAAACCACTGTCTCTCTCAGAAACACGAAAATATCAGGATTGAGTGTTCCAGAGTGACTCCATAATAGCTATCTTTGCCAAACTACCTTTAGATAAAGGCTATCTTTACCATACAACCTTTTGATGACAAGACTTTCTTTACATAACTACCTTTAGATGGCAAGGCTATCTTTACCAAACTACATTTAGATAACAAGGCTATCTTATCCAAACTACCTTTAGATGACAAGGCTATCTTTACCAAATTACCTTTAGATGACAAGGCTATCTTATCCAAACTACCTGTTGATTAAAAAGGCTATCTTTACCAAACTACCTTAAGACAAGGCTATCTTTACCATACTACCTTTTGTTGTCAAGGCTATCTTTACCAAACTAAATTTATATGTCAAGGCTATCTTTTCCATACAAAATATTGATGACAAGGCTATCTTTAACAAACAACCTTAAGATGACAAGGCTATCTTTACCAAACAACCTTAAGAGGACAATGCTATCTTTACCAAACTACCTTTTGAAAGGCTATCTTAACGATACTACCTTTTGATGACAAGGCTATCTTTACCAAACTATCTTTTGAAAAGGCTATCTTAACCATACTTCATTTTGATGACAAGGCTACCTTTTCCAAACTTCCTTTAGATGACAAGGCTTTCTTAACCAAACTATCTTTTGATGACAAGGCTAACTTTACTAACTACCTTTAGATGACAAGGCTTTCTTTACCAAACTATCTTTTGATGACAAGGCTGCTTTTACCATTCTACTTTTAGATGACAAGGCTATCTTTACCATTCTACATTTTGATGACAAGGCTATCTTTACCATACCACCTTTAGATGCCAAGGCTATCTTTACCAAACTACCTTTAGATGACAAGGCTTTCTTTACCAAACTATCTTTTGATGATAAGGCTAACTTTACCATACTACCTTTAGATGACAAGGCTATCTTTACCATTCTACATTTTGATGTCAAGGCTTTCTTTACCAAAGTACCTTTAGATGTAAATGCTATCTTTACCAAACAACCTTAAGATGACAAGGCTATCTTAAACAAACTACCTTTAGATGACATGGATATCTTTACCAAATTACCTTTAATAATAAAGGCTATCTTTACCATTCTACCCTTAGATGACAAGGCTATCTTAACCAAACTACCTTTAGACAAGGCTATCTTTATCACACTACCTTTTGATGTCAAGGCTTTCTTTTCCAAACTACATTTTGATGACAAGGCTATCTTTACCATACAACCTTTTGATGACAATGCTATCTTACCATACTATCTTTAGATGACAAGGCTAACTTTACCAAACAACCTTTAGATGACAAGGCTATCTTAACCAAACTACCTTTAGAAGACAAGGCTATCTTTACCAAATTACCTTAAATAATAAAGGCTATCTTTACCATTCTACCATTAGATGACAAGGCCATCTTAATCAAACTACCTTTAGACAAGGCTATCTTTACCACACTACCTTTTGATGTCAAGGCTTTCTTTTCCAAACTACATTTTGATGACAAGGCTTTCTTTACCATACAACCTTTTGATGACAATGCTATCTTACCATACTATCTTTAGATGACAAGGCTAACTTTACCATACTACCTTTAGATGACAAGGCTTACTTTACTAACAACCTTTAGATGACAAGGCTATCATTACCAAACTACCCTTTGATGACAAGGCTGTCTTTACCAAATTACCTTTGGATGACAAGGCTGTCTTTACCAAATTACCATTGGATGACAAGGCTGTCTTTACCAAACTACCTTTAGATGACATTTTACCAAACTATCCTTAGTTGATAAGGCTATCTCTACCAAACTTTATGAACCTCTTCAATCAATCATACTATAACAAAAATTTTGAGGTCAACCTTTTTTGGGCACTTTGTTTATTTGTTTTATTGGGTATTTAGGTCACTTTATCAATCAGCCATATCGACAAGGCTGGAGCGCCTCACAATATATTCTTTGTCTTTTCCACACCAGTACTACCATTTAACCATTTCCTACCTTCCAGCTGATATCCCACATCAGTCTAGTCAGAAAGAGCAAGTGCCCCTGTCCAGGATCAAACAAGCTGCCCAGGATCAAACCTGAGACATTAAGATTTACTGTCTCAGTTGTACTACCACTACGATATTACAGCAGTTCTTTTTTCATTTAAAGTGTTGAGTTCAAATTTATTTGTATATCTTAATCTATTCATCAGACAGGTACATACATATATTACATTTCTGTACTAAATTTTAAACCTAATTTACCTTTTGAGGTGAAAAATAACCTTTTGATTGACAAATACTTCTGCTTTTCACCTACACCTTGATGATAAATGAGCCTGTGCGTGATATTTCCAAAAATTTCAAATGTGCACAATGGTGATAAATGAGCCTGTGCGTGATATTTCCAACAATTTCAAATGTGTACAAAGCAAAGACTCTGGCCAGTCTCCTTATCCGTCAATATTTCTTAACTTAATGAAACCCAATCTATAACCTCAAATTATACTTTGGGTCTGTACAAAACTATTTTGAGTACCAATTAAATGATATAAAGCCATGGAGTCCGCCCTCTCCCTCCCCCCAGCAAATCATCTGAAACCTCAACACATGGCTCATCATCATGTAGCAGGCAAGATCAGATCGCACATGTCTGTTCATTGCTCAAGATTTACACTTTGACTTACTCATCATGATAGTGTAATTTTTGTGTTAATTTCAGGTCATTGTAAGCCCTGTGTAAGTGTCTAAATATTGTGCAGGACTTAAAACAGTATTTCAATTAACCCTAGTAATCTACATAATACAAAGTCCTCTCAAAATGTGATAAGCTAAACAGTATCTGTAACCTTTTCACACCGTGACATATTTTCTTTGGTTACATTTGCTTTAGGCTGAATACTTAAGTTCATCCCAGAATAAACTTATTTTTGGCAGGTAGTAAACACAATAGTCTGCATGTACTTACACCTAGTCTGATCTTAGTCTACACACCCTGTTGGTCTTTTTTTAATTCAGTGATACAGTATCTTAAACATTGATTTCAAACAGAAACAATTGACAATCATCAGTATTCCAATGTTTTCATTCCTTTGATTTCAATACATTTTTTTTTTAAGATTCACCATGGTATTAAAGTTAAAGAAGGTTGAAAATTTTCAACAGTTTGACAAATATCAATTCTGAATAATACCAAAAAAAAGCTTCAATTTCTTGTATCAGATAACAGTCCAATCCATATCCACAAATCTCAATATATCCTAATAAAACTTAAATCAATTTGGTAAATACCATTTAAATCACTTCCATTCTATTTCAAACAGATAAAAAGTTAAACAGGAAAAGATGAGCCAGTCATTATGAAACGTCATGTGACAAACCAGTACACACACAGTCTCGCCCTTTTTTACCTTTTTCTATTTCAACGGCAGCAGGACCGTGACATTCCAACGGAGGATTCATTCATACCAAAACCAGTATTCTCCAATCTCTGATAAAACCACAGCCCACAAATAAGAGACAATATTCCTCATGGGATTTTTATGAGAAAAGACAGCTAAAATAACTCCGAAATGATCTTTTCATAAATTACACAGCATGGTCCAACAAACACACAGCTCTAAACCACAAATAAATGGTGGATAATATAGTAAATTCTGCAGCAAATATTTGTGTTCTTTATCATAGATATGTGTAAGAAAACATAGGTATACGACTATACACTGGCGTTACTGAGGCTGCCTTCTATGCTATAAGTAATCAATACCACATTGTGTGCGGTTACTTTTTTTCCCACCCTTTCTGCTCTGCAATTTTTGATAAAAAAATTGACCTTGAGGTTAACTCAAAGCTATTATCAATAGTATGGTTTGGTTTTAACTTGTAAATACTATATCACGGACCTTTTTTTGGGTGAGATATTGAGAGATTCTCTCATTTTCTGCCAGAAATCTCATTGAAACTGGCTTAATGAGAGAACTAGAAAGCCATGAATAGCTTGAGTCGCTCCACAGGCTTGAAATTCTTTTGATAACAAACTAAGTTTTGACCAGATTTTTAGATATTTTGGGTTCTTCTGATGTTGAAAATGATTTTCAAAGTTTCCACTATATAACATATAGAGAAATGACCTCCACCATTAAAAAGACATATTTTTCATCCTATGACAATATTTTTTGGCTGCATGATAATGGGTCACCCAAGAATCATACCAAAGAAGTTTGATTGTTATCCATCAGTTACATTCTGAGGACATGATTTTCAAAGTTTCCACTATAAAGCATTTTGAGAAATGACCTCAGCACATAAAATACATATTTTTCATCCGATCATATTTCTTTTTTTTTTGTAGACTGATAAAGGGTCACTCCAGAATCATTCCAGTGAAAATTGGTTGATATCCATGAATTAGATTCTGAGAAAATGATTTTCAAAGTTTCCACTCTATAACATATCCTCAGCCCATAATTTTTTTTTCATTCATCCAATCACAATTACTTTTGGTAGACTGAAAAAGTGTCACTCAAGGATCATTCCAGTGAAATTTGGTTGATATCATTCTGTTAAATTCTATGAAAAAGATTTTGAAAGTTTCCACTATATAACATATAGAATAAAAACTTCCACCCATAAAATACATATTTTTCATCTGATCACAATATTTTTTTTAAATACTTGTGAAGGATCGCCAAAGAATCATTCCAGTGAAATTTGGTTGATGTCAATTTGTTAGATTCTAAGAAAATAATTTTCAAAGTTTCCACTATATAACATATAGAGAAATGACCTGCGCCCATAAAATACATATTTTTCATCTGATCACATTTTTTTTTTATAGACTGATAAAGGGATACTCAAGGATCATTCCAGTGAAATTTGGTTGATATCCATCAATCAGTTTCTGAGAAAAGTCACCTATTACCATCACATATGGAAATAAGCCACGCCTACTATAGCCACGAATTAAATTCTTTGAAGGAATCTGATGAGAGAGTTATCCAAGGAACATTCCTGTGAAATTTGATTGGAATCCTTCCAGTACTTTATGAGAAGAAGATTTTTAAAGTAAAAGTTTATGGACGGAGGGACGGACTCACACATGGATGACGGACACCTTGCCATGACAATAGCTCGCTGGCCAAAAGGCCAGCGGAGGTAAAAACCCATAAAAGGAAATTGTCGTATCACCTACCTGTTGCAAGAATAAAATTAAGAATCCCATTCTCCTTAATTTTAAAGAGACGGCTAAATAATAGTTTTAAAAGGGTTTGGCATCTACTGAGACAAAGGTTTGGGTGCGTGCAAGCTCTGGCAACACTTCCAAAAATTGCCGTAGGTGTCTTTGATCCTCTGTTCACCCTCTGTTCCTCGTCCTTTACCTCGTTGAGAGACAAAGATATTTATTCAGTTTACCTTTTTTGGCCAGATTGGTACTCAGATTAAATTTTGTATAATTGAAACAAAAATCATTGCATGTCGGTAAATTCTGTCTTTTTAATTGTTTCTTAAAAATATCGTAATTTTGGATAAAAAATATAGTAACCATGTTTCGGACAAAAATATTCATTTTTCTGTTAGTGGGAGCCGTAGCTACGTCTGACCTGAAATCATGCATGCATTCTTTCTTTTACATCGGATTTAAAAACTATCTGTGATAATCAGTGTTTAAGATCAAAAACATAGAAGCAAAATAGAATTTATTCAAATCTGAGTAAATTATTTGTGACAACCATTGCAAACATTAAGATGACAAACATTTTTACGATCTTCAGTAAATTTCGTAAACGAATACCAGTACATCTATATAAAGAATCATGAATGGTCAGATTTTTTTTTTATGTATATGTTGAAAGTGTTGCATGATTTTATATTATTTGTTGGAATAATTGGGACGTTTACATTCGAGCAATTTTTCTCAAATTGGGGGATGGGTGTTTATTAGAGTCATAAACTTTTTCCAGCAGTGTTTTTGGGGACGGCAATTAATAGAAATTGGGCGATTATTAGAATAAATACGGTAAGTAGATTTTCATAATATTCGTAACACAGCTTTGGTCTACCAATAATGTTAAAGTTATCATTCCCCACCACCACCACCCCCAACCCACCCCTCTTTTCTGTCTGCGTAAACGGCAATACTGCAATATCTGGTAACAGAGCTGCGCCCAAGACTCAAAGCTCTTACCTTTTCATCTCTCAGATTACAGGTACACCACCCTAGCCCAAGTTTTGACACTAACCTGTATGAGTACCAGTGACTAAGGAGACCAGCAAACTTCCAATTATAGAAATAGAAGAGTCCAAGGTATAAGAAGGAGGTGCAAGGTTTGTACAGTCAAGGTATTATTGTGGAAAAGAAGAAATTGCTTGATACAAGCAATTTCTTATTTTCAACTATATTGGTACTACCTCTCCAATAATAAAATGGTTTTCTATCAAAATACCAAATAGATGCAAGCAAATGATACCTGCCAAAAATTAAGAATTGAACATGTCTTACATTTTGACAGAAAGATTGCAAACTAAAGACCTCCTGTCTAGAAAATGAGGAGTCTCAGACTCCTAGACTCAAATCCAGCCAGCCTACACACTCCTACAACGTAATATGAGCACAGAAATACTGTAAGTTACTCAAGCCTTGGTTTATCCTTGGGAATATTCATTCATACATTACCTAGAAGTCTGATCTAAACCTGCTGCTTGTCATATTCATGCAGCAATATTCATGCAGCAAATAAAGGTAAAGTTCAAATTTGAGAACTAGACATATAGAAGATAGATTAAAATTGTGACAAGACCATTATTATTCAGATACATAATCTGCCAACGACCTCAAATGCATCTACCTACTTTCCCTCAAAAGAACTCATCCTCTAAACACCACTGGTGATTATCACAATTACTTTAATTTATATCCTTAATTTCCTCTTAAGGATCAGTCAAATTCCTCATAATAGAAAGAAACTAGAGGCACTTGAGCATCTTATTTGTTCCACAACTCTAAATTTAATAGTCAAACCAGGTAACCCTGACGATATGTGCATCTCCTCTTTGTAGTGAAGCTATCCACAAAATTTCATCGAAAGCCAGTGACTCAATGGTTTCCAAGAAATAGCGCGGAAACATAACTTGGACAGACTGACAGGCAGATGGAAGGACGACAACATAAATATTCCCCCGTATATTTCATCGGCGGGGGATAACAATTATGATTGTCAAGAGGGCAATAAGAGAATAGTAACCAGAAAGACCTTCTTCCCCCTCTCCCACCCTACAGGTTTTCAAGGGACCCAGGTTTTGCTTGAGACCCCTAAATGAGTAGCTAGGACCCTTAAAACTATCTAATGTGAGTCCCTAGGACCCTCTGGGGTCCAACTTCAGAAAAGAATGAAAGACTAATTTAACAGTCTTCTTTTCTTTTCTTTTCTGAATCTGATCCCAAAGGTACATATCTATTAAATACTTGATTTGGCCGAGTTCATGGAAAAATTTAACATTTACATAAGAACATGAGGATAACTCAATCCCAGGGAATCCCAAACCTTTAGTAAGGACCCGGTGTGGCCCTAATTCATGAGTCTTTGGGATCCAAATTTTGTGATGGCACTCGAAAACCCTCACTCCACTCCCAGTATCAATCACTTCCTCTACATTTGTTACAATTGTATACTTTTTGAACTCAGAAACACAGCACAAATTCATAAATATTAAATGATTTAATCACAATCCAATAACATATTGATTAATTAAACATTTCTGTTAATCACTTAAAACCTGTATAAGAAAATTAAGTCTTCCCTTGCTAATAGCAGAAAAATCCTGTATTATAAAGCAAAACAAAGAGGCCAAAGAGGGCCTGTATCGCTCCACTGGCTTAAAAATGTCAAGATTTGAAAGGGAAATATTGAAAATAGAAGGTAATGAAAGTCACCAGCATTCAGAAGGAATTCCCACTTTTTCTAAGTTGAAAGTGAGTTATTAAGCAATGAACTTATTTTACTAATATGTAAAACTACAAGGAAAAAAACTATTTAGATATCAACTTAAAACAAGGGGACCAGAATGTTTCTTGAACAACTTTGGAAGAGGGTTACCCAAGGAACATTCTTGTAAAGTTTCAGTGAAATGGGCCCAATGGTTCAGGAGAGGATGTTGTTCGAAGATTTCGGGCTCAAAATAAGCCCGCCCTGCCATGCCCATATTTTGGAGTTAACCCAATTTCTTGAAGAACTTCAGAAGAGGGTCACCACCGGAACATTCTGGAAAAGTTACATTGAAATCCACTCAGTATTTCAGAAGGAAATGCTGTTCAAAACTTTTGGGGTCAAAATAAGCCCTGCCCTGCCACGCCCATATTTGGGGGTCAATCAAAATTTCTTGAACAACTTCAGAAGAGGGTCACCCAAGGAACATTCTGGTAAAATTTCATTCAAATCCACATAATGGTTGAGGAGGAGATGTCATTCAAAGATTTCGGGGTCAAAATAAGCCCAGCCCTGCCACATCCATATTTGGGGGTCACTCTATATTTCTTGAACAACTTTAGAAGAGGGTCACACAATGAACATTCTGGTAAAGTTTCACTGAAATCAGCCCAATGGTTCAGGAGATGTCATTCAAAGATTTTGGGATCAAAATAAGCCCCGCCCTGGAACCACCATATTTGGGAGTCAACCAAAATTTATTGAACATCTTTAGAAGAGTGTCACCAAAGGAACATTCTGGTAAAGTTTCATTGAAATCCAATGGTTCAGGAGGAGAAGATGCTTAAAGAAAAGTCTACGCACGCACACACAGATGGACAGACACACACAAGACGGACATCCCACCATGACAATAGCTCATGGCCTCTGGCCAGTGGAGCTAAAAATATCATTGCTGATTGTATGAATTTCCTATTTCATAATACCAAATCAAACTGCATTTGCCACACAAAGCTGAAGGTTTTAGTATCACATCCCCTGCAAAAAAGTTCGAGAACTGGTTCTTGAATATTCTAGAACATTAAATTGCAGCTCAAGAGCTTCTAAAACTATTCTTGTACCAGTTCTTGACCTTAGGTTCTCAAACCCTAATAAATTTGAATTCAAAAACTATTTCTAGAACTGGTTCAGGTACTAGAAGTTCAATAAGTTTTTCTAGAACCAGTTCTGGAATACATTTTGAAGTGGCCATTTGACTTTCAAACAGTTCTTGACCTTTTTTGCAGGATTATTATATTGTTGGCTCAGTACAAAACAGTTGTAACTGCCAATAATTATATATAGGCAGTTACAACTGTTTCTCGCTGAGCCATCAATATAATAGTATCAAAATGGGGTTCCAACTTCTGGACTCAATAGTTAGGCTATTAGGGCTCCTAACTTAAGAGGAGTCCCTGCTTAAAATGAAGACTTTTTTTCTTTAGCTATCCTCATGTTTTGCAGCAATATTGAATTTTCTATGGAATAAGCTAAACAAGGAATTTTGCTTTTTGTGCCATTAACTGAGGGATTTACTCACCAGGTCCTATGGACTTGCATCTGATACTTTTCCAAGTCCTAGCTACTCAGCTATGAGTCTAAGACTGGCAAAACCTTCATCCTTTAAAACCCTGTAATCTATTCCCTATTCTTATTTAAGCAGGAAGGACATGTTCCAGTTTAACTGATTAAAACAAGAGGATCAAAATGACCCTGGATGTCTCACATGTCATTGGGTTCTTTTCTATTTCTGAAAATGATCAAACTATTCTAGTTGAATACTATCTTGAACATTATTATGTGAATAATAATTAACATTTTTCTCAAGTCTAATAATATTCTGGAACAGCAATAATTTTTCACAAACAAAATTTTCACTAACTATTCTTTAAAAGGATCACCTTAGAAACTCTTAAACTAAGTTTTTCCCAATGGTTGATTATCAGTAATTAGACTATAAGATTGGGCTTTATACAATACAAGATGTGTTCGTAAAACACTCATGCCCGAAAATGGCAATTTTTCCCCAAAGTTTTACCTTGACTGTTGGTCTTGACATTAATTCATTCACATCATGTACCTTAATGCCAAATGTGGCATATTGAATCTAAAATACATTTGTAAGAAATTTAAGTTTACAAACAGACAGATTGACAGGCAGATGCATAGATAAACAGTCCTAAAACATGCCCAAATCTATGAATTCGGGGGGCATAATAAAAGCTCCCACTGTCGTTAGTACGTTATAAAGCTCCTGCAAGCATTAACTAGGAAAAAATTAAATCATTACAAGCAGAGATACATTTCTAAAAGAATTCTACTGACCTCGAGGTTTATTCCGTTTTACCAGATTATTGACTCGGGACCCAGGATCAAATAGTAATGGGAATTGTGGACCTAGAAACCTTATACCCTGTGGATAGGCCGAGAGATACATGTCTCAAACCCTAATCCAAATTGTGTCACTCTCACAGCTATCATTTATCCGCTCTGTTCACTGTCCACTGGATATTTAATTAATTCACAGTGAGTTGCATTGACCATTTTCTTAAGCATGATAACGCATTAATATGAATCTAGGCAGTAAGTCCTCATATATAATTGTTATCTGTGTGTATATGTCTTAAGTTTTAACCCTTCATTTAAACGAGTTCTGAATGAAATCCCTTAACTTTTTACAGTGTATGGTATTACTAATTAATTACAACAAGTAATATAAAACCTCTTTACTTCATATTTCTTAACATCCTGTCTGTCCCCAATATTTTACATTCTTAGCCCTTGTTATGCTGAACCTGGAATATTCCTCAGCCTTGTCATGCTGGACCCAGAAAATTTCTCACCATTGTCTTGCTGAACTCAGAACATTCCTGCTTTGGCAGGAGGTATAGACAAAGATCAGCCTGCACTTATGTGCAGTCTGATCTTTATCCAATACATCCTGTTGTCCTTTTTAACTAAGGCTTGAAAATTATATCAAAATATTACTAACTAACTTAGTGCATCCAGTGCTTTCAAAGTTGCAAAGGCTTTTGTTAAGCATGATAGGGTTTCATTTCCCTGTTCAAATGACCTTGAGTTTTCTTATCAAATGAAAAAAGATTCCCTCATGATATGTAATTATGAATCAGCGACTCATCACTGAGCATCCAAAACCTCTTAGCTACAGCTTTACTGAGTCAAGCGGTGTCTTATGCTATATCAATGCATGGGGGTTTTGTTTATTCCATTTAAGACCAAGTAAAAAAATTCAATAAGAGGTTGGAAAAGCAGGGCCTCAGCAACCTGGACTTACATCATATAGATGCAATTCTAAAAATGTCTAGATGTATTAAAGAAATCTTTACCCTTACCATGCTGAACTAGATTGTAGCAAAGCAGACAAATCCCCCCCCCCCTCCCTACAAGTAATTGTCAATAATGAAAAGCCATTTTCCATCAAAGTGCTATAACTTTGTCAAAAGTCGATAGATCATAACCAAAATATCACTTGCACATTTTTGCCTGATACTGATCACATCTGTAAAGTTTCAATGAAATCCATCCATTAGCTGCTGAGAAATTGAGCAGACAAGAAAATGCTACAGACAGACCGATGAACAGACCGACTGACAAGCTGACTCCTATAAAACTCCAAAACATAGTTTAGAGGGGTATGGTAAAACTTTGCTAAAATTGGTGGAGGAGATGGCGTTCAAAGATTTCAGGTTCAATATAAGCCCATTTTTATTGGCCAATCAAAATTTTGCAAACAATTTTTGAAAAGTGTCACCCAAGGAACATTCTGGTAAAGTTTCATTGAAATCGGCTGTGTGGTTTAGGAGAAGAAGAAGTTTTATAAGATTGATGTTGACAGACAACGGACAACACAAGCCGGACCATGGACTCATGGTGATCCTAAAGGCTCCCCTTGAGCATGTTGTGCTCAGGTGAGCTAAAAACAATGTTGACTACCCTTTAACACAAACATTAGGCAAACATTTCTTTTATCTATTTAGTACCATTCCAAGATTTGCCATTGTACTAACTTGTCCATGGACAAGTAGCCTTGAAAACCTTACTTGTCCTCAGGTAGAAAAGCCTCTGGATTCTACTTCAGGGACATGAATCAATACATGGGCAAAGGAGAAAACTAAGATCAATAGTGACTCCCAGGGATCAAAGTCTAACGGACTTTTTGGTCAAGAAGCCAACGTGTTATCTCCAAACCACCACAATTACCCCTCAGCAGGGAAATGACATAACTATTTTAACTTAGGGGTCCAGACTGCCAAAATTGAAAATTTAACATTAGAAATTTGGGCATTTTCCCAAAAAATCTAGGGATCAAGCCCAAAATCTAGGGGCCATTGACAACTGGGCACCTGCTAGTCAGTGTTTGTGTGTGTATTTCCATTTCCAGATTTGACGTCTCATCCTAAAGACAATTAGTATGTTAGTGTGCCAGCCCGGGTTTGAACCCAGGCCGTCAAACTTCAATGGTTTTGAAGTCGGGTGCTCAACCAACTGAGCTAATCAGGCTGACTAGTCAGTGTCTTTTTTACCAGCTAAGTGATGAGAATTGTAAGTCCTTCATATTCTGTCACTCTGCTCCCCCCACAACCCCACCATCTGACGGACATCAACAGTAAAGGGTTACTATACAGGTACATGTACTGAGCTACAGATAAAGGGAGTATTTTTGGATTCCAAATTAAATTATATCAACTATTCTTGCATAAATCCTATATTGTGGGTACTCATTGGAATCGTCTCTTAGACACAATTCAAATGAGTACCCACAACATAGGGTTTTAATGAGATATAAAGATTTTAGACTGGAAAAAACCCACGTATCCCTACCTCTGCAGGTATATAATCAGATAGGGAGACATTTGTACATGTCTGTATCCTGGTGTTTTACACATTCTATACATGGGAAGTTTTTATCTTTTCAACAAAATCTTCTCCTTCTCAACTATATTTGAAATGAAATATACATCATTTTAAATACTATATTGCAATAAATTCAAGTACAGTCAACTCCCGTTTGATCGACATCCGTTACATCGACATTTTCGTATACCGACACTAATTTGTTGGGAACGGATTTGCACAGTTTATTTTTCTCCCGTTACAACGGAATGCTCGTTTTCCGACATCGACACAAAATATTAGGGAACGAAAGTGCAAAATCCCTATATGTTATTATTCAATACATCGACATGTACCTGGGAAATTCCCAGTGGCTATTTTTAGCACCTCGCGGTAATGTGTTAATCAACAATGTACGCGTGTATACTCAATTATGCTAAAGTGCGAATACAGTTTTCCACTTCGGCGTTTATCGACGATTAAACCACCCGGAACACAATAATTTCGTCCGTTAACCGTTGGATGGTTGAGGGTGCTATTATCGTAACTTAATTACAAAAAGATACGGTTACACTACTTTGCATTCGACGAGTACAATTTGGACACTTTTTACCGGGCTTTTTCTTGGCGAAAAGGGCAAGTCGTCATTTTACTTTGTTTGATTGCTAGGCAAACATCTTTGTCGTACATTTTACATTGATCTATATTTATTAAAAAAAAAATGCTGAGGCAAAGAGCTAAGAGGCGTCGAACCCAACTCTCTTTGAGCAAAAAACATACGATTTTAGAATTCAAATCTGCACATTCAAATATAACGCAGGACTAGTTGTCGAGTTATTTGTCAAAAGAGTGGTAGATCGACAATCTGTGATAAATTAAAGCAAAAATATTCCATTATTAATTCTGATTATTCAACTGTGTCTGGATTTGAAGATAAGTCATGCTTGAAAACTGTCATAATCTATTTTAATGGAAACTATTATTCTGTAGAGAATAATGTTCACAATCAAGGAAGGAAATCTATAAGGATTTCTTCAAAAAGTAATAATTAACAAATTTTAATATTCAGTTTTTAAGTCATCTTATCGATATTCAAAGGTAATCTATTAGTATTTATTTCGTTTAAAAGTGTATATTGTATAAAAATGTTACTGACTTATGAGTTGAAGGGGTGATTTTCAATACACCGACATTTTCTTTATAACGACATTTTTATCGGGAACAAACGTGGTCGTTGTAACGAGAGTTGACTGTACCTACACCTAGCATGAGTTTTTACCCCTTGTCATGCTAAATGAATTTTGGCTAAAATGTTCATCAAAATCAAAGGGCAAAACACACTGAAAGCACCACATGAAGGTCAATTTTTATTTGAAAAACTAAATCTATTGACAATTCTGGTTTGAAAGTGAGAAACAGGTGGTGTAGACTAACATCAGACTGCACATATGTGCAGACAGATGTTTGTCTATAGCTCCTGCCAAAGCAGGAGTATCCACGGGTGACAAGCATGACAAGGGTTAAGATACTTAAACAGATTAATTTTGAAGCTAAGCCATTGATATGGCAACAAGAATTATTTCATAGTTGCATGCATGATATTTTTCGAAATGTAGTTGCACTGTTATACACAATTTTGAAATCAGCCTGACATTTGAATTTTTTTTAATAATATTCTAACATTGCCGAAAGAATAAAAATGGATATATTATAATGTGTTAACAAAACCCGGTGTTTTACTGTATTTGTCATCAAATTATAAAATCAAGAAGATTCATCATGAACTCAATTTCACACCAAATGACTGTAATGAAACATCATATCGAGACCTCAATCATCATTATTCCATGATCCTAAAGTGTCACAATATCATAAGGGAAGGCCAAAATTGGTCTATCCAAAAAGTTTGCATTACACAGTGCCCACTTTGTAGGAGGTAAAACCTTAAAGTTGAACATCATAGGGCAACCAATAAATTGTAACTGCAACAGTTTGATCATCCATCAAGGACACATGAATTCACTGCATAGTATCATAATTTTGCTCTTGTCTAGAAATGATAAAGGTTGCCCATTGCTCATTCTGAATGTCAGAATTTTTCCACAGCTGCCAGCCTATTATACAAAATATCAAAGAAAATGTCAACAATTTTTAGGCCCTTTTATGCAAAGCTAAAAACATACTGATACAATCAATGTGATTTAGTCTAGACTATCAATAAATATGCAACTATAGGTGTATTTTCAAAACTGAGCTCTGACCCAGGCATTGAGTCCATTACCATTGGTCTATGAGTAAACCTTTAGATCTAAAACAAGCACTAAGTTTCATTTGAAAGGTAATTTGTATCCGTGTTATGTCTGTTTTATCTATTTTGAAAGAAAAGCACGGAAATTTAACCGTTAAAAGTAGATTTCACGGCTCACCACTCAAAATCTACCTATAGTAAGTCACATACCATATTTCCTCTAATAATAGCACTCTCCCTAAAAGTAGCACACCTACATTTATTACTAAGAAAACCAACTTCAAATGCTTAATTTTAAGAATTTTTTTTGAGAATTCTTCTCTAATTGGAGGCAAATTCTGACTCAAATTAGAAGGAAACAGGCCTAAAAGACAGATCTAGATCCGGTCTCCCCCATCTCTGATCCAGTAAAATAAATTTTTGAACAAGAAGGCCAGAATGGCCCTAAATCGCTCACCGGAAATTTATTGGTCCAGTGAAACTCATCCAAGTAATTTTCTGGCAAAGTTTCATTCACAATTGCCTAATTGTTGAAGAGGAGATTCAATTCCAAGATTTTAAGGTGAAAAAAGAGGCTGTCAGACATTGCGAAAGCTCAAAAAAACTGTCAGACATTCGGTCTGACAGGCTTGAAAAATCTGTCAGACCGAAAACAAATCTGTCAGACCGAAAAAAACAAGGAAAAATAACATGTATCTAAAGATATAAAAACATGACTGACACTCTAATCATTCACGCCCATAGTCCACCCTCGAAGTATTTAAGGGACGCCATTATACTACGACAGTAAAAGTAATATGTATTCTGATTGGCTAATCAATACCTGTTTCAGCCAACCACATTCCGGTTTACAAATCAAGGGAAATAATCGGCGAAAACACGATATAATAATGCCGTCCCTTTGTACTTTGTTGTTTATCAATTTTCTCGCAAACAGAATGACAAATATTTTGGTTATTAGCTTCCATAATTATGCAAACGCGAGGTATTGAAAAAAAGCAAAACGGTTAAAATATGTCGGACATACAGACCGACGGTATCGAATTTTCAATCGGACCGAAGTCAAAAATATCGGACAATGTCCGCGGTCCGACGTTTTTCGCAATGTCTGGGCTGTCCACCCATTCATTACTGAGGAGACTCAAAACAAGCCTCTCCCTGCCACACCCAAATTTATGGAAAAATCAAAATTTTGCAATCTATTTTTGAGAAGGGCCATCCAAGGAACATTCGTGTAAAGTCTCAATGAAAACTTCAGGAGATGTCGTTCAAAGATTTCATGCTCAAAATAAGCCAAGAACATATTAATGGGCCAATCAAAATTTTGCAAACAATTTTTGAAAAGGATCAGCCAAGGAACATTCTGGTAAAGTTTCATTGAAATTGGCCCAGTGGTTCAGGAAGAGATGTCGTTCAAAGATTTCGGCTCAAAATAAGCCCGCCCTGCCATGCCAATATTTACAGGCCAATCAATATTTCGCAAGCAATTATTGGAAAGGGTCACCAAAGGAACATTCTGGTAAAGTTTCATTGTGGTTATGGAAGAGATGTCGTTCAAAGATTTCGAAGTGAAAAATTGCCCAGCCCAGCCATGCCTATATTTATTAACCAATCAGAAATTATGCCAGCAATTTTCGAAAAGGGTCACCTAAAAATATTCTGGTAAAATTTCATTGAAATCGGCCTAGTGGTTCAGGAGAAGATGTCGTTCAAAGATATCGGGCTCAAAATTGCCACTCCCTGCCATGCCCATATTAATGGGCCAATCAGAATTTTGCAAACAACTTTCAAAGAGGGTCACCCAAGGAACATTCTGGCAAAGTTTCATGAAAATCGGCCTAGTGGTTCAGGAGAAGAAGTTTTTAAAATTGTTGAGGAAGGTCGATGACGACAGAGATCCTTAAAGCTCCCCTTGAGCACAAGTGAGCTAAAAAGAGATTGGGTTTAGATGGAGTGAAGCAACCCAACTCCAGTGTAATCAATTTTTCTGGACAAAAGAACAATGGTTCAGAGTTCAAAAAACCTACAAAAAGCCAAAATTTTGTCCTGATAAGCCTCATAGCAGCCAACACAGCCTGACAAAGATAAGTTAATCAGAGCTACAGAAAGAAGGGATATTTAGGTTTTCAATTTAAGATATTTTGCTATTCCTAAATTCAACCCTATGTAGTTGGTTCTCTTTTGAAAAGTCTCACAAGGAAGATTCAAACTAGATCTGTCGCAAAGCAGACAAATACCCCTACTAGCACCTGGTCCAAGTTCCTTAAACAGTTTTCTGATAAAGTTCTGTAGTGACCTTGACCTTTGCCCTTTATGACCAAAACACTATAGGTTACCTCCTTTGGTATTGGGCATAACTTGTATAAAGTTAGATGATTCTAGGCCACTTCTTTCTTGAGTTAGAGTGTGGAAATGTAAAAGGTCTACAGACAGACAAAGGGACAGACAGACAGACATTGTCAAACCAATATACACCCCTATATTTTGTAATTTTGATACTTCCAAGATTAATTTGATCAGTTCTAAATTATACAGATATAATAATCATAATATAATAATTTGAACCTCTGTCAAATACGTTTTCCAAGAAATCAAACAATTAGTTCAATTCAGAAATGTATTCATGAATTACACAACACCATTACATATAATAGCACAAACCAACCTGTAGGCTTCTGTAGTCCAAGAATGAGGCATGGTCGTTCCAATACAAAAACAATACAACCACTAGGACAATTTAAGGCTGCCAGATTTTCTCCCGAAAAAACAACAACGTTAATTCCAATCTACACAATTAAACAGAAAACATCAGTCTAATCTTGCAGTAAAAATCAATTGAATTCCAAACATTTTCAGAACAATTGAATTCAATACACATTTTCATTGGTAAATCAGTGCTGAAATGGTATCCATAAATAGGCGTGGGTCCAGGTTTCCTGTGAGAAGAACTGTTATGGTGATATTCCGAGGCAGACTCGCCTCGTCAAGCCAAAATCAATATCGGTGGAGATGCATAATGTATTGGTGACATTAGAACAGTGATCAATCCATGCCAATACAGGGAACTAACCGGGCCATCTGATGGAATTTACTTGAGAAACGTTTAAGGATAAAACATTAGAAGTTATCAGTCAAAGCATTCCATTACAAACCCAACAAATATGTCCGTAGTAATGAGTTTAGGTATAATATAACAATTTGTTTGTTTGAATGGGTTTAACGCCGCTTTCAACAATCTTGCAGTTATATTGCGGCGGCCGGAGCACCTAACAATGGATTCCGTATTTCTTTCATCTGTACTACCATTACATCTTTTCTTAGCCTCCGACTGCTATTTCACATAGGTTTACGATTATCTACCCATTGGTGAAAGACAAACGTCGGAAAGGATATTTGCCGCCACCGGGATAATATAACAAGGATTCAGTGTAAAACTACTTAAGTTAATCATATGAACTTAAAATTGTTGAGCACTTCACCCTAAACAGAACTACACATGCACATCTTTAACTGTATTTCTTCTAATAAAAGCTCACAAGAGCTATACATATAACATGGTCATAAAAAATCATTAAAATTGATGTCTTTAAGGGCCTTAATTTTCTTTTGAATTTGAGGTGAATTCCCTCTAAACAATCATATAAATGGGCTTTAACTTTAGTCATAAATAATGGACTGTAATCAAAATAAAATATGCACATCTCTGCATGCACATCCTTGCTAAATACTGAGCATAATTGTAAAGTTTGACTGAAATCCATATAATTATTGCTGAGAAATTGAGTTGGACACAAACAAGCTAGACAATCAGACAGATAGACAGACTGACTTTCTAATTACAACAATCTATAAGAACAAGAGGACCACGATGGTCCTAGATTGCTCACCTGAGTCTCTTTGACCCCTGGGACAGCACATTAATTAAATAGGCAGTGGTCAAAAAGGAGATAATTTCTACATAAGATCAATACCATGGAATGTTTTCAGCCAAGAGCAAGAAAAATATGCCTTTTCACTCTTTGATTCTATTTTAAAAGGGATGCACCCAGGTGGAGACCAAATATGACCCCAGGGTCTTGATATGGAAAAACTTGGTAGAGGTCCGATAGATAACGCTACATACTAAATATGAAAGCTATCTGCCTTCTGGTTTCAGATATTTGAAGAATTTTCTATTTTCACACATTGTGCTCAGATGAGCTAAAAGGAATGTGCCTGGGCAAAACCCAAATATGACCCTAGGGTCTTGATATGAACAAAATTGATAGAGGTCCACTAGATGATGCTACATACCAAATATGAAAGCTGTCTGCCTTCTGGTTTCAGAGAAGGTTTTTAAAGATTGTCCTATTTTCACCTTTCACCCTTTTTATTGAGGGTAATGGGAAAGTTACGGGTGGATTTCATTTATTTGAACAACTTTGGTAGAGCTTGACCCAAGGAACATCCCTGCCAAGATTCATCGAGATTGGCCAACTGGTTTAGGAGGTGTTTAAAGGAGAAGATGTTTAAAGAAATTGTGGACGACGGACTTGGCACAACAGACGACAGACATTGTACGATCACAATAGTTCACCTTAAGCACTTCTTGCTCAGGTGAGCTAAAAATATTATATACACAATAACAGAGACAAAGCGCACAGTCATCACAATACCCCTCAACCTTTGGCAAATCACAACGGGAAATCATGTGACACAAATCTTTTGATATTTTGATATTTTGAAATAATTCTAAATATACTCGACTGATTTGACAAAAAGTTTGAAGCAGAGAAGGCAGAAAAATAACAGGCATTTGCCAGATGTACATCTTTCAAAATTTTACTGATAAATAAGATACATCAGGGGTGTGGAATTACCATTGCCCAACTTGTCCGGCATGAGCTTTTCCACTTGCTGGTGAGTATATTTTTCTAGGCTGCTTGTCTGTAGACAAGTAAATGCCAGAGCAAATCTTGCAACAGTTCTTAAAGGATCTAGGGCAGAAGCCTGACTAATGCTTGTATCAAAGGGTAGAAAACATTGCCTTTAACTAAAACTGTCGCAGAGGGGACTCATACCCCCCATTAGGGCATTGTCCTACCAGGCTATGTCCCAGTATAAGTGCTTTCAGTACATGATCTTTTTGCAACATGATAACAAGACGATGTTACTTAACAAATTTGGTAACTCCCCTTATGGTAACATGAGTTTTGCAATTCTAAATTTTGACACCCCCCCCCTCCTTAAAAAGTTCAAACTGGCATAACTCTGAAACTAATGACTGGATCAGGATGAAAAATGCAAATGCACAACTACATATGATAGGATTACTTACAGAATTTGGTAATTCCCCTTCTGCTAACTGAGTTTTACAATTTCAAATTTGGACTACTCACCCCCCCCCCCCCCCACTTAAAAAGTTCAAACTGGTATAACTCTGAAACTAATGACTGGATCAGGACGAAAATTGCAAGTGCACAACTTCATATGATGGGAAACAACCTGATTAAATTTCAACAAAATTGGTCGAAAACTGTGGGAGGAGAAGAGGACACAAAATTTGAACTACTCCCCCCTCCTTAAAAAGTTCAAAGTGGCATAACTCTGAAATGAATGACTGGATCAGGACGAAAATTGCAGGTGCACAACTTCATATGATTGGAAACAACCTGATAAAATTTCAGCAAAATTGGTCCAAAGCTGTGGGAGGAAAAGAGTACACAAAATCATGTCTACGGACGGACGGACAGACAGACAGACGAACAGATGGATGACCTGATTCCAGTTTACCCCCCCCCCCCCCCATAACTTCGTTGTGGGGGGTAAAATGAAGAATATGCTGAATTGCAGCAATTTTTTCATTAAAAACAATGTTTCCTCAATGTTAACCATTCCATTGTTTTGCAGAAAAGTTCATTTTGATCCTCAGGACAAGTGAGAAATAGACTAACTTGTCAGTGGACAAGTGGAGAAAATTCATATTTCCACACCCCTGTACATATATTGACAACCAAGCAAATTTTTACTTGGTGGTCAATCGCTTTTTTATCAGTATAATTTCAAAAGATCTGCCACATTAAGCAATTTTCTGATGTTTTTCACCCTTCTTTGCTCATCAGACCAAATTCAAATTGGTCACATTTTAAAAGAATTACAGATGATTTTCTGAAATTCCAGGGCGAGTTATTCCCTGCCGTGCAAATGGAGAAAATAAATTCTTACAAAAACTTTAAGTACAAAAACCTAAGTAAAGAGAAAAGACATTATCAGACTCACTGGCGAAAGCGAAATAGCAAAAATCTATTCATGCCTGTAAGACCAAATCCAATACTGCTTATATCTCCATTTGCAAATGTCAAAGGCAGTCTTGTTCAATTTCCATACACAACTCCAAACTCCGATCAATATAGTCTATATATGAACTACAAAGCGATGGCTCAGCGCGAAACAGTTGTAACTCCCTATAAGTTTAAAGGGAGTTACAACTGTTTCGCGCTGAGCCATCGATTTAAGGTTCTTTTTCCTTTCCTTGATGAGTAAAAACATGCAAAATATCTACACTCGATCAAAAGTTCAGACTTGAATTATATAAATGACTATATTTAAAAGATGTTGCATAAAATGTTCATGTAATAAAAGATGATTGAATGACTATGAACCATGAAAATGAAATTTTATACAGACCTCAAGATCATTTTAATTTGAAACAAGATATTTTTGGAACACCAAAATCCCTTGACATTAATTCTTAACCCTTGTCATGTTGAACCCAGAATATTCCTGGCTTAGCAGGAGCTATAGGCAAACATCAGTCTGCACATATGTGCAGTCTGATCTTTGTCTATACCACCTGTTTTTGCTTTTTTGAAACTAGAAAAAGCTCAAATTGAATATTGATTCACATAAATATAGTACATTCAGTGTTTTAAGCACTTTGATTTTGTACAGTTAGCTAAGATTTTTTTTCAGCAGGAAAAGGATTTTGACTTTTGCCTTTTTACTTAATGAGCTTTTCATGGTTTGACACTAACTACTTTTTGCCACCAGCCTGAAGGACCTGGTATAGTTTTTCAATATTTAATACTTCCATGAACCCTTTGTTGTGTGCACTCATTTAAATGGTCTCACCAAGACCATTCAAATGAGTACCTACTACATAGGGTTCTGTTGAGAAATAATGATTTAAGATTCCCTAGTTTACCCCCTCTTATCTGTTACTCTGAAGATAATCGAAACTCAGAGATTCACATCTTTTGATGAAATCCTGCTTCAGAACAAGCTCTTTTCTCTGTTTTATTGGATAAGAAAGTTTGAAGAGTTGATTGAAAGACGAATAGAACAATGTATTAAGGTCAACTGTCTGACATTAAATTGTCCAAGGGATGTTCAATATTGTCTGATTAATTTTCTCCTTTCTAAGAAAAGATAGACTTTTGGGGAAAGAAAATTGATCAGCTTTCAGAATTTTGGTCATGTATTTAGCAATGGTACTCTTTGTTCAGTGAGAAAAAAAAACTATTTTTAACACCAGATTGACATTTTTTCACCTTTTTTTTTTTTTTTTTTTTTTGAAAAATGATTTTGGTAAATAACATTTGTCTTGTTTGAAAGTGGCTTAATTCAATGTTTTAAGCAGTACTGTACTCTGGGATACGCCTTGTCCTATTTTTGCCACTTTTGCTCAAAAGGTAGTGGTTTTATTTTGGCATGTCTTATTCTTGCCACCAATGCTGTAGGTACCTAGCATTGGTGGTGAAAATCAGACAAGCCAAATAAAGTTTTATAATATTCAAGTCAGTCAATTTTGAAGAGTCCAATCTCCTTCTCAATATTAATGCAGTAAGTTGAGGAAAGTTACTGCTGCCGTGCATCAACTATTTCTAGGCCGATGTGTGTTCAAAATCAAACTATCAATGCTATGTGTGTTCTAAATCAAACTATCAAAGCTGTGTCGTAGATTGAATGTTTCAAATTGTCACATTTTGAAGACAATGCAATTATCATATGCGTTCAAGTAATTAAGATTGATACCTCATGTAGACAGGTACATGTTGTGGGGTCAGCTCAATACTATTGTCGGTGCCTATATATTTATAGGCACTTACAAGTGTTGCACTGACCCCTCGTGTGTGAATATGTTTTTTTTTTTTTTTTCTAAAGGAACCAAGTAGGCCACTGATATCAATTTTTTGAAATATTATGGATATTTTGATGTGTTAAACTTTTGCAACCTAGCTAGGGTAGCAAAAATGAAACAAGGTGCCAAATTGTCACAAGATACGCCCGTCACACTGCTTAGTATTAACTGGGGGTTTGAATAGAACTGAGGTTATTTTGAATGAATATTTTTTGCACCCATGTAGTTTCATTATCCTAGCTATTATACTTTTACAGATATACTCCGGACAAGATTCAAGTCTGAAAAACAACAAAGGGGAATAACTCAAAAAATAGGCCAGGTAGAGTTATGGTTCTTGTGCACTGCACTCCCCCTTGATGACATCTATACACCCATGAAGTTTCATGATCCTAGCTATTATACTTTTACAGATATACTCCGGACAAGATTCAAGTCTGAAAAACAACAAAGGGCAATAACTAAAAAAATAGGCTAGGTAGAATTATGGTTATTGTACACTGCACTGCCCCTTGGTTAGATCTATACACCCATGCAATTTCATGATCCTAGCTATTATACTTTTAGAGATATACTCCGGACAAGATTCAAGTCTGAAAAACAACAAAGGGCAATAACTCAAAAAATAGGCCAGGTAGAGTTATGGTTCTTGTGCACTGCACCTCCGCTTGGTGAGATCTATACATCCATGAAGTTTCGTGATCCTAACTATTATACTTTTAAAGATATACTCCGGACAAGATTCAATTCTGAAAAACAACAAAGGGCAATAACTCAAAAAATAGGCCAGGTAGAATTATGGTTCTTGTGCACTGCACTCCCCCTTGGTAAGATCTATACACCCATGAAGTTTCGTGATCCTAACTATTATACTTTTAGAGATAAACTCCGGACAAGATTCTAGTATGAAAAACAACAAAGGGCAATAACTCAAAAAATAGGCCAGGTAGAGTTATGGTTCTTGTGCACTGCACTCCCCCTTGGTGAGATCTATACACCGATGAAGTTTCGTGATCCTAACTATTATACTTTAAGAGATATACTCCGGACAAGATTCAATTATGAAAAACAACAAAGGGGAATAACTCAAAAAATAGGCCAGGTAGAGTTTTGGTTCTTTTGCACTGCACTCCCCCTTGGTGAGGTCTATACACCCATGAAGTTTCATGATCCTAGCTATTATACTTTAAGAGATATACTCCCGACAAGATTCTAGTATGAAAAACAACAAAGGGGAATAACTCAAAAAATAGGCCAGGTAGAGTTATGGTTCTTGTGCACTGCACTCCCCCTTGGTGAGGTCTATACACCCATGAAGTTTCATGATCCTAGCTATAATACTTTAAGAGATATACTCCGGACAAGATTCAAGTCTGAAAAACAACAAAGGGCAATAACTCAAAAAATAGGCCAGGTAGAGTTATGGTTCTTGTGCACTGCACTCCGCAATGATGAGAAGAATATAATTGCCAAGTTTGAAGTCAATCGGACTTCAAGTGACAGAGTTATGCTCTGGACAAAGAAGTGGACGCCGCCGGACGCCCGGACAACCGGACGCCGGACGCCACGGGTGATCCCATAATACGTCCCGTCTTCGACGGGCGTATAAAAAATGACAATAGCAAAATAACCCAAAAAGAATGTTATATCAATCATGTTTACTTTAAATCCCTCTAAAACAGCATGAACATGTTAACCAAAGCCTTAAGCTGTTCATCACTCTTAAGTTAATAATTATCTATCCATTTCATAATTTGTGGAAGACTAGAGTTAGAAAGAATATTTGGTACAACAACAGGAATCGAATCTGAGACCCTATAATTGGGAGCCTAACATAGAGAGGTATGCAGACAGACACAGCAGGTTTCAAGCTAGCTACTCCTGCAGCAAGGTAATAATAGCTGATGTGACTAAGTTTAAAGTTTGTCAGTTCAAACTCGAAGCCTTAAAGGAAAATTCGACTTTCTATTCCAAAACAGTAGTCTCAAATAGCTTTGTTTCCAACAACGATTTTTCGTGTACTTATCTTGTCATGCAATCATGAGTTAAATCAAAAGTAATGAGAGCAAGTTAATTTATTGTTGGCCCAAAGATCCTGTTTTTATAATCTATCCTGGTAAATATCACAATTTAATTTTCACCGATTTTGAATCTTATCTATGATAACCAGCATGAACATGTGTCCCAATATAAGTGAAATTCATACCATTTAAAAACAAGAGGACCAAGATGGTCCTATATCGCTCACCTTCGTCTATTTGAGTCCTCCCTTAGCAAAATTAATTGCTTTAAAGATCATAAAATGATCATAAGATTATTCAAAGAAAGACATTATTCTATTCCTATGATCCCTGCATAAGTTTCTAGCCTTTTCTAAACCAGTTTCATGAGACCTGGCCAACATTCTGCCCAAGTATCATGACTATTGAACAAAATTTGTGGCCTCTAGAGACTAGAGTGTAAACATAAATTGTCAGGCCCCTTTCCCCTTGATATGTCATGGATTCTTACCATTTTCGATAGGGTTCATCCTTGTGACCTGGCTAACAATCTAACCAAGTTTCATGAAGATTGGGCCATATTTGTGGCCTCTACAGTGTAAACAATAAAATTATCTTTAAGGCCCCTTTTCCCTTGATATGGCATGGATCCTTCCCAATTTCAATAGGGTTCATCCTTGTGACCTAGCCAACATTCTGACTAAGTTTCATGAAGATTGGGCCATATTTGTGGCCTCTACAGTGTAAACAATAAAATTATCTTTAAGGCCCCTTTTCCCTTGATATGGCATGGATCCTTCCCAATTTCAATAGGGTTCATCCTTGTGACCTAGCCAACATTCTGACTAAGTTTCAAGAAGATTGGGCCATATGTGTGCCTTCTAGAGTGTAAACAAGAAATTTGTCATTAAGACCCCTTTTCCTGTGATATGGCATAGATCCTTCCTATTTTCAATAGAGTTGTTCCTTATGACCTGGCCAACATTCTGACCAAGTTTCATGAAGATTGGGCCATATTTGTGGCCTCTAGAGTGTAAACAAGAAAATTGTCTTTAAGGCCCCTTTCCCCTTGATATGACATGGATTCTTACCATTTTCAATAGGCTTCATCCTTGTGACCTGGCTAACAATCTAACCAAGTTTCATGAAGATTGGGCCATATTTGTGGCCTCTACAGTGTAAACAAGAAAATTATCTTTAAGGCCCCTTTTCCCTTGATATGGTTTGCATCGTTCCCATTTTCAAAAGGGTTCACCCTTGTGACCTGGCCAACATTCTGACCAAGTTTCATGAAGATTGGGCCATATTTGTGGCCTCTAGAGTGTAAACAAGAAAATTGTCTTTAAGGCCCCTTTTCCCTTGATATGACATGGATCCTTACCATTTTCAATAGGGTTCATCCTTGTGACCTGGCCAACAATCTGCCCAAGTTACATGAAGATTGGGCCATATTTGTGGCCTCTACAGTGTAAACAAGAAAATTGTCTTTAAGGCCCCTTTTCCCTTGATATGGCATGGGTCCTCCCCATTTTCAATAGGGTTCATCCTTGTGACCTGGCCAACATTCTGACCAAGTTTCATGAAGATTGGGCCATATTTGTGGCCTCTAGAGTGTAAACAAGAAAATTGTCTTTAAGGCCCCTTTTCCCTTTATATGGTTTGCATCGTTCCCATTTTCAAAAGGGTTCACCCTTGTGACCTGGCCAACATTCTGACCAAGTTTCATGAAGATTGGGCCATATTTGTGGCCTCTAGAGTGTAAACAAGAAAATTGTCTTTAAGGCCCCTTTTCCCTTGATATGGCATGGATCCTTACCATTTTCAATAGGGTTCATCAGGGTCCAAAGAAATCAGAAAAAGGCACTCGTCCTGCAGGACAAGTGACTTGAAAAAGTAACTCGTCCTAGTTTGATTGTCACTCGCCCTTCAACAGACCTAGGGATCGTTAAACACCATGTTTTGTATCTAGAAACGTCACCTTGAAGTGCAGACGAAACAAAACGTCACCTTGAAGTGCAGACGAAACGAAAGTACATTTTTTACGACATTCAAAAACATTAGATTCCGGGGCAATAAATACCGGTACAAAGATCGGTACAAGTAAAATATATCATTTGTAAACGTACAATACCATGGATTTTTCAAGTAAATTTCAATGATTGTGGCTATAATCGACCAAAGAAGTAGTAGATATGAACAAAACAGGGGAAAAGTTATTTCTATTTTCGATACTTTTCTTGATCGTGAGATCGATTTGTATTTATGAAGTTTGGGTACCGGGTTATATCATGCAAAAACCGGAAGTTTTATTTTTAGAAATCAAAGTACATGACTGTTTACAGTTCAAGGTGTTGCGAACTTCTATCACCGCGAACTTTTTCGAAGCGTCTTTTTTGTGTTTTACCCAATTTTATCCTGACACTAGACATAATTATTAAATGCCATTCATTCTTCACTCGTCCGGGAGGACGACTGCCTTTGAATTTCCACTCGTCCTCCGGGATTTCTTACTCGTAAATACGAGCGGACGAGTGGATTCTTTGGACACTGTTCATCCTTGTGACCTGGCCAACAATCTGACCAAGTTTCATTAGGATTGTATAATATTTGTGGCCTCTAGAGTGTAAACACTAAGATTGTTGACGCCGGACGACAGATGACGCAGGACACACGACGGACATTCAATGATCACAAAAGCTCACCTTGAGCACGATGTGCTCAGGTGAGCTAAAAATATACACAGTGACAAGAAAATATTACAAACAGGTCTGAGGATAGGAAGAGGAGTTATTCATAGGAATTACCTCAATCTACCAAAATTACTTCAGTCCTTATCAATCAACAGATGTAATCAAGCAATTTCTTCTTTTCCAGCAATATTTTCAGTATTAATACCTTGTGACAATTTATGACAATGGGCACCATTATCCCAAGTGTACAAGTTATCAACAGAGGTACAGAAAAGCTGTGTATAACAGTCTAAAATCTTTCCCTGTCAATGAAATCCTATGTTGTGGGTTCTCATGTGAAAGAGACAATTCCAATGAGCACGACAAATTTGGGGGATCATTTAATTTCTATAGAAATTGCTATTAAAATACAATAAACCCCATCTACTATAATTACGACCACTCACAGTACTTTCTGGTATGGTCATACTAGCAGTGTGGTCTAAATTCCAAGGTTTGGTCAGCTTACTATGAAATTGGGCTTTGTATAGGTTGAAATCCGTCATCATACCAAATATGAAAATTGGCTTGAAGTACTGGGCATTTAACCTTTTGGCTTATTTTTGCTACCTTGACCTTAATATGTCCTTAGCCTAGTCAGGCGACATTAAATATGGATTCTGTAGATTTGAACTGTTGAGATTAATCATCATTCAAAATGTGATCATTGTATCTTCAATAGGCTTGAAATAATTGGCAATAGTTCATTGGTTCAGAGACAGGCTGACAGTTGCAAAGATAGACAGGACAGACAGATAACAGAAACTAAAACAAAATTCCTCAAATCTTCAATTTAAAGGAAAAGAAAAACTAGAAAGTCTTGAATGGCTTGAGTAGCTCCACAGACTTGAATTTTTCTGATAGCGAATCTAAAGTTTGACTAGATTTTTAGATATCATGGGTTCTACTTATGTTGAAAATAATTTTCAAAGTTTCCAATATATATAGAGAAATGACCTCCTCCCATAAAAGACATATTTTTCATCCAATCACAATAATTTTTGGCTGCATGATAATGTGTCACCCAAGGTTTGATTGATATCCATTGGTAACATTCTGAGGAAATGATTTTCAAAGTTTCCACTATATAACATATTGAGAAATGACCTCTGCCATTAAAAAGCATCACAATCACAATAATTTTTGGCTGCATGATAATCAGTCACCCAAGGATCATTCCGGTGAAATTTGGTTGATATCCATCAATTACATTGTAAGAAAATGATTTTCAAAGTTTCCACCATATAACATATAGAGAAATGACCTCCGCTCATAAAATACATATTTATCATCCGATCACAATAATTTTTGGTAGACTGATAAACAGACACTCAAGTATCATTCCAGTGAAATTTGGTTAATACCCATCAGTTCAATTCTGGGAAAATGATTTTCAAAGTTTCCACAATATAACATATAGAGAACTGACCTCCACCCATAAAATACATATTTTTCATCCCATCACAATTATTTTTTGTAGCTTGCTTAAACGTCACCCAAAGATCATTCATGTAAAATTTAAATGGTATCCATAAATGAGAATCTGAGAAAACTAACTTTTTACCATACTTGGAAATTAGCCAAGTCCATTAAAATATGTTTTTTATTGGATCGGAATTTCTTGAAAAACTTTGAAAGAGGGTCACCAAAGGATCATTCCTGTGAAGTTTTGTTGAAATTCATACAGTAGTTTCTAAGGAAAAGATTTTTAAAGAAAAAGTTTACGTCCGGACGCACGTACGGACAGACAGACACAACGCCATGACAATAGCCCCAGTGGCCTTCAGCCAGTGGAGCTAAAAAAACGATTCAAGTTCTAGCTGATAGCCAATTGAATTGCAATTAAAAAGTCAAAGGGAAGTAACTTTCATCAGAAACACCAAAATGAGCTCACAAATTATCTTTCTCAATATTCAGATCCTCTAATAAACTATCATCTATCTGAGAGTGTAAACCTTTTTGGTATAAAGGAAAATCAGATAGTAAAGACTAAGATCAGTTTGCACACATTTTAATTTCTGTCTGATCTTTGGCTATATCTCCTGCCAAAGCAGGAAATTTTTGGGTTCAGCATGACAGGGGTAAATCATCCATCTGTTCACAGGGCAAGAAAAAGTTAATGAAGTAATAATTTCAGATGAATAAAGATTGTAATACAGACTAACTCAGTAGTGATTTGAAATTGTAGATACCAGAGTTTAAAGTGATTTTCCAATGCTGTAATTTGCATCCTTGTCTTTAAGAAAATCCTGATGTCCCCTGAATTTTGTTAAATAGAAAGCAAGGCCTCTGCCCTTTTAGACTATGAGGACAATGTTCAAAACATATCATAATGAAGCTAGATATTTTGTAAAGACTAAAACCCAACCAGTGCTTCCACTTAGTTCTGTAAAAGATTCAATCATGACCTTGACCTTTAACCTTTGTAACCCCAAAACAATAGGGTACCCCCTTAGGACATGGGCAACAATCGTATAAAGCTTTATGATTCTAGGTCACTTTGTTTTTGACTTATTAGAATTCTCAAACACAGGCTCAAATATGTTTCAGTTCAATACTCTTAGAACAAAGCATGTCAGTCTTTGGGTTTCCTAAACTTTGGGGTATTTTTGATAACCTGACAATTTAGCAAAAACAAATGAGTTTTTTTTTTTCAATTTTTTTATCAAAGTACACAATGTATTTGAATTTATGATGAATGAAAACTGTTTGATGGAGATATGACTCACCTTTCTTCTTTTTCTTCTTCTTCTTTTTACTTTCTTCTGGTGTCAGCATTTCTAGTTTCCTCCCTTCAGGCATGTTCTTCACCTCGTGGTCAGGCACAGAAGTTATCAAAGAGTCTATGGAGTTGGCCACTTTTGATAACTGTTCTTTACCACCAAATGGGGGACCTTCCTTCTTGTAACTGTTCTTTTCTAGCTTCACATCCTTCGAACCAGCTGTTAACCCACTTGAGTGTCCCGATTCGTATGATGAATAACGACTGTACCTCGAAGTTCCTTCCTTCAGACTGGAGAAAGTGATGGGATGATCAACTTCTGGATATTGTAGAGAGGATGATGTTCTGTTACTGTAATAGCTTGTTGTGCCATATCCGGACAGAGAGTCTCTGCTTCTCGATTCTGACTGAAGGGGGCGGTAACCAAGATTGTAGTAATCCCGCCTCCTTCTCTGATCCTCATTGTCACTTTCACCGCTTGTGTTGAAATCATCTTGATCAATCGAGGATGTCCCTCGTCTGTTACACGTTAAATCATCATCATCCACTGATATGTAACGACTTCCTGGCCCCATAGGGACCATTTCAATCCCCTCAGACACATCACTACGAGGGGAATTAATGTCGTCATGGGAAGAGTGCTCTGATTTAACTTCAAATGCCTCATCATAATCCAGATTGATTCCAACACCAGATCTAATTTTCACTTGTGGAGGGTATTTAATCTTTGGATAATAGTCAAAATAAGTTTTTCCATCACAATCACTCCCATCTTGATCACTCAGGCTGTTTATACTGTTTGTTGCCTTACTAGAGTTACAAAGATTATGTTCATCTTCATACTTTATGGCATCGGATTCCAAGGACCAAGCACTACATTTGGCTGTGGAATGCTGGCTGGATGTCTCGGACTTGGTACCTCTGACTTGAGACTGTGTGGCAGAGCCTAGCCCCTCATCCTCGCTGTCGTCATCAATTAAAATACGGTGCTGGCTCCATGTTTTGTCAGAGGACTCACGGCAGGACATGGTACTGGTACCTAAAATATAAAAGACAGCCTTAGAGAGAGGAAGAGATTTAAGTTACTATAACTAACTATCAGTTTGAAATCAACTGATTTTTGTCCCAGGGAATTGAAAGTTGGTGAAAAAAAAAAATTACTGAATTTGAGGTTATGGGATTCCATATTTATTCCCCCATCCTAATTACAACAACGATATAAAACTTAATAACTTTAAACTTTCTACAGCTTAAACTTTTATACAAAGAATTCAAACCACATAATTTAGGACCATTCCAAATATTTCTACCAATTTCACTTGTAAGGATAGGCAGTTAGCAACACAGCATTTAATAAGTGTGCAACAAATGGTATTGGCTCTATATTGAATTTTTGAATAAAATCAATTTCTTAAGTCCATAAAAAATAAGTTATGCCCAAAAAGGTCTTGTCTTTTAACAATTTTTGAATAACTCCAAACTTAAATAGTAATTAATACCTGCAGATGCGAGGCTGTAATCGCGAGCCTTGGAGACCAGATTGTTAAACTCGTCTTCAGGAAGGTCCAAAATCTCTCTAGCTCTACTCTTTATGGCTTCAACCTGAAATCAAAGTTTTATACAAATGAATTAGATGTACAATAGCTGCTGGAAACCCATGCTTTTGTTTTTAATCTGTCTACTGACAATGTTTTCATTCAAATCATGAATATTAATTTTTCATGCAAAAAGTCTTACTGTAAACGGCAAATTTACCACAAAGATGATTACTTGCTATGTTGTATAGTAATGACTGTAGGAAATTCAGTAACATGTGTATTAAACGACCACTTGTGATAATTAAAGTAAATGGTCGCTCAGTACACATTTTGTTTTCAAATATCAAACATAATTTAATTGAATATGCATTTCCTACATTTCCTACCCAACTTTGGAGGTGGGAGGTATAATTTTAGATATCATTTATGCAAAAAATTAGTTATAGGGAAGCTAAAATCATGGTACCATAACACTTTTTTATTAGAAAAGTTACTGTTCATAAAGATAAATTTGGATATACATTTATAATAATATAACATATATAGAGAGAGTTTGATTAAGTTTTGATTATTTGAATATCACAATGATTCCTATATTTAGCATGAAAACTTACTACCGATGAATGTGACGATTTGTAATTCAGTACACTTTCATTCCGCCATGTTGAATATATTTCAAAATTCAATTTGTCATTAATTAAAGACACACCTGTTATTGGCTTTAAAACATTTTTTTTTTATCTCAATTTTCATTTTCAAATTTTCTGGCAGATCATTGTAGTGCCAACACTGCAGTCATGCAAAAAAGATTTAAAGTAACACTTTAACATTAGGTAGCGGACCCCAAATAGTCTAGCAATGTTTCGGAGAAAAGGTCTGTAACAGTGTTAACCAAGGTTTCCTAATGAAATCATTAGGAATCATTGGTTGGCAACACAAAAGATCATACCTTCTGAAATTTTGCGGACTTGTACTTGGCCACTACCTTAACCCTTTTCATGCTGAACCCGGAATATTCCTACTTTGGCAAGAGCTATAGACAAACATCAGCCTGCATGTATGTGCAGTCTGATGTTAGTCTACATCACCTGTTTCTCACTTTCAGCCATATGTGCAGGCTGATGTTTGTGTATAGCTCCTGCCAAACAGGAATATTCCAGGTTCAGCATGACAAGGATTAAGCATGACAAGGATTAATATGAAATCTTACAATCAGTACATAAAATAAAATAAAACAACAAGTCAATTTGTACACAATAATACAACATAAATCATGCTTCTTTGTACAACAAATTCAATGCTTTATCATCTCTGATGTTAATTTTTTTATTTTTACAACAAAAAGTACAAAAGATTTTGCAGCAGATACCAAAATTACGTTGATTGATCAATTTGGATTCATTTACTACGTAAACTGAAGTGAAGAACGGAATATGCATCGACTGACTTCCTACTGACGAAAATAGGGATAAAATGTTTAGACCAAAATGATAATATTTTTGTCAAATGATAGAATTATTTTCAGAAACAATTAAATAAAAGAATTTACTGATATTTCATAATTTTTTGTTTCAATAACCCGAAAATGAATCTGAAAAGCAATCTGCCCAAAAAGGATAGAGTAAATAACATTTTAGTCCCACAATGAGGTAAAGGATGTGGAACAACTTTTTTGCAAGGGGGTTGAACAGGTGATCAAAGATGCAGACATCTTTTTTTGGTAGAGTTTTCAGAGATTGCAAGCGCCTAACACTTGTCCTGGGAAATGTCAAACCCTTCAATTATAAGGATAATTTCATTTGTTAGTTTGTTTGAATGGTTTTTACACCGCTTACAACAATTTCGCAGTTATATCGCAGCGGCCAGAGCACCTAACAATGGATTCCCAGTATTTCTTTCACCTGTACTACCATTACACCCTTTCCTAGCCTCCGACTGCTATCTCACTAGGTTTACGTTTATATACCCACTGGTGAGAGACAAACGTCGGAAAGGATATTTGCCGCCACCGGGGATCGAACCCACGACATCCAGATCGGAAGTCTTATGCCTAACCAACTGCGCTATGGTGGCACAGGATAAATTCATACAAGTTTAAATTCATACTTTAGTCCTCTTTTGTGGCTACATTATGGATTTTAAATTTGAGGAAAACAGGATTTTTCATTTTATTTTACGCTGCAGGTAGGCAATTACAATTGCACATGATTTCTGTTTACGACTTATTCATCTTTTCGATTGTCAGTTCCCAACTTAGATATAAACAAGTACTCAATCAGTAACAATTAAAATGTGACATATTGAGTTAGTTGTGGTAACAATCTTTTTCAAGTCAGATCAGCGATATGCGGGGTTTTACAAAATGTGAAAATGGAGAAAAATAGAATACTCTGAAACTCGGGAATTGTTTACTAAACTTTTTCATTAATCAAATAATTTCAGTCCTCGTAGCCAAAATCTGTCTAAGTCAGTCTGAAAAAAATAGTATCAATAGAAAATTAGGCATTAAAATACGATCCTCTGGCTTTGGTTTCTTTCTCTATTTAAAAAGGTTCAAACCAAACTAAAAAAAATAGCAAAGATCTTCAGCATTATTACTTGCCAAAATTGACAGTTTTTCCGGTCATCATACCAGAAGGGAATTGCTATTTATAGACTACTTTATTGAACATCAATTTATGGTAGAAAATACACATTTTCATGAGAATTCCTTTTATAATTGCCCACCTCCATTTTGGTCATTCATAACTATTCTAATAAACACCTGGGCAATTATTAGAATAAATATGGTATTCTGGATTTTTTATTATCATCATATCAAATCATTGTTTGAATATATATGTGCGATTCTTAAAATGATTATTAAACCTCAATCTTCCTTTTTTTAAATTGCTGGTGCAGTTGCACATTTCCATACAGTTGAATGAATATTAAACAACAATCTATTTGTAATAATGATACTTAATAAATAATTGTTTATAAAACAGATTTGGCTTTACATGATATTGGGGCTGATTTATATGAATGGCAAAGTTGGCAATGGGCTGAGTTGACTGGTTACCATCTGCCTTTCATGATCTATTTTGATACTGTTTTCATAGATTCTTCTGGGGACCCACTGGACCGTTTACAAAAAAAATTAATTGTAAGCAAGAATCACAATTGTACCTGTTTGTTGTTACATTCTACCATGTAATGTCTCATTGGAATCGTCTTTAGAAGACAAATCTAATGAGGACATTGCATAGCAGAATTCCATATTCAGTTACTATTGTACTTGTGCAAAAAATGATCATCTTTTATAAAACAGGCCCCAGGTGTTTATGCTGTGCATATTTACAAACATCCATCAACAATCTTGACATATTGATTTAAAATTGTAGGTGATTCTAACATATTTCTTCACATAGACATGCCTTAAATAAGATACAGTAATACAACATAACACAGACAATAATACTTGTCCTCTTAGTCGAGCCACCTATGATGACCTGAGACCAGGGACATGTCAAGGCGAGGGCATGCATGTGCAAGAACTACCGCGTAAATTTACCTCTCAGGGTGTCAGAGGCTGTTAAAAATGTAGAAAGGACAATACAATAGGATAATGGAACTCGTATCAGCATCCGAGAGACACGTGGCTTTCACGACAACAAGAGTTGTTTCGAAAATTTGAGATGGGAGGAGGTAGGGACGTCATGTCAATACCTGGCTGTCAGGTAGGTCTTTGGGAATAATGGAGTCGTATATGCTGAAAAATTGATCCGAATCCTCGTTCTTTATTGCAGACCCAAGGAGAAATGCATATTTTTCGTTTTCGCCAACATTATTGCAGTCAAATTCCATTTTGCACACCAGCCATTTTGAATAAGTCTATCGATATCCTCTCTCTTGTCGCCAAGCAAAGATAATCGCGTTTCAACGTGAAAACACGAGAATATTTGTACACACTTTTTTGACAGTCACATTGGAGAGCACTTTGCGATTTACTGGTATTCGGATTTAGTCTGATTTTATCTGAGGCGTGTTCATTAATGGGAAACCAGCGTTGTAATAGAACACAAAACCCGTCAATATTTGTTTGCGGAAGTTGCTTTATTTATGCATGTGTAATCTGACAGAAATGTAGATTACTCAGAATATTTTTGTTATCAACGGAGATCTCATCGACAAAAATGACAGAAAACGTTTTCCTTTTTTGGCCAAATATTGTTGGTGAGTTTGTGTCAAATCCAGAGTAGAGCCATTAAAGCACATTTGATAAAGGCCTGCAGTGATCATGTTCAAATGCCAAAACCAAAATCTGAATTGTGAGATCATTTTCTCTGGTTTGGGATATTCCTTGGATTTGTCCTATTAGACAATTCTAATGAGGGTTTTGACCTATTTTGGCCCAGTTTGACGAGGGGCTGGTTTGACACCAGCCCCTCGTCAAACTGGGCCAAAATAGGTCAAAACCGGCCCCCAGAAAAAGTCAAACCAGCCCCTGCATTAACATTATGCCTGTTTCTTGTCAATTCGACCCTTCTTGTCGTTTCGACCCCTTAACTAATTCCAGATTCATACGCTAAATGATCATATCACTGTCCCATATTTTTTTAAACTAAATTTCAGATAGTGAATTTAAATATTCAAACATACACAAGCTTTTTCTTATTTTTCTATGAAAATTGTGACCATAGAAATCAAGATGAATATAATTGTCATTAAAATCTACATATCAGCAAAACCAAAAAAGTTGCTTACTTGCGTTTTGACTCCCAAACTAGACAGGATGCCATAGAAAATGTCACCTGTGCTGTGCATGCTTACGGTCTGAACATTCACACCCCTACCTGACCTCAGCTGCTTTGTAAAATCAACTTTGAACCAATAATTCCCCTGAGCAATCAGAAGGGTCGAATTGACAAGACAATCACTTGATTTGTGAAGAACAGCTACCTTGGTTATTCCGCTGCAAAAAGCAACGCTTTCCATTTGTCCTGGACGATCTTTGAGAAGGAATTTGACTATTCATATGATATTTCCAATCTTAATTACAAAAATGTAAATAAATATATCATGATCTGCTCATGTGCGGTGATTAAACTCTTAAGGGGTCGAAAACACAGGTCAGAAGGCTAATGGTCAAAACGGCCTGTAATCAGTCAAACCTGCTTTTTCTAATTGTGTGACTTGTTTCCCTTCTTGTGCATACATTTTCAAATGTCGAGAAAATGCTTCTGGATGTTGACCACCGTCATGAGCACCATTATGAATCAGTACATCATACATTGTATTTCCATGTGTGTTAACAAAATCTATATTGAAAGAATTTTTTAAGGTCCAAACATTTGATTTTCTTGTTCTTTTACATACCTTGGTGTGACTGTCTATGCACCATGTATTGGTCAAAGTTGCCAAGTGTGTTTACGATTTTAAAACAAGAAAATGGAGATAATTTAGAAAGGGGGTTGCTGAATGATGGAACACAATGTCAATTTTGAATACATTGATATATCTATTAATTTCATATTCAAAATTCAAGACATTGTTGATCTTCTAAATTTGGTAGATATGTGTAGGGTTAGTTCACAAAATATGCATTAATTCAAAGCCATCAGAGCAAACGTTACGCAAAAATTCGATTGCCATGAAAATATGACGTAGGTGAAAATACGCAGTTGGAGTAAACAATATCAATGTCATTCTTTTTCCTTAAAATTAATCGGTTAGTTTGCCAATAGAGTGTTTCATTTAAAATAGTTAATAAGTATCTAAGGATTATTTCAATTATAGGCAAAAGCGTTAGATACTAAATAGAGGAGTAATCTAAGCTCAGGTGTAATTACAATCAGACCAAAAGTGTTGTACTTTAAACTGAAGATTGGGGCATTGAATTAAAAATTATTTACAGCTAAGGGCTACAAAATTAATGAAGTCTTTGTGATATTTCAAACATTTTCATTATGCATTGTCTACATGAATTCCTTTTCTTCACTGTGTTTGAAAGAGATTACAAACAACTTCCAAAGCATATTTTTATTGAGAAAGTAGAACCATGTCAGGAAAACAATCCTTCCAAAGAAATAAAGAGTTTCTCCTTCAATACTTCAAGTTTTAAAAAGTATAAACTTACCCGGAAAAAAATAACTATTCTTACTTAGGGACCCAGATTGCCAAAATTTAAAATTTAACATTAGGGATATGGAGGTATTTTCTCCAAAAAAAATCTAGGCCCCTGTTAGTATTTTTCTTTGCTTACTGTCAGTCGAAGAAGGTGACTTTGAAAAAAGAAATTACGCTGGATAGAAAATTAATGAACATAATTATAGAATTAATGTTGTTGTTTTTTAATATTGATACTAGAAGTATTGAAAATTGGTTACAGTGGCCATCAAACCAAATAATTTATATTGTTAATTAGTTAATTAAACATTCAGGCCGGTTTTTTAGGCCTGTATGACCAATGGAAAATTGATATTTGGGCTGTATTGACTAATTTGGGCCAGTTTAAAGAGGGGCTAGTGTGACAGTAAAGCCTAATGAGTACCCACAACATAGGGTTTGAAGAAGGAATATATAATTTAGGCAGTCAAAACCCCCTTTACCCATTCATACATGTATGTTGGTGATGCCAAGAGCTCTCATAATCATTTAAAAAAAATCAAAGCGAAGAAAAGGTGCAATAGAATTGCTACAGGAGCCTAGTTAAAGTTCATTGCTTTGGCCTAGACTGCCGGTGGTAAGCATTAGCGTAGGGCAATCAGTTTCTTTTCATAATCAATTATCTCGGTTTTTAGTCGAAAGAGCAAAAATAACTGAATCATGACATTCTGAGCTGGAATTATCCCTGCATGTGTGTGTTATAAACTGAAATTGAGCACTCTCGACGGCCATATGGAACATTTGGATGGGTAAGTGTGAAACGGTTGTAACTGCCAATATGTTTATAGGCATTTACAACTGTTTCTGGCTGAGCCATCAATTAAGTATATTACCCTTTTTAGCTCACCTGAGCTCGAAATGCTGAAGGTGAGCTATTGTGATCGTATAATGTCAGTCTTCAGTCATGCGGTGTGCGTCGTCCACAATTTCTCTAAAAATCTTCTACTCCTTAACCGGTGGGCCAATCTTTTTGAAACTTGGCAGGGATGTTCCTTGGGTCAAGCTCTACCAAAGTTGGTCAAATAAATGAAATCCACCCTAACTCTCCCTTTACCTTTAACAAAAAGGGCAAAAATAGGAAAATCTTTAAAAATCTTCTTCTCTGAAACCAGAAGGTAGATAGCTTTCATATTTTGGTATGTAGCATCATCTAGTGGACCTCTTCCAAGTTTGTTCATATCAAGACTCTTAGGTTACATTTGGGCCCCACCTGGATGCATCCTTTTTTACCTAGAATCAAAGAGTGGAATGGCATATCCTTTTTGCTCTAGGCTGAAAACATTCCAGGGTATTGATCTTATGAAGAAATTTTCTCCTTGTTGACATCTGCCTTTTTATACGCCCGAAGGGTCGTATTATGTTATGGCCTTGGTCGTCTGTCCGTCTGTCTGTCAGTCTGTCTGTCCGTCCGTTAGCAATTTTTGCGTGCGACTCCTCCTAAACTATCAATGGGAATAAGCTGAAACTACACATAATTACTCCCTATTGTGTCTAGTTGTGCATTAGACCTTTGAAATTCACATCGCTCCAGTCATTCCTGAGAAATCTTGAATTATCTGCCCTTTAATATAACCAAAATCACTGTTTTTTGTGTGCGCAACTCCTCCTAAACTATCAATGGGAATAAGCTGCAACTACACACAATTACTCCCTATGATGTCTAGTTGTGCATAAGACCTTTGAAATTCAAATCCCTCCAGTCATTCCTGAGAAATCTTGAATTATCTGCCCTTGAATATAACAAAAATCACTGTTTTTAGCTCCACTGGCTGAAAGCCACTGGGGCTATTGTCATGGCGTTGTGTCCGTCGTGCGTCCGTCCATCCGTCCGTCCGTGCGTCCGGTCGTAAACTTTTCTTTAAAAATCTTCTCCTCAGAAACTACTGGATGGATTTCAACCAAACTTCACAGGAATGATCCTTGGGTGACCCTCTTTCAAAGTTGTTCAAGAAATTTTGATCCAACGAAAAACATGGATTTAAGGGGCGTGGCTAATTTCCAAATATGGTAAAAAGTGAGTTTTCTCAGATTCTAATCAATGGATACCAATGAAATTTTATATGAAAGATCCTTGGGTGACCCTTTATCAGTCTACAAAAAATCATTGTGATTGGATGGAAAATATGCATTTTATGGGCAGAGGTCATTTCTCTATATGTTATATAGTGGAAACTTTGAAAATCATTTTCTCAGAATGTAACTGATGGATATCAACCAAATTTCATTGGAATGATCCTTGAGTGACCCTTTATCAGTCTACAAAAAATAATTGTGATCGGATGGAAAATATGCATTTTATGGGCAGAGGTCATTTCTCTATATGTTATATAGTGGAAACTTTGAAAATCATTTTCTCAGAATGTAATGGATGGATATCAACCAAATTTCACTGGAATGATCCTTGAGTGACCCTTTATCAGTCTACAAAAAATCATTGTGATCGGATGGACAATATACATTTTATGGGCAGAGGTCATTTCTCTATATGTTATATAGTGGAAAATTTGAAAATCATTTTCTCAGAATCTAAATTTTGGATATCAACCAAATTTCACTGGAATGATCCTTGAGTGACCCTCTATCAGTGAACCAAAAATTATTTTGATTGGATGAAAAATATGCATTTTATGGGTGGAGGTCATTTCTCAAGGAGTTAAATAGTGGAAAATATGAAAATCATTTTCTCAGAATGTAACTGATGGATATCAATCAAAAATTTTCGGTATAACCCTTGGGTGACCCATTATCATGCAGCCAAAAATCATTTTGATTTGATGAAAAATATGTCTTTTAAGAGCAGAGGTCATTTCTCTATCTGTTATATAGTTCAAACTTTGAAAATCATTTTCAACATCAGTTGAACCCAAAATATCTAAAAATCTAGTCAAAACATTTATTTGCTTTTACAAGAATTTCAAGCCTGTGGAGCGACTCAAGCCATTCATGGCTTTCTAGTTTGTGTGTGCAACTCCTCATTAACTATCAATGGGAATAAGCTGAAACTACACACAATTACTCTCTATGATGTCTAGTTGTGCATAAGGCTTTTGAAATTTTAATTGCTCCCGTCATTCCTGAAAACCTTGAATTATCTGCTCTTGACTTTAACAAAAATCACTATTTTTTGTGTGCGCAACTTCTCCTAAACTATCTATGGGAATGAGCTGAAACTAGACACATTTACTCCCTATGATGTCAAGTTGTGCATAAGACCTTTGAAATTCAAATTGCTCAAGTCAATCCTGAGAAATCTTGAATTATCTGCCCTTGAATTAAACGAAAATCACTGTATTTTGTGTGCAACTTCTCCTTAACTATCAATTAAAATGAGCTGAAACTAGACACAATTACTCTCTATGATGTCTAGTTGTGCATAAGGCTTTTGAAATTTTAATTGCTCCCATCATTCCTGAGAAACCTTGAATTATCTGCTCTTGACTTTAACAAAAATCACTATTTTTTGTGTGCGCAACTTCTCCTAAACTATCTATGGGAATGAGCTGAAACACACATTTACTCCCTATGATGTCAAGTTGTGCATAAGACCTTTGAAATTCAAATTGCTCAAGTCAATCCTGAGAAATCTTGAATTATCTACCCTTGAATTAAACGAAAATCACTGTATTTTGTGTGCAACTTCTCCTTAACTATCAATTAAAATGAGCTGAAACTAGACACAATTACTCTCTATGATGTCTTGTTTTGCATAAGACTTTTCAATTCAAAATGCTCCAGTTATTCTAGAATTATCTTGGATTATCTGCCCTTGAGTTGATGAAAAATTCTTGTCGGCTCATTTTCTCCTACATTATGGATGGGAATGAAAGGAAACTTGCCATAATGACTCTGTAGGTTGTCTTTTTGTGCTTAGGACTAAATATATTTTCATATTTCAATGTTTTGGCACCAGTTGCCTGTCTGTCTGTTTGCAATATTTTTAGCTTTCATTCAAGCTCACGTTACTGACAAGCCAAGGTTACTGACAAGCCCCTTGGGGCGTATATGCGCCGCTCTGCGAAGCTCTTGTTAATTAATGTGTTGTCCCGCGGGTCAAAGAGACTCAGGTGAGCGATCTAGGACCATCATGGTCCTCTTGTTAATTTTGAAAGGCTTGGATTTTGTTGTCATCTACATAGGAGGGATCGCCACTAACACCAGTCTTCAGGTCCGAGACCTTTGTTTTTTTTAGGAGGACTGGTAGAAGTTAATTGTCATGCTGCAGGTCCTTCGGGCCTGTAGAAATTGGGAATATTATTTTTAATCTATCCTGTTTTGAAGAACAGTTCCCTTTCCAATACTCAATTTTTCCAATACCCTTTGCAAACCAATGTTGAAAAAGAAGAAATTGCTTGCCACAAGCATTTTTTTCCCCACACTGTTTTCAATACATTTTACCCCTTAAATTGATTAAGAATAATTAAAGTTTACAAGGAGGACCTTTAACATCGAAGAGGACCTGTAAGATTTAGGGGTAATAGGTCCTTGCGGATGGTAGCAAAAAGAAGTAAGTGTCCATCCCTGCTGCTGCATAGGGCAAAGTAAAGGCTCTGATTAGACTGCAACTGCACAGACTGACCTGAAACTTTACTTTGCGCATTTGTAAATCATCAGAAATGTCACACACAAATAATGGCACATAATACTTTTGTCTTATTTTTAAAATACAGTATTTAACCGTAGTATTTGGTCAAACAGGTCCTTAGAAATGTTGTAGACCCAAATAAAATTGCTCTTCATAATGAAGCTTCTTTTGGTTGCAAAGCATTCAACATATTTTGAATCCACTTTCAAAGAGAACACATAATGAAGAATCTGGTCAGACTGTGCAGATGTACAGGCTGGACAGAGTCTTTGCTAAGCGCTCATTCGAAATTGTTGGAAATGCCATGCACAGACTCAATTATTTTCCAGATAACAGTTGTCTGAAATCTTAAAATAATTACAGTACTCTAACTGTAGCTCTAAAATTTTTTCACAGATTACCTTAGGGTGGTGTTTGCATTTGCATCCTTCTACTACATGCCATCAGACCCATGGCTCGCTTCGGCTTTGTACATCATCAGTGGGCTGCTTGACGCCATCGATGGACATTTGGCTCGCATGCTTAACCAAGGTATGTTTCCCATAATTCTGTACTTCAGAAAATATTGTGGAAAAAGAAGAAATTGCTTTAAATGGAAAGATTTCTCCATTATCCACAATTTTTTATGCCCCCGATAGGGAGGCATCATAAATTTGACTTGTCCGTCCGTCCGTCCGTCCGTCTGTCCGTCTGTCCGTCCGTCATTCCGTCCAAAACCTTTAACATTGGCCATAACTTCCTTATTACTTAACATATTCGCATCATACTTTACCACAACATTCCTTGGTACATTACCTTTCTGTAGGCACATACTTTGGTGACCTTGACCCCTGGATGACCTTGACCTTCAACATAGATTGGCCATAATTTAAAATCAAAGCGGTGTCGGGGGCATTGTCATCTTACAGTGACAGCTCTTGTTCTACCTTATAGTATGGTTTCTTTGAAATTAAACTAACTTTTCTCTGTCATCTGCAATCTGTTTCAATTTAGACAAGTCTTATTTTAAAAAGGAATACCTTAAGTTAACCATAAACTTGTCATTAAAATTTTTAACTGATTAGAATGAAAAGAACTTCTGAAGATTTTGGATAAAAATATTTTTGTATTTCAATTCCAATTTTTTTATCCTTTAAATGCTAAAGATATAAAATAATATATGACATTTTACTGAAGAAAAATCTTTAAACTGTGAACACAATTATTTAATCCTTCCTTGTTTGAAAATATTTTTCCTGTACCCTTATGGATAAGATCAGGGGTATGTTATTTTGCTAATGTCCTTTTTTTTGTTTTGTTTCTGAAAATCTTAATTTATGACTATCCTCAAAATATAAACCCCTGGAATAAATTACATTTAGGCTATTGAAGGCTCAATCATATTTTGGTAGATCTCAAGGATATGCATCTGCAGATACCAAGGTCAATGGATGCGGCCATCAAAGCCCAGTGGGTAGGGTGCCTGACTATCAATCTTGAAGTCCTTGGTTCGATCCCTGGTGGCGGCACTCATCCTTTCCGACAATTTTCCTCTCACCAATGGATTGATAATAGTAGACCTATGTGAGATAGTAGATGGAGGCTAAGAAAGGATGTGATGGTTGTACTGGTGAGAGAAATACCAGGAATTCATTGCTCCAGCTGCCACAATAAAACTGAAAAAAATGTTGAAAGAAGTGCTTAACTGCATAAAATCAAATCAAGGTCAAGAGTATTTAATAAGGTTTAAAGTTTTGAAAAAGATTCATTTTCACTGACCTAAGTGTCTCACAAACACATTTTTCATTTCAGGAAGTAAACTGGGGGGAATGTTGGATCAGCTGATTGACAGAATGACTACCATGTGTTTGTGTGCGGCACTATGTCATTTCTACCCGAAATATATGCTATTCTTCCAGTTTTCTATGGCTGTTGATATTGTCAGCCATTGGTTCCATTTACAAAGGTAACACAGAACTTATTCTATGTTCTATAATCTACCAAGTACAATGTATCAGACTTGTCTGAAATTACAGTACAGAACATAGAAGTCGAAAACAGAGAAGACAACTTTAATAATGGTGGTCCTTACATATTTGTTTAAGGTGGGTGCTAGGTAACGGGTGTAATGGTTGTATTCATGGCAGCAATACCAGGAATCAGGGGTGTCGAAATACAACTTTTTCTGCACTTGTCCATGGACAAGTTAAAGACAATTTCCTACTTGTCCATGATCAATATGAACTTGCCCACAACAAATGAAATGATAAATATTGAGAAAACATTGCTTTTAATTTAGAAAATGCTGTAACCCTGCATTTTCTTCATTATAGACAATGTTATCTCCCCTTTGACTGGATGAATTATGGACGTTTCGTACCATAACCATTTCGTACCAGACGTTTCGTACCACAGGCAAAGACGTTTCGTACCATAGGCGAAGACGTCTTGTATCATAGGCGAAGACGTTTCGTACCATAGGCGAAGACGTTTCGTACCATCGGAAAAGTCGTTTCGTACCATAAAATTACCATTTCATGTGTTGGTTTGGGATGACAGAAAAAAGTCAAAATTTATTAAATAATATTCTGTTGATATTTTATCAATTTATAAAAAGATACACGATACATACTACTCTAAAGTATAGAATATACAAAACAAATAAATATACACAAAAAAGTGGAAGGATGATGAAAATATTTTTCTATTTATTTCTTTTTATTTTTCTTATTGTTGAAGCTTTAATTTTGAAAGGCGCCTGAATTTCGTAAACTTGTTAGCATCTTTACCCGAAAATCATAAGTTACGAAACAAAACGTCGTAACTAGAACTTAATCTTACTGGAAATGATTTTTTCAATTGCCAAAATCGCTATAGTTTTCTTAGAAATCTAAAATTATATATTCTTACTATATATGGATAGTTCGAATTGAACATGTTCATATTCCTTTTTCCTGGTTATGTATTAACTACTTGACGACGTGCTGCAGTTGGTTCAGAACATTGAATATAAAATTCATCATTCTCTTGTAGTCTCAAAAAAGTATCACCAATCTTATACACTCTCAAAAGCATGTCGTTATTTAATCAATTGACCAACAAGGCTTATTGCTAATCAGTTTACAATTAACAATTGAAGGCAAACACCAAACTATTCATTGTCCGCAAATTGTTATTACCAATCTTTTAGCAAACAAGAGTCAAACAACATACCAGCAAATCAACCTATTCACAATTTTGCCTACTCCTTTAAGTAGTATAATAGCTCGCAGTACAAGCAAATACAACTCTTTTAGTGCAATTTTACATGGAAAAAGTTCAGTTATTTAAGAAATAAACATTTTGAAAATCAATTAGTTTATATTTCCATTTTGGTACGAAATGGTCAATGTTTGGTACGAAATGGTTAACATATGGTATGAAACGTCTTCGCCTATGGTACGAAAAGGTCATCGTATGGTACGAAATGGCAATATATTTTATGGTACGAAATGGTTATGGTACGAAACGTCTGCATACCGACTGGATGACTTTATTCCTATTTTTTTAGCTCACCTGAGCACAACGTGCTCAGTGAGATTTTTTAGGATCACCCTGAGTCCGTCATCTGTCGTGCGTCGTCTGCCTTAAAAAACTTCTTCTTCTCCTTAACTACTGGGTCAGTTTCATTGAAACTTGGCCAGAATGTTCCTTTGGTGACCCTCTTTAAAATTTGTTCACAAAATTTTGATTGGCCCATAAATATGGGTGTGGCAGGGAGTGGCATTTTTTCATTTTGAAATTTTTGAAATAACATCTCCCGAACCATTGGGCCGATTTCGAAAAAACTTTACCAGAATGTTCCTTGGGTGACCCTTTTCATAAATTGTTAACAAAATTTTGATTGGCAAATAAAAATATTGGCGTGGCAGGGTGGGGCTTATTTTGAGCCTGAAATCTTTGAACAACTTCTCTCCTGAATCACTGGGCCAATTTCAATGAAACTTTACCAGAATGTTCCTCGGGTTACCCTTTTCAAAAATTGTTTGCGAAATTCTGATTGGCCCATAAATATTGGCGTGGCAGGTAGGGGCTTATTTTGAGTAATAAATGGATGGGCAGTATTTATTCTCACATCAAAATCTTGGAATTAAATCTCCTCTTCAACAATTAGGTAAATGTGAATGAAACTTTGCCAGAAAGTGACTTTGATGAGTTCCACTGGAACAATACATATCAGGTGAGCAATTTAGGGCCATTCTGGCCCTCTTGTTTAGTACTGTTACAAGATTTGCTCTGGTATTTATTTACTTGTCCACAGATAAGTGGCCTAGAAAATTGTACCTGCCCTCAAGTGGAAAAGCCTGTGTGGGACAAGTTGGGCATGGGAATTCCACACCCTTGCCTGGAATCCATTGTAAGGTGCTCCAGCCACCACAATTCGATCGAAAAACTGTTAAAAGATGTGGCAAACCTTATAAAAAACAAATAAAAAGGTGATATAATCCAGTAGATGTAATGAAGAGCCTGTAGGTTCTGCAGAAAACAAATCCAATGAATTAAGTATTATTCCTGTACAGTTTAAATGTTAATGTTATTTCACACCATTTTACACCGCTTTATATGGTACAATATAGATCAAGGTATTTCACCCTGACTTGATGCAAAAGAAGCTATATCATTGGTCCTAATCATTTAGGTGTGAAATAATTTCTATTGTAAAGCACTTACAAAATGTACCATGTTTTCACAGCTCCATGATGCAGGGGTCATCTAGTCATAAAGTTCTAGACTTGTCAGCAAATCCAATACTCAGGCATTACTATCATAATAAGGTAAGATTTTGAAACTCTATTTGTCCAAATTAAATGCCTAAAATACTTAAAACCATATCGAACAGAAAAAGGTCAAAATTTTGTTGAAATAAAATTACCAAAAGAGCCTGTGTGTGATATTTTTAACAATTTCTATTGTGCGCAAAGTAAGGACTCTGGCCAGTATGTGCATCCGCACATACTGACCAGAGTCTTCACTATGCAAATTGTAGATAGATGAGATCTCAAAGTATCTGTAGACAGTTAGGCAACCTTTGAATTGCACTATTTAACTAAATGTTTGGATCTCGGACATGTGTCAAATTGTTGGAAATATCACACACAGAGTCAAAAGAAATGAATACACTTAAGTAAGTTTTTGTTGTGAAAGTGTCTTTAAACTTATTTGGTTCAAAAAGTAAATCAGTTTTTTTAGACTAAGGTCACACTGCACATATGTGACTTCATTAACTTGTTTCCCGGAATCCGAACATATAACATCAAATTGGTGAAATGAATGAAAGCAAGGTATAGTCTTTTGGTAATTTTACTGATTTAGTGATGAGATTATCAATTGATAATTTACCAATATTTCTTGATAATCCACAGAAAAGCATTAATGAAGGGGCAAATTTTGTTACTGGTGCCTACTTGTTTGTCAAGCTGTCTGTTAATCACATACTTGTAAACTTGTAATACTTCATGTAAACTAAACATGGTTTTGTATATATGTATTTACCGATCGCCCTATTTTTTCCTCCAATGAAAGGCCGCCATTTCGTTTGAAATTCAAAAAGATATATCCCATAACCTGATGATCTGCTTGAATAAGTGAGCTACGTGACTTAAGGTAATAATTGGCGGAGACTACATTCAATACCAGACAGTGACATTATAACCTTGTCTGATAAAATGTTCCCAAAGACCCTTAACATGTAATCAAGTAATTATTAAAAAAAAATGTTTTGTGAGTATTCTTTTGAAGTTATGCTTAGATTCAATTACTCATTAAAAGGAGGAGAAAATTCTTGAATAATTTGTCTGCATGTTTATCAAGACAAGATTTAGCGGATAAATCAATGATTCTGATAATAAAATATTAATCTAAATGGTATACAGCAGTAAGAATGACATTGACGGGTTTGCCTGAACCGAGCCTTTCTGTACTCAACTTTTTAACATTGACATAAAAAAAGAAAAGAAGACGGGGTTGAAACCATATATAATCTCAATTCCTTTTTAAAATAAATACTTTGGATCTTTTGAATGACCTTATAATTGAATAATTCTGCAAATGTCCAAATTCTAGGTATACAAATATTTGCAAAAAAAGTGATTCGAAGCATTATAGACCTGTAATAGCTGACTAATATATTATTGATAATGAATATGCTGTGGTTTTGTTTGTTTCTATGGGGTTTAACACCGCCTTCAACAGTCCCTTAGTTATATTGCCGCGGCTGAAGAACCTAACAATGAATTCCTGGTATTTCTTACACCAGTTCTACCATTCCTTTTCTAGTCTCAAGCTGCTATCCCACATAGGTCTACGATTATCAACCCATAGGTGGGAGACAAATAGTCGGAAAGGATGAGTGCCACCATCGGGGGTCGAACCCGGGTACAATTTGAATGATTGTCCAACGAGCTCACACCGCGCAGCTGAATATGCTGTGGTAGATAACCATTTTTCTAAAAATCCAAAATCCGTAAAGGAAGGCATAATATCCAAAAAAAAACCTAACTAAATGGAATACAAAATCCACTGGCAGCAATCATGAGGTTTTGTTCACCGAACGTTCTCAACTGATATTGTCTTGCGAAATGACAAAATAATTACAGAAACACGACAGTAATTAAATTCGCTCCTCCCACTTTTTGTGTGCCTCGATTTGATTGAAGAAAGTATGACGAAACGAAAATGAATGACATCATTGATTGACGTGAAACTAAATTGATCTAGCGTTATTTGGTGAAAAATAAGTCGATCAGTAAAACAGTTATAGTTCATTTTCTGCCAATTTACGCAAATAACCTTGCGCTCCACTAATGCTACGCGTAGGTTTTATCACGTAAATTGTCAGAAATGAACTATAACTATTACATAACTTCAAAACTATTGAATCTATAGTATTTTTCATTTTGTGTGAGGGTATGTTTCTTTTACATATATCTTATGTTAAACTCGTCTGACAAACTCAAAGATTCTTATCAAGGTCAAATTGTACAAAATTGTCTATTCACAGATAATTACCTTTCATGAATGTATTTAAAGATGGTAGTTAGGTTATATCTTTTACCAAATATACGATCCTTATGTATTATACATCTTATTTCAGATAATCCTGTTCGTTATGTGTTCAGCCAATGAGTTGTTCTTCTGTATGCTTTATTTATTAAACTTTACTGAGGGCCCTGCAGGTATGTTGAAAAATACTTTTCTTTCAAGATCAAAAAAAAAGATTATTATCTATGTATATGAATGAATATGCATTTGCAGCAGTATACACAAAAATATTTATAAGTTCTAGTGCGAATGATGGATTCCATTAAGCTAGTGGACTGGTAATAGTTCTGCAACATTTCTAGAATCATTGTGAAAGATCTTGAGTTCCGAAAATGTTGGGGAACTTTTACAGAAACTATTACAGAAAAAACAAAACTAAATGTAACTGCCCACCCAAGAGTTTTAATCAGACATTAATTTAATTTCCCTTTTTGTAGTCAATACATTACTGAAAATTATGATATCTTAACAGCCTCTTTATTGATGGCTAAAGATATTGTAAACATAAAGGCTGTTACAACTATGTCATACTGAGCCAGTTTTTTTTTTAGTCTAGGGGAAGGGGCCCATGGCCCTTAATTTAGGGGAAAATACATCAGTTAGGGAACATATATTAATTCTATATTTAGGTAAAAGTGTATAAGTCTTGACATATTGTGATTTATTTAGGTAAAAGAACTAAAATTCAAGTCATACACTAGGTAGATTATCTGTTTAATTCTGAAACCTTATTACTATATTTTGATTAAAGCTGTAGTTACAAAGTTTTAGAATTTAACAGACTAACTAATCTTTAAAAAGGAATAGATGATCATTTCTAAGCAAGAAAAGAACATTTTTCTAGACATGACCTCATTTCAATGGGGAAAATTGATTTATTAGTTTGAAAAGCATATTTAGGATAAAAAGTCTCTGAGGGGAAGGGCCTGTAAATGGCCCCAGCTTCTAGGTTTAAAAAAAACTATGAGAAATATTCAAATTTCATTTGATTGTGGAGATGCTTGTGATTAGAAAAAAAATAGTTGTTGTAATTATGGATAGATGTAGGTGTGCAATGTGCATCTATTAATACATCTCTCAGTCTGTCTGATTTGGTCTTGACAACAATTCCTGCATATTTGTGTGGATTTCATTGGCAAATTGTTCTCCATCATGAAAAGATGTGCTGTTTGGGAGATAGTTTCTGATAGCTCCAAGGTCACAGGTAAAGGTCAAACATTTTAGACTCTATGGAAGTTGCCCCAGAACAACTTTTATTGAGTGTAAAATGTTTGACCTTGACAGCAGTTGTCTTTTGCCAATCACCTAGTTATATTAAACAATGGATTTGTGTTTCTTTCAGTGTTATTTGGAGTTGGTCTCTGGAGGATTATACTGTACATCAGTGCTCCCCTCTCCTTCATTAAGGCTGGGATCAGCCTGCTACAGCTGGGAGCGGCCATGTCAAATATTGCCAACATTGATATGGCAGACAGAGCCAAAGCCAGGGAAAAGTCGACTTAATACTTTGGACAGCTTGTTGTGTTTTTAGTTTTAGGTCAGAAATTGATATAAAAGGTTGTGAGTTTGATTTGATGTCCAAAACTATTGTGAAAGTTAAGCTGAATTCCATATTTAGGAACTACTGTAGAAGCAACTTTAATGTTTGACTTGCGCAAAAATGATAGTAAGATGCAAAGTTATACAGACTCATGAATCAATTAAAGAATGAGCATGTTTGTGATATTTCCTACAAATTCACATGTGCACAAAGCAATGCCTCTGGCAAGCTTGTGCAGCCACTCAGTTTGATCAGTCTACACAATGTGCTCTGTAGATATATAAGATCACAATCCCTCTTCAGGGGATCAGCTGAGGTTATAGAATAAGAAAATATGCTGACTGGCTGAAGAGAGATTAGGATTTTATCTATCTATATAGTACATAGTGAAGATTCTGGCCAGACTGTGGGGCTGGCCAGAAGCTTTGCTTCGCCACATGTGAAATGGTTGGAAATGTCTCAAACAAGCTCATTTGATATTATTAGCTTCCATTAAGTTTTCATGCATTTAAATTGCCTGAAAGGGTTTTTCCATTCCTCAATCAAAACAGTTGTGAAGAATCAGCTATTTTAAACCGTGCACATAAAAAGTAATCCTGAAAGAAACTGTCTAAGTATGAAGAATATGTTAAATTTTTGCTTTGTGACTCTAATTGAGCCTGTGCATCGGCACAGCCTGGCCAGTGTCTTCACTCTGCACTAAGTAGATAGATAAGGTCTCAAAGTATCAGTAGACCATCACATAACTTTATATTTACAGTATGAAGATATCTAATCTTGTCAATGTTTGCACCCCATGAACATTTCAAATTGTTGGAAATGTCAGACACAGGCTCAATTAAAAGATATGAACAGAATATGAATTTTCGCTTATTCATACAGTGTGATAGGGTTATAAGTTTCATACCTCCATAAATTTTAGAAAAAACACTCTCTTTATATCTTAAAAATACAGGGTGTTTCATAATATATGTCCTTATTCTAAACCATTATTATTCTGCTACAACTAATCATAACACTTCTTCTTTGTGATTTTCACCATGACGTCAATTATAGGCACTAGCGACGTCAGCCCTTTATCTCGAAATATCGATATCATTCATTTTGGCTTCTGGCAAATGGAGTGGCTAGTTCTCTCTTTTGTTGACTCTCTTCAAATCTTCTGCAATTGCTGGTAAATCATTAAAATGGCTGTATGCCATATATTCTAGTAAGTTTCCCGCAAAGACGGTCAAAATAGCCTCAGATCAGGCACTTACGGCAGACGTGTCTATTCAGTCATGATCCTATAAAAGAATATAACACATACTGGATGGGTTGCATTAAAACACAGTTAGTGCGACTAGAATCTGATCAATTTTGAAATATGCCAGCTCACTAATACATAATATGTTCATAGTTTCAGTAAGGTAGGATTACTTCACACAATTCTATAGATTTTCTTAAAATGGTCGACAATATTAAACAATTTCATCGCTATCTAGACTAAATGAAAATGTCTGCAACAATTGTCTAATCTCAGCCTATTTGACCTTCTGGGGTAACTTAAAAAATCATACAGCGATAGACAAGCAAATGTAGAAGATTTTAAAAGCATAATCAATAGAGAGAAAAGGCCAATCCATTTGCCAGAAGATGCAACTTATTGACAATTCAAAATAAAGGTCTGACGTCATTATTGCCAAAATTGATGTCATGGTGGAAATTTGTAAAAAAAAATTGACGTCATACAGAGTGATATCTGTAAGAGGTTTTATAGCAAATCATATATCAATGAAAATTTTACTTTGTCTGCTATTCAGATGAATATTTTTTACATATGTAAATCTATTCCTTGTCAGAACCAGAACCATAATGTTTTAGAATAAGGACAGATATTATGAAATACCCTGTATTATGTAGTTATAAGAAGCAAGATAATTTGGATTTGTTTAAAATAATTGCAGGTGATGAAAAATATAATTCATTCAGTAAATATGACTTAAGTTGAAACAGTTGTGAGAAATGAAAACCTTACTTGTTCAAGCAGTTTCTGCTTGACCAAGTATATTTTCTTTTATGCTATTAAAGGCAAAAGATTTTTGTAGTAATGGTAAAATTGGTTTAGATTTTGACATCTCTTTATCTCAATTTCTGACCATATGTTTGCCATATGTAACAAAGAGCAAGTTTATAAACTTATTCTTAAATATTTTTGCCAAAATCATGATGCAAATTTACAAAAGTTTTACTTTTACCAAAGAGATTTTTTAAACTGTCAGCAACATCTATAACACAGGGCTCGTTCTTGTGTTTTATATTGAGGAGTCATAGACTTTTCGCCAAAGAAATTCTGGGGGTCAAAACTGATTTTAAAAAATGACACAAAACAGAAAATCACATGTAAAATTTTGCATGTTTGTTGGTCATTTTACCTGTTTCTAGTAATGATATGAAGTAAGTAAAAGTTTAGAGAGTAAAATTTGTGAATTTTTAGGTATAAAACCATGTTTTAACCCTTGGTAATTTCCTTAAGAGGGTCGGAATTATCCCCTTGGGCAAAATTTCTAGGGGTTGAACTATGATATTTTAAGATTGATTTTTTGGGGGCCAAACCCTAGTTAATGGGTCAAACATGAGTCCTGACAAAACTTAAAAATTTTTGGTCTTTAGTGGTACAGATAAGAGGGAGTAAAGTTGGTCTTGAATCTTGTTATCTCATTGAGGTCCTAAGTTGTGGGTTCTCATTTGTATTATCTTGATGAGACGATTCCAATGAGTACCAACTAGATTGGATAAGTAATTGAAATACTTTGATCTAAAATCCAAAATACCTCCTATATCCATAGCTCTGGACTCATTTAAGTATATCACTGCTATTAGGTCATCATCAATTTTTATGCCCCCGTATCAAAAGATCAGGGGCATATTGTTTAACCGTTGTCTGCGAAAAACTTAACATTTCCAATATCTTCAAGCCTATTCAAGATACAAATACATATTTGGCATGATGATTGATATCAATGATCTGCATCTGCTGATACCAAAGTCAAGGTCATGAGACAAGGTCAAGGTCATCTGTCAAGGTCAAACTTATTAAAAACATAAGAAAACAAGAGCTGTCACTGTAAGATGACAATGCCCCCGACACCGCTTTGATTTTAAATTATGGCCAATCTATGTTGAAGGTCAAGGTCATCTAGGGGTCAAGGTCACCAAAGTATGTGCCTACAGAAAGGTAATGTACCAAGGAATGTTGTGGTAAAGTATGATGCGAATATGTTAAGTAATAAGGAAGTTATGGCCAATGTTAAAGTTTTTGGACGGAATGACGGACGGACGGACGGACGGATGGACAGACGGACAGACGGACAGACAGACGGACGGACGGACAAGTCAAATTTATGATGCCTCCCTATCGGGGGCATAAAAACTTAAATTTGTTCTGTTCATTAAAATATATTATAGTAACCCTTCTTATAATTGGCATGATGAAAGATCTCTGTGATGAACATCTGTAGGAATCAAGGTTAAGTTTCATGTTAAAAGGTCAAGGTCATTTCGAGGGATCAACACAACACTATTGTAAGTGCCTATGAATATAAAGGCACTTACAATAGTGTTGCGCTGACCCCATGATTTGTCAAGCCAACATTTTGAAGAAAATGCTGTTTTGAGGGCATTCTTGTTTCACAAACATATCTTGTACATCATTCTGATGGTGTTGCATACTGTAATTGTATGTTAAAAAAAGTTTTATGAATTTAAAAAACAAAGGCATTGGAATAATTCATTTTACTGGTATTCATATTAGTTTTTGCTACCGGAAACATTTCTTTTCCATGAAGTCATTTCATCTTATATTTACATACCTCGTTTTAATATAAATCCTTTGCTCTGCTGTCATCAGTATTTTCCTGTTGGGACACCAGGCTTTGATAGACTAAATTCAGCTTGCACAGATGTACTGTTTGAAAACATAGAAACAGACCAGTTTAAAGGAAACTGGGCAATTTGTTGGAAACAAAATTTGATCTCAGCAGGGTTAGGGATAAGTTTTTGAAAACACTCTTGCCATTCTTAATTTTGAACCATCCAATATTTATGGACATTTTATGTCTGATTTTGAATAATTTATGTTAGTTTCCTTGTTATCATGATTGGATGTTAATAATTAGAGGATATCAAATGAGTGGTCATTGAATACTGATTTATTAAACAAGTCATCTTTAAACATATAAAAACGAGGCTGTGATGAGTTATCTTTTTTAGATGACGAGATTAATAAATTTCGTATTTTAAGAGCACAAATTTGAAATTCTATTTATGATATGACCTGAACTTTTGTGACAAATAGAGGAAAGTCAAGAAATTTAGGGATTCAACTTATTCCGCGAAACATATAATGCCGTTTGTGAACTGATGTCAGCAAATGGTTATAACATCATTTTCACAACAAAAAGATAATATTAACATACATTTTTATCTTATTTGCATAGTAATTCCACTAGTGTAATATCTCTTGTGTAATATCAAAAATATTTAACAAGTTTATTTCATAACATAGGTCATATTATAAATACTTTATAAATGGAATAATCTGAGAAAACAGTCAGCTATATAGAGAATAGATGGTTGGTGTCTTGGATGGGTTAAGTTTATCGGGCAAGGCGGAGGAATTTATCTGGTGAGCCGCAGGCGAACCGGATAAATTCCGTAGCCGAGCCCGATAAACTTAACCCATCCAAGACACCAACCATCTATTCTATTTATCCTGTTACGGTGGGAAATTTGTGAATTCTCGAAAAAAAAAAATATTAGAGAAAGTACCTTTAATACAACAACCTTTTAACAGAACCAGTACCTTTAATACTTGTAATTGGTCATCAGGGTACACAAAGTAGTTCGGTTAGAAACGAGCTGTTTAACTTTATTATTGAATAATTTTGACTAAATTAACAATAAATTCAAAATATTAAAGGGATTTTGAGTCGGATCAGACCCAAACTTCCGTTAATTTCACATTTTCTAAATTTATTTACAAGAATGCTCAGCGAAGCGAAGCACAATGTAAATTAAATGTGGCGGTCAGTTATTGTGTTGACATGGACTGCCTGTGTAAACATTCAAAGTCTGGATATTTAGGACAGCCCCCGAAAACACAGAATTCATCTGCATTGCGTTCGAAATACTTGTATTTCTTGAGAAATTGCTATTCGCAGCAGTTTGAGGTGCAAGTGGACTTTGTGATGGGTGGGGTAGGACATTATTTGTCGTTAATCGATTTGAAGGTTGGCAGGAGTTTATAGACAAATTTTCAATGTTGTTGGAATAAACATGATTACTGTCATCGTGGAGAAGCCGAACATTACCAGCTGTAGTCCTACCGGGCTGATATTGGTCGATACCTACAGAATCATAACTTCGGTTGACATGAGGCTGCCTTAAATTTGGATAAGGATCAGCAGGATCTGGATCAGGGATAGTAGCATTTGATGTGGGGGTAAGTGTGTTGGACAAAATATTTGAGCAGGCTTTTTGTGTTTTTTCAGACATATTAGAGTAATTCAGAACAGACTGCATGTTCTTGTGGCCACTAATTTGCATGATGTCAGTGGGGGCAACACCAGAGTCCCTAAGCTTTTGAACTAAATGCTTTCTGGCAGAATGATTGGTCAATCGTTTCCCTGAATCCAAGCCACCGTCAATTGCCATTTGTGTCAAAATCTGAGATCGCTTTTTCTGGCCGACAATCATTTTCATAAACCAAGATGAATCATTTTGGCTTTGGGATGAAGTTTTTGGGGCAATGTAAAAAGGACTGTCAGGGAAGCAAAAGTCTTTTGGTCTTTTTGCTGAATACAGTTTATACATCTGCACTGGACATCTCTCAGGGTATTCAGATAGTTCAAATATTTTAGGCGACACGTCCCTGACATCATTGATGTTTTCCCCGGTTCTTGTTTTTGTCTGGCGTTCATTCAGCTGGAGGTATTGACAGCCATCAGACCCTGTTTTAAGCGCAACATCACCCCATCTAAAACAAAAATGGAATGTTGGCTTGAGTCTATATATCGGTATCCCATTATTGTCATGGGCTACATACTGTACATAGTCTTATTTGATCCACAGACCTGTGTACCAAAATTACTTGAAGCAATTGCTTAGAATTTCCTTTATTTCTTTCAATCTGCAGAGGTGCGTTCATTAGGATTAAGATTTTTAAGAATATTAAGATATCTTTTTGGGATATTTACCGCTTCTCAGTTGAAATTTTATGATGCGGCGCCCAATATCCTCAGTTAAAAATCTAAAGATTCTTAGAAATCCTGATGCCAAGTGAGATTCATTTAGAAATTCTAAAGTCAGGATTATCTAACAAAGAACTGTATGTTTTTACAAATCTTGATATTAAAATGAACACTTAAAAATTGAAATCCAAAAATGCAATTCTGTTCATATTGTACCCATGCCAAATATAGGAGGATATTTATTTTATTTTGATGGAAAATATATTTACAATCAGTGCATGTTCAAAATGTTTTGCTTTAAATAAACATTTACTTTTACAGGTGGTTCCTGGTATGCCAGAAAGTAAGAAAAAAAGATGTTATCTTTTTCAAAGGACCAAGTACCTTGTAAGTAATTTTTGTAATGAATTATTAATTAGATTTTCAATTAATCATTCTATCAAAACAGCAATTTCATTCAATGAGACATTTAAATCTGCATATTTATACATAATATCTATATTTTACATAATTATCAGATAATTATTGATAAAAGAAAATTCATGTGTAAGCATCATGGAAATATTTACACTTAACTCTCAATTAACACAAATCAGTATTAATTTGCAATCTTCAATTCCAAATCTCAACTCTTTTACCCCAGGTTCATTATTGACAATGGAATAATAAATGATAAAAAAATGAATATTATAGAAATTATTTCTTTATGCATTTATTCATTAATTTCAAGTATTTTCCCCTTTGTCCTAGGCCTAAATTGTAATATTGCCAAATATCAATTTCTACCTAAAAAAGATTTTTCTCTATGTTTTGATTATTTATTTTTTTACATCTAACTAGCTTGTATCATTTCTTTATCAAATGGATATATAAGTGCATTGTTATAAATCAGAATTTAATGACAAAGCAGAAAAAATATGGTAGATTGGAACACTTTACAGTCATACAGTTTGACTATTTTTGAGGCTGGTTTGACTGGTTCCCGTTGGAACATATCTTTTGATGCAGAATATCTATGAAAAAAATTGCCTTTTCAAATTGAAGTGTATAAACAGCTTGACATTGTTAACTACAATGATTGAGAAGGTCATCTATATATTTCAGGATGTGTGAATAGTACAGTACAGGACAGAGGATGGTTACCTTAACTGGTAGTTCTCTTTTGTTCCTCTCAGACCAAAATGGACACAGTTGTTGAACCACACAGTGTTTAGAAGGCTCTTGGCTGAGGATGCACCCAAAACACCCTTTTCATACAGGATGTTGATCTCATCATCAGAAATTGGACTGGACCGCATGGGCTTGTTCCCTTTACCCAAACGTTTTAGGCTTTTCTGCTTGGCACGAAGTGTGTCTCTGGTTAAGGAGAAAGTATTAGAGTTGACATCCCCCATGATCTTATGTGGATACCGATGCCTTTTGAGCTTTCTGTCAATGCTCGACACCAAGTTTCTCAGGGAAGAAGGTTCATATTCATCACCTGTGGTCTTCCGGACAGATAGAATGAAACCGGCTAAGAGTTCATCAAGTTGCTGATGGTCAATTTCATGGATTTCTCTTGACTCATTTTTACCCTTCAAATACCTTTGGAATTTCTCAACATCGGCAAGAGTTTTTCTTAAAGTATTTCTGTTAGTTTCATTTTCAATGAACTTATTAACATCATCAGTGGTGACGTGAATGAATTCAGACGATTTAAGTTCCCAATCATTGCTGGAATTTGACTCAGAAACGTCTTTAAGGCCAACCGGAACATCAAGTATGGTGTCAACTTCTGACGGGGAGATACCGACTTCTTGCTGAAATTCTTGTTCAGTGACCTCTTCAACACGCTCATTAACATCAAATTCCGGGGAAAGAAGCTCATCCCAGATGACTTCAAATGCTCCGGGGCTCATATCACTAACATTTTCCATGCTTTTGATGGTTTTCCGACGTTTATTGAAAGTGACAGTTGTTTGTTTACAATCAACGGGACACGGACGAGTGCGTCGCAGCCGAACTCGTTGTTTTTGTATTCATACGGAATTAATTTTATTTTTTTGACAAAACGGTGGTAGATGTTGTATTTTATTTTATTTTGGAATTAAATTTGGGCAAATGTTGTAAACAAATTGTGATTTAAAGTTCATTTTTGTATTTGAAGCGGGATGCAATGAAAAAGTAGTTCCGGTCGGTCACGTGATCATGTAACATGATAAAGCTGTCACGTGATCAATTGACATAATATCAACAAGTTTATCATACCCCCTTTTATCAGTCAATATTTATAGCTAGTGACAGGATAAATAGAGAATAGATGGTTGGTGACTTGAGATGGAAAAGTTTATCGGGCAAGGCGTAGGAATTTATCTGGTGAGCCGGAGGCGAACCGGATAAATTCCGCAGCCGAGCCCGATAAACTTTTCCATCTCAAGTCACCAACCATCTATTCTATTTATCCTGTTACAAGTTTTTAAAGTCTATTCGTTGTTTATTTACAATTTATCTGATCCCGATTTACAACTCCGATACTCGGCGAGTCCTCATCATAAGGGTGAATGTGTGGAAGAGGTGGGGTGATTGCTTACGGCTAAAGAACTCGAACATTGAGAGGATTTCAAATGCTGTAGCAAGAAAATATTCAACAAAAGAAAACTTGGGTAATACGTACATACCTTAATGATTAAGAAGATATGAACCGGGTGATTTTCGCAATCTCAAACGTCCTTTTTTCTCTGAAGTTGTGATGTCATGCAGCTAAAAGCAAATCTCAATTCAATGCCTTCCTTGCTATTAATCAGAGGATGGACATAGATTGAGATCAGATGCAAAGCTACTATATTCGAAATCCTATCGGTCGAATAACCCTGCGTTAAGTCCATTCAGGTAAATGTTTTAAAATCCTGACAGTTTTCGAGGTGGAATGTAAACACCGAGGTAAGCTTCGTCACAATTTTATAGATTACGTCATCAGTCATGAATTACGTCATCGATAGTGTCGCGATTTGATTTTAAAAATATATGAGAATCGAGTGAAATATTCTTTATCTGGAAAAGATACTCAAATACAAAAGAGAAAAATGTTAGAGAGGACTGTTTTCAGACCTAATAGCCGCAAAAAGAAGATCCGGCAGGCCACGTGACCAAGTGACATGATAAAGCTGTCACGTGATCAATTGACCTGATATCAACAAGTTTATCATACCCCCTTTTATCAGGCAATATTTATAGCTAGTGACAGGATAAATGATTTAACCATACACCAGACAAACAATTTTAGACTGACAAATGTCATACCAATTGCAGAAAACAATTTTGAGTCAGAAAATCTTTGTCTTTTAGGGAAGATAACATTTTAGAGAATGGAGGAATTGTGTGTTAGAAGTCATTTCTTCATTTCCACAATGTTTCCAAAACTCTCTACTTCAGGGAAGTCGGTGTTAATATGTTGACTGAATTATTATACTGCCAACACACTATTGATAGAATAGTCAATATCAAATGTAGATGAGGAATTGTTGTACCATATTTCCTCTAATAATAGGGCACTCCATAATATTTGCTCCCCTTACACTTTTTACTAAAAAAACCCCAAACACTTCATTGATTGAATATTCCTAAATTTTAAGAATTATGTTAGACATCTTCTAATTTAAGGCTTATTCTCTCTATAGCCTTATTCTCTCTAATCAATCATTTATATGATTGTTTAATGGAAAATAACCTTAAATTGAGTGGAAAAAAGCACTTTAGACATCAATTTGATAAGATAAATATTTCATCAGAAAATTGAAATACCTGTTAACAAAAGCTCCCTATCTTTGTTTTGTATATCTCCCTGGAATGTTTATCAGCAGAAATATGGTCTCTTTCAATCTTTCTGCACTTACCATGTTGAATTTCATTCCTCTTTTGACTATGATATTTTGCATTATTTAGCAACTGCATTCAAGTTCCAGCACTGCATGCGGTCTTTTGTTGATTATTTTGTATTTGTGCATCGGAAAAGTGATTTTAATCCTTGACTTGCTGAATTAATTTTGGCTAAAAATTTTCATCAAAATCAAAGGGCAAAAAGCACTGAAAGTATCAACTGTAGGTCAATTTTTATTTGAAAAACTAAATCTATTGACAATTTTGGTTTGAAAGTGAGAAACGGGTGGTGTAGACTAACATCAGACTGTACATATGTGCAGGCTGATGTTTGTCTATAGCTCCTGCCAAAGCAGGAATTTCCGGGTTCAGCATGACAAGGGTTAATTAGGTGATTATTTATGTGCAGTTTATGTTAAAATGTTGTTTTAATAGTGCCACTATTGTTGTGTGAATCGAATAGCGAAATACAGATTAATAGGAACGTCATATTTCATAATGTAAATGTTCACATAAAGCCCCATGCTCTAGTAGATCCTCTTCTTGGGACATTAATATTTGCCATTTTTATGCCCCCGTATCGAGAGATCGAGGGCATATTGTTTTACTTATGTCCGTCTGTCTGTCTGTCTGTCCGTCTGTCTGTCTGTCCGTCCGTCTGTCTGTCTGTCTGTCTGTCCGTCTGTCCGAAAACTTAACCAAACTTAACCTTTGCCTTTTCTCCAAAAGTATTTGACATACAAAGCTGTACACCAAAGTCAAGGTCATGTGACAAGGTCAAGGTCATGTGACAAGGTCAAGGTCATCTGTCAGGGGCAAACTTAAAAAAAAATGCTGTTCCGGGGGCATTCTTGTTTCACAAACACATCTTGTTTTGTATGATTTTTAGAATTCAAAGCCTTTTACAGCCCCCATCTCCACCTCTCTGTGTCATGATCATTTCAATGGAGGAAAAATATTACTTTTCCCTACAAAATGTGAACTTTTGTGTTAATTCAAAGCTAAAATAAGTGATTTGCTATAAGTTTTTCTTTGACTTTCTTTGTTTACTATACCCTAGTTTATTCAAAATGCCTGTATTTAATACTGAAGATGTGAAGAATGGCTAAAGACGCAGTAGCATTTTTGGCCATATTTCATGTCTAAATAAATGTAACATCTAATAAACCCCTACCCCCTTCTAATAGAAACATGATGATTCTAATAAACTCCTGGGGTGTACTGGAGCTTTGACAGAAAATGTCAAAAATAAAAACATATTTAAGGCTTCAAAAATGATGAATATGTGAAAATCACATAGCCCTGTGAATAACATCTACTAATAATTGATAAGAACAAATCAAAACAAATTTATGGCTCTGTGCAAAACAATTGTAACTGCCTATAAACATATAGGCAGTTAAAACTTTTTCGTGCTTAGCCATGGAAATATTCATTTGATAATTTTTTAGCAAATCAAGATGGAGTTGAAAAACAGGACTAGATCTATATGAGATTGTATTTTACAGGCACGAATTATAATTTGGTCAGAATGTTTGTCAGGTCACAAGAATGAACAGAGAATGATCAATTAAAAACACAGGAAAGGGAGCCTTAATGACTATCTTCTTGTTTACATCTTAGAGGCCATAGTTTATAGACTGATCTCAATGGAACTTGGTCAGAATCTTTTTCAGGTCTCAAAACTTGGGAAAAGAGACCTTAATGAAAAATATTTTGTTTTCTCTATAGGGGGACACACTTTTTGTACATTCATCTAACATAGAATGTTGTCTAGTCACAAAGATGGCCATATTTAAATTTGTTTCTTTCTATTTGAAATAACAGGAAAACAGGCCTTAATGACAATTTATTTGTTTCAACTATAATGCCCATGATTCTGTCAGTATGTTTGTCTAGTGAAAAGGGGTGGACTCATTCATGAAACTTGTTTAGAGTAAGAAATAGAAAAAAAAATGAAGGAATCATAAGACTATGATAAGATTATATTGATGACTTTTGCTGAAATGTAAATGGTAAAATTGGTCATTATTTACTATATTTTTTTTATAGATATTTTAATTTGCTAAGTTAATGTCAAGGAGACAAATCATGATCCCCTTGTTCTATAAAAAAACAATTGGGCCTAGATGTGCCATTTGTATGTACATACATCAAACAAGCATAGGCACTTTTATACATTGTTTATGTTATTGCACATTGTGACTTAGAAATAAATTATTGAAGATCAATTGGTCTTTTTTTTTCAGTCCTCCATATATAATCAGCTCTGGATGAAACAGTTTAAGCTGCCTATTAAGCTATAGGCAGCTACAACTGTTTCATACTTCGCCATTAATTTACTCTTCATTGATTTTTGTACCTGATGTTGGTATTAAGGTAGTGGACCTCCGAACTCATGATTTTTCACATTGTTAACCGAGGTTTCCTAATGAAATAATTTGGAAACCTAGGTTAATACTGTTAAAGTT